>CM039434.1:11202355-11802355 GCA_022379115.2 Bauhinia variegata | reverse complement strand
CTCAAGTTGTCCTTTTATGTTACATATTTTCAACTAAGGGTTTGTCAGTTGATCCAAACAAGCTAAGTCTATTAGAGAGTGGTCTAACCTAAAATCTATACACAAAGTTGTAGTTTTCATGGGTTAGCTTTCTTTTATAGGAGATTTATTTATTGTTTTAGCACTTTTATGGCTCCTCTTATTGAATGTTAGAAGTGAGATAAGTTTTCTTGGTCTCTTCCTACTACTTGAGCCTTTGAGGACATTAAGAGGATGACTAAGGCTCCTATATTGAGGCTTCCCAACTTTTTTTTTTTTAATGGTTTTTGAGGTGTCCTATGATGTTTTTTGGGTTGGAATAGGTGGTGTCTTAAGCTTAGAGAGTCACCTGGTTGTTTTTTTATTTATTTATTTATTTTATTTTAGTGAGAAACTTAAGGATGATAGGAGAAAGTATTTCACCTGTGACAAGGAATTTTATAAACTTGTTAGGGTGTTTACTCATTGGTAGTATTAAGTCCTTCCCTAGGGTTTGTTTTGTATTTGGACCGTAAAGCCTTAAGATATTTTAGTAGTTAGAAACGATAAAATCCTAGACATGCTCTTAGTTGAGTTGGTTTCCTCTTGCAAACTATGCAATTCAATGTTGTGGGTTTTGATAGAATGAGAGATGACTACCTCATTTGTTTGGATTTCAGTGATATTTATGCTGCTATGACTAGTGGTAAATGTAGAGAGTTAATGATGAGGTTGTACCCCATGAGCGTTTTCCTTTTCAAGGTACTAAGTGTTTGTGTAATTTTTAGAAAGTGGACTAAATTGCATTAATAATATAGATTGAAAAAGGATTGTCATCCTAAGGGATTTTGCAAAATAAAAAGATTTTGAATTAAACAATTAAATAAAAGAAATGTGCAAATATTAAATTGAAGCAATTGAGTAGACGGTCGATGCTTCCAATATAGCTAAGTTGAACTTAAAAGATCTGTGTGTCTTTTCAGCTAACATTGTCAAAAATAAAACTCGGCCCATTTATAAGCTTGTATTTGCCCATTGAAAAGTGTGTTAGACATAAATTTTTAGAGCTAGTTTAGAAAGAAGGCCTCACTTGGCTCATCTCATTTACACTGGGTCAAACCTATTTAAAGTGGGCCAAGTTATTTTTTAGTTTTAATTATTAATTTATTTTACTACTTTGATTAATACACATTTTAGTATCAATTTTATGATTAATTTTTATGTTTTAATCACTTAAATTAATATCATATGATTGATTTTATGTTTTAATCTATTAAATTAGATCATTCTAACTTCAATGCTTTCTCAACTAAGTGAACTTTAAAGAAAAAATAAAATTTCACAGATTTTAATAATATAAAGTAAAAAACAATTCATAATTAGTATTACATTAGGTGTAAAAATAATATAATATAATATAATAACATAAAATTTTAAAAAAATATTTTAATAAAACTAAAAAAAGCGTACTGCCCGCTATCTTGTTAAAAACTGATGCCAAGTTAGAGTTTTAAAAAATTAAGTCCGTTTAAAAACGGGCCTTAAATGGCCTGGCTCACATAAGACACGTCTAATTATGCCTCATTTGTTTTGACAATGCTATTCATGGCCTTTTTACTTTCATTGTACCTGCTAAAGATGTTAAGTTCATGAGTTAGCTTTGGAAAACCCTATGGAAGTTGTTTGGTATGCTGTTGAAGTTTTCTTATGGTTTTCACATAGATAGATGGTCATAAGGTTGTCAATCGTGGTTAAGGTGAATTGCTAAGGTTTACTGTAGGGGATAAACTAAGAAACTAATATCTTGTGTTGCCTATAGTCTGAGTTTGCTTATAATAGCTATGTTAATAGGTCAACTGGTAAGAGCCCATTCCAAATTGTTCATGGATTCCCTCCATGACAACCATTCACCTTGTACCTTTAGCAATTTCTTTTGGGCCTTCTGAGATTGCTAAATCTCTTACTACTCTTTCGTGATTTGCATATTGACATTGAACAAAAATCAGGGCACAGAGTTTTTAATGTAGGTGACTATGTCATGGTACATATCCTTCCTGAAGGTTACCCTAAACAATCCTTCAAGAAATTGTATGCTAGAGCTATTGAGCTTTTTCTATTTTGAAAATATTTGAGTTTAATGCATTTTTACTTGATTTGCTTGATGATTTGAACATTAGCCTTGTTTTCATGTGAAAGATCTAACACTTTACTAAAGCACTTTTCAACCTTCCCTGTTGTTTCCATATGCTTTTGTAGGTGTCAGGTCTCCTTAGAGTCTACTACTGCCTCCTATTCCGAGGACATTTGATGAGATTGAGACTATCCTCGATGATGAGTTTGTCATTTCTTGGACTTCTCCTTTTTGTCGTTACCTTGTGAAGCAAAAGAACCACCCTATTTCTGAGGCTACATGGATTACTGAGGAAGATTTTCGTCATTGGGATGCTACTCCTTTGGACGTCTACTTGTCTTCTTACTCTTCGGAGTAGAGTTCTTCCAGTTTGGGGGAAATGATGTAAAATAAATATTTCTAGAGTTTCATTGATTAGAAATTAAGGTTTATGCCTATTTATTATTGGGCTTTATTATTCTGCTTTTATTGATTATATTTTAGTCTCTTAATTATTTTTTGTCATTTTTTCTTTTAGGATTCTTTCTTTATTAAGTTGTTTATAACTATTAAGAAATTTTATTGCCTATAAATGGACACCCTTTGTAATCAGTTTAATAACTTTTTAATGAATAAAGCATAAGTATTTTTACTTTAAAGAATATTTAAGTTTAAGCCAATGCTTTTAAGGGACCTTAAAAAAAGATAAAGAATTTTAAAAAATGGTTTTATAAGAATTTTTTTTTTTGTGAAACTTATCAAAGTTTCTTAACTTAGTTTTTTATTATATTTTTGTAAACTTCATTATTACACTTTTTTTTTTACTTAAATAATTTTTCTTTTTAACTTATACAACTCTTAAGAATTACTTAAATAAACCCTACAATCTGCCTCACATATTTATTTCTCCTCCCCCTTTCCATATTTTAGAATTGTTACTGACATATGGGCCCAAGAATCCCTTAATGTCTCCTTTCTTATACGATGAACCGCCTTTCTACTATGACATCCACAAACTCCTACAACTCAATCTTTTGCATAGGTTTTAAGTATGCAACCCTGTTCTTTGTACGATGAATCATCTTTCTACTATGACATCCTATGTAACTCTTTAAAAACAGAGTTAAAGTTGCTCTAAGACTTTATTTCTCAGCTTATCTTTCAACTGTGCAACTCTTAAAAATTATATACAATTACTTTTTCTAACTTTTATATAAATTCTATCATGCCTCGTTATTATTCTTTATACAATTTTACCTTTGGTGCAATCGTGGAGAGAAAAGTTCCTAGTGCAATCATTGCTTGCATAAAGAATTATTGCTTAATAGACAACTTTAACATAACATACTCCAAAAGTCCAACTCAAATTTGGGCCGTTGGAGATTGTTCAACCGGTTTAATCTTGGGACCCCAGTTTATGCCCTTCTTTTCTACTCCTTGATTCCCACATCTTTATCTTTTTGACTTGTGCCTTTCTTTTCTACTCACTGTTTCCACATTTTTATCTTCTTTACGGCTTCCCCCTCTCTCCTCTCTTCATTGACATAAACCAAAATGTCATTCCAAAGTGTTAGGTTCTTTCATCATTCTCATCTTCTTACCACTCTTTTGTCTCTTCTAGCAAATCAAGTTTTTTGGGCAGTTATCTCCTTTACAAATTTAGCTGTGAATTATGAGTCCCACCTATTTTACATTGTTAAAGAATCTTTGTTAAACAGTATATATGTGAATTAGATGTGGTCATTCACTTAAAAAAATCTTTATTAAGTAGTTACTATTTAGTGATTATACGTTAATGACTATTCCACGTCGTCTTGAAGGATGAGAAGAAACGAAAGTCAGCATAAGATCATTCAAAAAAGTAAACATGTAACTTTTTCTTTTCCTCATTTTACATGTCCATGAGTTGTAATTTACATTTCTATGTTCACACCATGTAATATATTAATTAATGAATGATGAGAATGAAATTGAAAAGAGGGAATGAATCTAGCTAATTTCATGTTGTTATTGAGAGCTGATTCGAGAGCTTATAATGACATTTGCAAGATAATTCAACAACTGGCGTAGCAATTGCCATTCAGGCCCACTCCTCCGAGTGATGGAAAGAAATCGAGAAAAATGACAATGAAATCTCTGTATTTGCAAGACTTTTCAGTTGGAAGAGGGTAGAACAGTAGCTTCTTCCTTTCGGTCTTACTTAAGTGAAAGCACAATAGTTATTATTCAATCCCACTTCCTTGATCTTCCACCTCCATAAACAAGATAAATTATACTTAAAATATATTATAATTAAAATAGAAATAAATTTATTCAAATTTTAATTTATATATAAAAATTACTAATTATTATTGTGTCAAAATTGAAATATAAATAACCTGTAAAAAAATATGAATTGAAAATAAGAACTTGGAGTAATGTGTGGACTCATTTAAGATACTTTTGATAGTTGCACCATAAGAAAGAATAATAGCTTAAATGATATAAAGTAAAAATGAATAATGTGTCACAATAGGGTCCATAAAAAAATTATAATAAATTAAGATACTCTTGCAAGTATCACTATTAGATTTACTTTAAGAAAATTATGTGTCATGCTGTAACCCATAAAAAGCTATAAATAATAGATTTTAGAAACTCTTATATGTATCAATATTAAAGTTGCTCTTAGTGATTTTTTTTAATTATGGTTAAATTATTCTTTTGGTTCTTATGGTTTACTAAAAGTAAAGTTTTAGTTCTTATATTTTTAAAATATATAAAAATAATTTTTGAAAAATTAAATTTTCATCTTTGCCATCAATATCCATTTTCTGCGAACTTAAAAAAAAAAGGTTACATTATTTCTTTTAGTTCTTCTAGTTTTTTAAAGGTTAAGTTTTATTCATTATACTTTTTAAAACTTATAAAATAGTTTTTATAGTCTTAAAAAAAACTAAGTTTTCATCCTTGTTATCATTGTGTGATACAAGTATCATTTTTACATAGATATGATCCTCTATGTACAAGTAAACTCCTAAGCTATAATATTGAATGTTAAATAATGGTTTTTTTTGGTTGAAAAGGTCTCTATTAAGTTTAATGGCTTTCCTTCTTTTGTGGAGAATAATTGTTGGGATTTTACGATTGGTCCAAGACAATGGATAAGCTTCTGTTTTAGAATTTCATACAATACTTTAGATGTTTGCTTGTACATAGAAAGTCAGGTGTACAGAAAAAAGAGACTTGTATTAAACAATGACAACAAGGATGAAACGTTAATTCTTTTGAAAATTATAAGAATTATTTTATAAATATTAAAAAGTATAAGAACTAAAACTTAATTTTTTAAAAATTTTAAGGACTAAAAAAATAATTTTCTTTTTTGGTTAAATTTTTAGAAAACAAATGTTTTGACGGACATTAACGACAAAGAAAAAAAAAATTAAATTTTACAGGTTTTAAAAATATAAAGACTAAAACTTAATTTCTATAAAATTATAAAGAATAAAAGAATAATTTAATCTTTTTTATTTTTTTTATTGCAGAGGCACTAAAACAAAAAAAAAAAAAAAGAATTAATTCCAACAATAAAAAAATGTTCAAATTTTGAAAGTTGGACGCTGGTTGAAAATCAACCTTTTCAATTATTTTTCTAACTGAACGTATTTCCAACGGCATATTTTATTAAACAGTGTATATGTTAAGAAAAGTAGTTGTTATTTAGCGATTAGAAGTTAATGACTATTCAACGGTGACTTGAAGTCAGTATAAGAAAAGTAAACATGTTGCTTTTTCTTTAACGCATTTTACAAGTTTATGAGCTGTAACTTACATTTATGTGGAGGAATGCTATGAGTACACACATACTTTTACATTTACTTTTTAATTTTTTACATTTTCTTATAATTTAAGTAAAAAAAAAAGATTTATATATATTATAGTTATTGTTAGTACAGTAATAATTTTTTGGTTATTGGACGAGGTTACATTTGCACTCCATGTTCTTCTCTCTAGTGCAGAAAGCTACTTGTGTGGGTGATGGATCCCTCTTGTGCTCTTTATACCCTGTGTGGTCTTCTATTTAAATTTTTTTTCTTAAATTCCGTGCATATAAGAATTAGACATGGTCTTATAATTATGATTATTTTATGATTAAAATAACATAAAAATAAGTTAAGAACTGAAGTGTTATTTAAAAAAAATAATGAATTTAAAATATTATTTTTTGATATTTTACATGATTTTTCATTCTCTTCTCTTTCTTTTTTCTCAATTTTACAACTCCATGAGCTATAACTTACATTTCTATGTTCATGCCACAACTACAATCCTTCTCTCCTGGACCTTATTTAGTTAGTCTACCATCCAAAGTGAACAAGGAAATTAAACTAATTAATCATAGAACGAAATTATGAAAGATGGAATGAATCTATGTAATTTCATGTGGTTACGGAGAGCTGATTTGAAAGATACATTTCGCAAATAATTCAAAAAGAAGTCGCATAGCAATATTATCCCTCCGAGTGATGGGAAGAAATTGAGAAAAATGAGAATGAAAAATCTCTGCATGTGCAGACTTTTCAGTTGGAAGAGCGTAGATGCACATAAAATTGAGTATATCACGGCCATAAAAAATGAGGTATGCAACTGGGACTTTCCATTTGTTTGAAAAATCTCTGTTAAACTACTTGTATGAATTAGACAAGGTCATGTAATGATCGAATTTGTGATTTGGAGGTTAGATGTTAATTAATCACCATTTAAAGTTACACTCAACCACCAAATGTATAGATCAATTACTATAGGTTGTTCAAACTTAAGAAAAGATATTGGATTTGAGTTCTAAAAATACAACTATGTTAAAAACTTAGTAGGGTAAATTTTACTGCTCTTATAATCTTACTCAACTTAAAACAAATTAATTATTGGTTGAGAAATGTGATAATAAATTCATACCCGACTAATATCAATAATTAAAAAAAAATTGCACCCAATGGCAAGAAGAGTACGAGATTGAGTGACTATTTTTTGTATATGCAAATGAGAATTAATTCGGTGTAATGCGATTATTTGAGTATTAAAATAACATAAAAAATTAATCGAGGATCAAATAAAGTGTCATTTAAAAAATAAAAAAATAACAGTTTCTGATATAATAAAAAGGTAATATTCTTCAACTGCAGCAATCCAGTGAGTGAATACATATTAAAAAATAAATTTAATAATAAAATTTACTGTCAAAAAAGAGATACAATTTTGTAAAAAATCTTGAATGAAATCTATTTTCGTAAAGAACATTTTACGAGAATCCAATTTAAAAAAGATCCTAATAAGAAAGAGTATTCTAAATAGTAGGTTATATAATAAGGTAAGAACTAAAAAATATCAATACGAATTTGATAAAACAATTTAGCCATTATAAATATCAATTTAAGAAAGGAATTAAAGTTATAGCTTTGAAATTAAATATGTAACCTAATTCATAAGGATAGGAAAAGAAATCGTATCCAATATTATGTAGTTACCTGCACAAAATGCTCATGAAGCTCCTAGTCTTGTTAAGTATTTGCCATAAAGATGTTTACGTTGTAGAACAAAAATAAAAATATATTGTAAATTTTATTTCTAGTTTGAAAGCTCAATTTTTGTATTATTATTATTATTATCAATATATTAGCAAAATAAGTTACAAAATTGAAGATTTTATAGTTGTATAGTTACTATTGTAGTCTTCAGCTAAAAGACCTAATTTGAAAAGTTATTAATTTGAAGAACATGAAGGGCAAAGGCCTTGTGCGGACAGAGAAGGCACGTTAGCATGAAGACCTTCGTCAACGTGCTTGCCGTGTTCTTTTATTACACCTTGACATGTTCTTTTATTTGGTTGCCATTAATTTTTTTGTTGTCCCTATACATTTTTCCACAAAGCCGTCCCAGATTGTCTTGTTCTTCTCTCTTCCCCTCCCAAGTTTGGATGGATTCAGAAATGAGGAAAAGGGGCTGAAAAATACTTAAAAAGAAAGGGTAAACCTTAATTATTCAACAATTTTCTATATAAAAAATGTAATTATCAGAATATTACATATATAAAACATTAAATTTTTTTTGGAGAGAAGCCTTCAAGGTACAAAATGTGTTGTTTCATTTTAGTGTCTCATATATTGTTTTATTCACTATAATTGGTCCAAATGTTATAAAATAAAATTATATAATGGATGATTCTACTCATTTGAATCAATTATCTTAAGTAAAACAATATATAAAGTACCAAATAAAACAAAAAATATGCTCCCTCTAAATCCCATTTCTGCACAACATATACGCTAGTCACATAATTAGTCTTCGTCAATGTGTTTGTTAAAACAAATACGCTAAACAAATTAAATATATATTTTTCCCAAGATATTTATATGATTAGGAAGTTAAAGTCTATGTCCATGCATGTGTCCTTTTCTGTCGGGCCTTGTGTAGCTAGTCTGCCTTTTAAGTCAACAACGAAATTAAAACTAATGAATAATAGTAAGAAATCGAGAAAGAGGAAAGATAAAATAAAAGGGAAGGAAAGAAAGAAATCGAAGTGCCATGTTAAAATTTGACTAAGTTCAATCGAACTCAGATAGTATCCAACACATAAATGCAACAATGCATGAATATAGAAAGATAACTTACATTAGTCATGATGAGCAGTAATACAAGCAAGAGATTTAATTTACATTTTTGGCGAAAGAGGAATGTTGAATTTACCATTTTAATTATCCATGTTAAGACTTAGCATTTCATGAGTTCGTTAGTTTCTCTATCCCTTCCAAGTTGCGTGCCTAAACATTCTTGTCTTCTTCCTTTTCTGGTTGTCATTAATAATGTTTTTTTTCTTTTAATCCAGCAAGATCATCTAACCACTTAATGGCAAACTTTCATTATTTATATTGTCTACGAGACATCATGTGATCCTGGGGAACAAGCTTTTTCTATTAAACTGGGTTAGAGTTGCGCATATTTAATTCATTTATCACCTGCTTAATAAATATCTTGTATAATATTTAAATTTTTATTTAATTTGAGCTATCAATCTCTTACTCAGCAGATACTCAATGGAAAAAATCTAGCTCAATCTATGGTGATAGTTGGCAAATTGACATACAAATTGGAAGTATTCGTCAAAAATGAATGTCTATTCGAATAATAATAATAATAATAATAATAATGCAAGTAGTAGAAGCAGCAGCAGCAGGTAGGTCCTTATTTTGTAGATACAGTCAAGTCCATGCCACGTGAATAATTAGTCTTCATCAACGCGCTTCTTTTGTTCTTTTCTCTAGCAGAATTTCTTTTTTATATTATTATATTATTCCACAAGTCAAGTCCTCCTAGATTGGAGACTGACCCATGTGAATTAGAAGTCTTCGTCAACATATGTTCGCTGTGTCCTTCTCTCAGGTTGAACAAGTCAACAGTATACCTTGATTGGTCCTTTGCTTAAAGAATCTCTATCGAAGAGCTGTATGAAGTGGACATGGTCATGTAATAATTGTGATTTAGATATTAGATGTTAATGATGTAGCGTACAAGAAGGTGAGAACAAATGAAAGTGGATATGAGATTTAAGGGATTATTTTTTGTGCTAGGGAGGATTGATTCAGTGTGTAATGTGATTATTTAAGTAACATATAAAATTATCAGATTAGAAAATAAGGCACTGAAAGATCTCTCCCCAGTTAAACACAATTAATATCTTTTATCTTAAGATGCAATGAAGAAAATAAGTAATCTGATTTTGTATCTTCTTTTTTGACATTAAATAGATAGAAGTGCATATGATAATAATTAAAATAATGATGGAAAATAGCTTATTTTGTACATGTCCGTTGTCCAGTTAGCTTTTGCCCCCCTTCCAAACCACTTGCATAAGTCTTCGTCAACGTGGCTGTCTTTTTCTTTTTCATTTTCTGGTTGTCATTAATTATGTTTAATTTTCCTTTTTTTTTTTTTTTTTCCTGTCCTAGATTCTTAAGAAGAGAGTGTTCACAGCGATAACATAAAATCTGTAATATCATACCTCATTCTTTAATACTCAAAATCAAAAGAAGTGCTACTAAATCAATAAATTATTGACTTAGGATAATACCTAATAAGTACGTGTTCCATGCTCAAGTTGTAATTAGAGAATAGAGAAAGGCCGTCGGAGCACCCAGGCCATCACTCACTTTTCTATGCCCGTGCCACAAATTAATTCTCTGCTTTTCTTTTCGACCTAGTCTGGTTTGTCTAAAGTCAATAACGAAATTAATAGTGATAAATGATAGAAATAAATTAAGAGGGAATGCATCTAATTTTTATGAATTAAGTTGTTTGGGAAAACTTATTTGAAAAATTCTAATTACATTTTGCAGATAATTCAACAACGAAATTGCACAGCAATTAGCATTCGGTTCCATCCTATCGAGTGAGAAAATTAAGGATGAAAAATCTTTATGTGTATGTTTGTTCCCTCACACTTTCACCTCTGAATCGAAGCTGCGAATAATTTAGCTGCTTCAGAGCTTCATCACCCCTGTAAAGAACGCCACCCACTTTCATCACACCACGCCGGTGCCCTTACTTGGAGGGTGAGGAATGCCAGTACAACTGGCGTTCTTCAATAGTGAACATTACCACTTCAAGTGGCTTTTTTTACACTTAAAAAATGCTAGTCAAATTACATATTTTTTAAAAAATAATATTACGGTAAATAGTTTAAAAATGATAATATTTTGGTAATTAATTTATAAAGTTGCATTTTCTTTTAGGTATTTTAGCCAATTTTAGCACTTTTTTTTTTATCTCACCATTAAAGGCATTTGTAGTGATGGTATTTGAGTATTGCATAGATTCTATGCATCATTGCACACAAAAATCCATCACTAGAGCACAATGACATGGAGGAAAGAGAGGGAAGAGGGTTGCTTCTTTTGTTACTGTTGCACACTTGCTTAGAAGATTTTTATTTTTTTTTTTGATATTTTTTAAGAAGAAATATAAGATTTATAAAAAAAAATAAATAGTTTATAGAATCTATTTAAAAAATTTTAAAAATAATATAAGTAGAAAAAAAAATTATTTAAGTTATATAAAATTAAAAAAAAATATTATAGTAAGAATCACAAAAATAATACAAATAATATTATATAAAACTCGTGTAGTTTAAGATGGTCTTAGAGCATTATTTATATGGGTGCTTCGTGGTAGATATCACCAGTTTCCACGTGTCTAAGGTTGACTAGCGAGGGGGTGAAAATTTTTCCTCTCCCTTCCTAGTCAATGACGAAATTACCCAGTAATCAGCATGCCGGGCCCATTCCTCTGCGAAATAGGAAGAAACTGAGAAATGGGCAATGGAAAATCTCTATATATACGCAGACACTTTTGAATTGTAACAAAAAATTGATCTGCAGTTTGCTTCACAAACAGAAAAGCCCCCCCCAAAAAAAAAGAAGCCAAATTGCGAGTTGTGAAGATTGAATCTGAAGCAATGATAGTGACGGCGACACATATGCAACAACTGGCCTTGCTGTGTGTCATTGCATTAGCAATTGTCGGAGCAGCTGCAGCTCAACCTCAAGTTCGATATACTGGCTGCACCGAAACCTGCGGAAATCTTTCAATCCCATATCCATTTGGCATAGGCACATCATCTAAACCTGATCAACGTTGTTTCTTCAACGACCGCTTTGAACTCGCTTGTAATGACTCTGAATTATTTCGAGGTAATATCCCAGTTTCAAACATAAGCGTCGATCGTCATGAACTGGAAGTGAGAGTTTTCGTCTCCTCAGTTTGTTTTGATACATTTGGCAATAAAATTGTAGATTCGAGTGAGACATCCTATTTGAACCTGCCTTCTTACACCATTTCTAGCGACAAGAACAAGTTCTTCAGTGTTGGTTGTGACACTTATGGGTATCTCAGTAGAAGTTACTCCGTAAATGGTCGAAAAGATTCAACAGGTTGCTTAACAAGATGTGGTGGTGAAAATATCACTGAAGAGAACCTTGGAAGATGTTCGGGGATTGGGTGCTGCCAGCTGGAGATTCCTCCTGGAATGAAGTACATCACTACTGGAGCATATAGTTTTAATAACTACACAAATTTCTCCGAGGGTATTTTCAACCGCTGCAGCTATTCTTTTGTACAGAAGTTGTTTGACAATGGTACTGGCTATCGGCTTTCACTTGATCATGTGAAGCATGGTCTGAATTTTGAAAGGACTGATATGGTGATTGATTGGGCTGCTGGGAATGCAAGTGAGAAATGTGAAAGTGCTAAAAAAGTTACCAACAAATACGCCTGCAAAGACAAAAACAGCATTTGTAATGACACAGACTACGGATATAGGTGTCACTGTAAACAAGGTTATTATGGAAACCCATACCTCCCTGATGGTTGTAAAGGTAATTTCCTTCTATCAAAAATAATAAAAAAAAGTTTATTTATTTCTTGTAATTATATGCTCTTTTATCGGCTACAAAGTTTTCATTAATTCTTCGTACTTAGCCATAAAAGTTGTCCATAACTGAAATAGCAAAATTTGTAACAAAGCTCTTTCAGTAAGAAAAGCGACTTTTGTTTAAAGGCTCTTTTTGCTAAAAGAAAATTTCTTAAAGCGCTCGTCCGTGTATTTGCAGATATCGACGAATGTGCAGATAAAACCCATAATTGTACAAGTAATGATAATTGTAGAAACACCGAAGGATCTTATGAATGTTTCTGCAAGAAGTGGTATTCTGGAAAAGGAACAAAGGAAGCTGGATGCCAGCCAACAAATCTACTTATTATGGTTGTCACAAGTAAGTCCATTAGTGATTAATTAATTAATTTGTAAAATTTTTTTATGAGTATATTTGACAAATAAGCTAATTTATAGTATATTTTATTAGTTTATAAGTTTGTTTGATCAAAATAGAGTTGTTTGATAAAAATACTTATCTCCCTAACTTATAATAATTTTTCAGACAATACTTGGGGTTTTAAAATTATAAGGTTTACAATTTAAAATTTAGAGTTCATACTTTTAAAACCTAAGGCAACGAATTTTGGTTTTAGAATTTACGATTTATGGTTTTAGAGTTTGGGTTTCATTTTTAGGGTTGAAAGTTAAAGTCTTAGGGTTTATTTAGAGTTTAGAATTTAATATTTTTGAGGTTTAGAATGTTATTAATAAGAGAGATAAGGAAACTTTTAATATGTGAAAGAAACATTAAACAAATAAGGATAGAAATTTAATGAGAATTTTTCATTATCTTTTTTATTTAAGCACTCAGAAAGATCCTTTAAATAAACCCAACAATTTAAAATGTTTACAAAAGACTCAAGAATATTTCTGTCACTATCAATTTTGGATATTATTATAAACAATCATATTTCAAATACAGTTGTTGGTGCTGGATTTATTGCGCTGCTTGTTGGCATGTCCACAACGTACTTGGTATATCAGAAAAGGAAACTGATAAAACTTAAAGAGAAATTCTTTAGGCAAAATGGAGGTTCCATTTTGCAGCAAGCACTCGTAAAAGAAGACTCCTCACAGAGTAGAGCTAAAATTTTCACGGCTGAGGAGCTATCAAAAGCTACCAAAAACTATGATGAGAGCTTAATTGTTGGCAAAGGAGGATATGGTATTGTTTTCGAAGGGTATCTAAATAAGACAAAAGTTGCTGTCAAGAAGTCCAAAGTAGTGGATAAGAGCCAAATTGAGCAGTTCATTAATGAGATGGTTGTTCTCTCCCAAATAAATCATAGGAATGTGGTCAAGCTCTTAGGTTGTTGTTTAGAGACAGAAGTTCCTTTATTAGTTTATGAATTTGTCAACAATGGCACTCTCTATGATTATATTCACAATGAATCAAAGGCAAAGAATGTTTCCTGGAGAACACGTTTAAAAATAGCAGCAGAATCAGCAGGAGCATTAGCATACCTTCACTCAGCTGCCTCCATTCCCATAATACACAGAGATGTCAAAACTGCGAACATTCTCCTTGATGAGACATACACAGCCAAAGTGTCTGATTTTGGAGCCTCAAGATTGGTTCCGATTGACCATGCAGAAATAGCCACAATGGTACAAGGAACTCTTGGATACTTGGACCCTGAGTACATGCAAACTAGTCAACTCACTGAGAAGAGTGATGTGTACAGCTTTGGAGTGGTACTAGTGGAGCTACTAACAGGTGAGAAAGCATTTTCATTAGTTAGGCCAGAAGAAAAAAGAAGTCTTTCTATGCACTTTTTGTCAGCCTTTAAAGGGGGTTGCTTGTTTGAAATTCTTGAAAATGGGATTGTGAACGAAGAAAATAAGAAGGAGGTGATGGAAGTTGCAGAACTAGCATCAAAGTGCTTGAGGTTAACAGGGGAGGAGAGGCCTAGCATGAAGGAAGTGGCAATGGAGTTAGAGGGAGTAAGAAAGGTGAACAAGCATCCATGGAATAGCAGTAATCTAGCGCTTAATTTGGAGGGGACTGAATATTTGCTCCAGGAGAAATCTGGACATTACAAACATGGTGATAGCAGCAGCCATCCTAATACTGGGTATGACAGCATCAGAGATCATGTACTTATTCCCCTTGATGATGATGGAAGATGATTATGCCCAACACTCTGCAAGCCCTTCCTCTGTTTTCCGGTTGTTTTCATGCTTTTGCCTTCTTCATCTATAATCCAATAATTTTGTGAACTTTGATGTGAATTATTATTTATGTCCTTACTTGTTTTCATTGCCCGCACATATTCTTTTGATCGATGTCCCTATCTATCATCATTTAATTTCTCTTTTCTCTTTAAATTAATCTATGATATTTACCAAAAAAAAAAAAAGATTTTACTGTAAATTAGAAATTTTCCTGCTATATATACAGACAAGGAAATTTATTTATCATTTCTAGTTAAAAAAGATAAATATATTAAAATGATGCTCATAATAATGAGGTATAAGCTACTAGTTGTAGTCTAATAGTAAAGAAATTAGGTGAAATACATAAAGTAAGATTTCAGTGATGCTTACGATTATGTAACCAAAAACTTTATAACAGGTGTTAACCCTTTGTGTTATATAGGTTAAAATACAAAAAATAAAAGTAAGTCCTTCCTCAATTTTGGTGCGCTTGGTAATGTTACTAAGCAAAAATTAAAATCAATTATTAATTAATAATGATAACACCTTTTTTTTCCCCACATTGATAAGCTTAATTTTCACGTCTAAACTTGAAAGATCCCAATTGGGTAAGCAACTTAATTAAGCACTTATAATATAAGAGTTTATTTTACAAGAACTTATGTCATAAGCCTTGAAAAACTTTTAATTCATTAAGCTTGTGTTTGGATGCACATTTAAAAGGACTTGTATAGTATATAAGATGTTTGGATGCATTACTACACAAGCACTTATAGTAGCTGAAATTACTGAAAGGACATAAACAAGTAGTTAGAAATTGTTTAATGTTTAAAATTTAGGATTTTAAGGTTTTAAATTTTAGGATTTTGCATCTAGAGTTTCAGATAATATTTATGATTTTGGGGTTTATGGCTT
The DNA here is from genome assembly GCA_022379115.2 of Bauhinia variegata. NCBI lineage: Eukaryota > Viridiplantae > Streptophyta > Magnoliopsida > Fabales > Fabaceae > Bauhinia > Bauhinia variegata. The sequence goes on along the minus strand of CM039434.1, from coordinate 11,786,708 downwards.
AAGGTTTAAGGGTTAGAGATTTTTATTTTAAGGGTTTAAGATTTAGGGTTGAAGTATTAGAGGTTACTGTTACTATAAGCAGAAAGATATTTTTGTCATCAGATGAATTAATTACTGTGAGATTTGCGTAAGCACCCAAAAGCTTCTTTAAAAAGCTTAAGAAAATACGTTAAAATGAGCTCTTGGGGGTCATAAGCTCTCGGGGGCTTTTGGGAGGGTCATAAGCTAAAACGAGCTGATGGGTTTTCCCAACAACCCAAAAGAATATATTTTGTTGAAAATCTTATTAAGAAAAATACTATGAAAGAAAAATCCTAGTGAAAGAAAAAAAAAAAAAAAAGAATACATAATCCTTACTGCCTCAACTTTTGGAAGGATATTTGCTCACATTTTGTGACCTACGTTCATCAGGCTGTAATTTGTACATTTAAAATCACATCAACACTTTTAATTATATAGCTATATAAGCATTTTGATGCAGGTTTTTTTTTAAAAAAAGTAATTTATAGCTTTGAAAGCTTTCCAAGAGTTTCAATAATTAGCCATTTTAATGGGTACTGTGGGGTTCACTGTGTCCTCTTTATCCCCTGATTGGTCTCTTGGTTGACGAATCTTTATTAAGTAGTTGTACAAGCAAACTCCTAAGCTATAAATTATAGGAACTAAAAAATAATTTATTCTTTTGTTAAATTTGCAGAAAACAAAAGTTTTGATGGACATTAACGACAAGGAAAAAAAAATTAAATTTTTATAAACTATAAAAATTATTTTATAAGCCTTGAAAATATAAAGACTGAAACTTAACTTCTATAAAACTATAAAGAACAAAAGAATAATTTGACCTTTATTCATTTTTTTATGGCAGAGGCACTAGAAAAAAGGAAACAAGAATTAATTCGAACAATAAAAAATTGTTCAAATTTCGACAATTGGACGCTAGATGAAAATCAACCTTTTCAATTATTTTTCTAACTGAATGTATTTCCAAGGGCATGTTTTAATGGGTGATGGGTTCACCATGTACTCTTTATATTTGGTTGAAGGAACTTTGTTAAACAGTGTATACGTGAATTAGACGTGGTTACTTAGTTAAAGAATCTTTATTAAATTGTTGCCATTTAACAATTTGATGTTAATGACTATTCAATGTTGTTTTGAAGGATGAAAAGAAAAGAAAGTTAGTATAAGAAAAGTAAACATGCCGCCTTTTCTTTATCTCATTTTACAAATTTAACATGAGTTGTAACTTAAATTTCTATGTTGAGGAATGTTATCAGTATACTCATATTTTTATACCCGCTTTTTGTACTTATTATTATTTTTTTTTACATTTTCCTTAAGGATTGAAGTGTTATTTATAAAAAATAATGAATTTAAAATCTTATTTTTATATTTTACATGATTTTTCATTCTCTTCTCTTTCTTTTCTCAATTTTACAACTCATGACCTATAACTTACATTTTTATCTCTATGCCACAACTACAATCCTTCCTTCTCTCCTGGACCTTATTTAGTTAGTCTAGCATCCAAAGTGAACAAGGAAATTAAACTAATGAATCACAGAGCGAAATTATGAAAGATGGAATGAATCTATGTAATTTCATGTGGTTACGGAGACCGATTAGACATGGTCACGTAATGATTGAATTTGTGATTTAGAGGTTAGATGTTAATTAATCAACGTTTAAAGTTACACTCCACCACCAAATGCATAGATCAATTACTATAAGTTGTTCAAATTTAACAAAAAGTCCTCAACCCCAGCCTTAAAAATACAATTATGTTAAAAATTTAATAAGGTAAATTTTACCACTCTTATAATCTTACCCAATTCAACGAATTAATTATTAGTTATGAGATGTGAAATAAATTTATACCCCAAAAACATCAATAGTTAAAAAAAATTTCCCCCAATGGCAAGAAGTGTACGATATTAAGTGACTATTTTTTGTATATGCAAATGAGGATAAATTCGGTGTAATGCCATTATTTGAGTATTAAAATAACATAATAAAAAATTAATAGAGGATCAAATGAAGTGTCATTTAGAAAATAATTCCACATCATAAAACATAGATATTATCCCTACATAATTAAATTTAGTTGTCGTCTGTTGAGAGCTTAATCATTCATCTGTGTAGTTTATTAAGTACCTCTCTGCCAGAGATATAAATACTTCTCTTTTTTTTTTTTTTTTTTTTAATAATCCCTTGAGTTATATATATCTTAAATTTCTATGTACATGTCACAAGTACTATCCTTTTCAACTGGACCAATTGCTAAGTCATCCAAGTCAACAACCGGACCCATCCCTCCATGTGATACACAAAAAATATGTTTATTCAATATTTCTCACACCTAAAGACTTGTAAGAGTCAAAAGTTAATTTAAAAACCTTTCAACGGATGAAAGAGGTTAATTTTCTTGTAAAATATAAAAATAAAATTATTTATTGAAATATCATTAATTAAAATTTATTTTCTAATATATCACAAATTTGCTTAGTCTTACATGGCACTTTCATAAAAGAAATCTACTGTAAGGCGTTAGAGAAGCTTATCAGTGTAGGAATTAGCTATAAGGTGCCAAATTAAATGACGCCTTCGTCTTAAAAGTGTCATCTTGACTGGTGCCTTTAAACTTAGAGGAATGATATTGATCCATTAGTCATTTCTTTCTTTGATTAACGGTGGAGTTATTTAGTTGCCTCTGTATAAAATTAGCTCAAGACAGAAGAATGATATTGCATAATAGAAAAGACAGTTCTCCTACATATCAGAATGGAATTTTGCATTTCTCCACTCTGGATTCGATATTCCTAACAGTTTCTGATATAATAAAAAGGTAATATTCTTCAACTGCAGATATCCAGTGAGTGAATACATATTAAATTAAAAAAAATAAAAGTTAATAATAAAATTTACTGTTAAAAAAGAGATACAATTTTGTAAAAAATCTTGAATGAAATCTATTTTTGTAAATAACATTTTACGGGAATCCAATTTAAAAAAAGATCCCCATAAGAAAGGGTATCCTAAATAGTAGGTTATATAATAAGGTGAGAACTAAAAAATATCAATACGAATTTGATGAACCAATTTAGCCATTATAAATATCAATCTAAGAAAGTAATTAAAGCTATAGGTTTGAAATTGAATATGTGACCTAATTCATAAGATAGGAAAGGAAATCATATCCAATATTATGTAGTTACCTGCACAAAATGCTCTTGAAGCTCCTAGTCTTGTTAAGTATTTGCCATAAAAGATGTTTATGTTGTAGAACAAAAATCAAAATATACTGTAAATTTTATTTCTAGTTTGAAAGCTCAGTTTTTTTTTTTTTTTTATTATTATCAATATATTACCAAAATAAGTTACAGAAATGAACATTTTATAGCTGTATTGTTACTATTGTAGTCTTCAGTTAAAATACCTAATTTTAAAAGTTATTAATTCGAAGAGCATGAAGGGTTGCCTTCGTCAAGGTGCTTGCCGTGTTCTTTCATTACACGTTGACATGTTCTTTTATTTGGCTGCCCTGAATTTTTTTTTGTCCCTATACATTATTCCACAAAGTCATCCAAGATTGTCTTGTTCTTTTCTCTTCCCTTCCCAAGTTTGGATGGATTCAGAAATGAGGAAAAGGGGCTGAAAAATACTTAAGAAGAAAAGGGGTAAACCTTAATTATTTAACAATTTTGTATATAAAAAATCTAATTATTAAAACATTACATATATAAAACATTAAAAAGAAATTTAGAGAGAGACTTTTAACGTACAAAATGTATTGTTTTATTTTATTATCTCATATATTATTTTATTTATTATGATTGATACAAAATACTATAAAATAAAATTATATATAAGACAACAAATAAAACAAAAAATATGCTCCCTCTAAATCCCATTTCTGCACAACAAATACGCTAGTCACATAATTAGTCTTCGTCAATGTGTTTCTTACTATTAAGAATATCTTGTAATTAATAGATATTATATATACCTAGGATGTCAACTCCACTGATTGTGGATCACGTCTTTATAGGCTTAATAGTAGGATTAATATGTGTAATTATGACAGTATATATGTTATACTCTTGTACCAAAATAATTTGTCAATCCGAATACAATTCAGCATTATTGTTTCTACAGCTTTTTTTAGTTGGTATCAGAGCCAGACGATCTGGTGCCTGACTGCCTGACCAATCACCAACCTTAGCTTCAAGCATCATGACAGATGACAAAACACCACCACCAAAATCCAACAATTCAAGCCACAGCACTTCCAGTAACTCTGGCATGGATCCATACTATCTTCACCCTTCAGATCACCCAGGCCATGTGCTCGTTCCTGAAAAATTGGACGGCACAAATTACTCATCATGGAGTAAAGCTATGATTCTCGACCTTCGAGCCAAGAACAAAATTGGCTTCATCAATAGATCTATTAAACCTCCTTCAGAGACAGAACACCCAACAAAATATGCTCAGTGGAGTCAGTGCAATATCATGATTCTGTCATGGATTTTGCATTCAGTAGAATCCCACCTTGGCAAAGGAGTAGTCTGCGCTACTACTGCACATCAGGTATGGAAGGTTTCAGACATCAATTTTCACAGCAAAATGCACCAACAATCTATCAAATTCAAAAGAAAATTGCCTCTTTGTCACAAGGGACCAAGGCCGTTTTAGCATATGTCACAGAACTCAGAGACCTTTGGACTCAACTTGATTCATACGAAGATCCTTTTACCTGCAATCAAATGAAAGAGCATACTGAATAGAGAGAAAAATTATCGCATGATGCAATTCCTCATGGGCCTTAATGATATCCATGATACGGTTCGCACCGGCATCCTTATGATGACACCATTACCTAATGTTCATCAAGCTTATTCCTTCGTCAGCAACCATGAACAACAGCGCCAATTGACATCACAACAATTACCATCAGAGAATTTTTCTCTTGCTGCTGCAGCTTAAGGACGGCCATTTAAATCTTCATATGATCCCAATAAACATTGTGATCACTGCAACAGAGATGGACATAATATCGAAAATTATCGAACTCTAAAATATCATTGCAAGTTTTGTAATAAAGGAGGACATATAGAAGAGCGGTGCAAAGGCAAGAATGGTACATGGGTTCCTAATCAATCTAGGATCCACGGCAACAAAGTAACTCAAAAAGGAAGCTATCAAGGGACATATTGTCTTTCTTATTCTACTGCACATGCTGCTGATACTACCCCACAAGAGTCACAATCACAACAGCTAACAAACCCACATGGGTTGGCCCCACATGCACACGCACATGCTCAGTCAAATCCTTTGACTATACTTTCTACAGAGCAAATTCATGGTAATGGGAATTCATATGCAAATGTTGCAGGTTTGACACCTTTTTATAATGCTTCAATTCATTCTGTATATACTAAGCCATGGATTTTAGATAGCGGAGCCACAGATCATATCTCCTCTGATTTCACCTCTTTTACTAAAACCAAATCTTCATCCACACCCATTGTTAACTTGCCCACAGGTTCTTCTGCACCTATCACTTGCACTGGAACCATCCCATTCAATTCTAACATTTCTTTAGACGATGTCTTCTGCGTCCCATCTTTCCATTTGAACCTTATGTCAGCTAGTAAAATTACTAATTCCCTCAATTGTTGTGCTATTTTGTTTCCCACATTTTGTGTTTCGCAGGACTTGGCTTCGGGAAAGATGATTAGTTCGGGTATACAGCATGGTGGTCTCTATTACATGATGCCTCTACAACGAACACCTGTCTCACACCAAGTCTCTCATCCTTCCACCTTGTGGCATCTCCGACTTGGACATCCATCTCCTTCACGCTTTAAGTTGGCATCTTTATTAATACCCTCTAATGATGTTTCTTTTGATGAACATTGTCATGTATGCCCCATGGCCAAACAGACTAGACTTCCATTTTCTTTAAGCTGCATTTCAACTCATGCACCTTTTGATCTTTTACATTGTGACATATGGGGTCCATACAAAATTCCCACACCTTCTGGAGCTCGTTTCTTTCTTACTGTCGTGGATGATTTTACTAGATGCACATGGGTGTTTTTAATGTGTCACTAATATGAGACTCAAAACCTTTTAAAGTCTTTTATCAATTTTGGTCATACTCAATTTAATGCCACTGTCAAAGTCATCAGAGTAGATAATGGGTCCGAATTTCTATCTATAAGGGATTTTTTTCAAACAAATGGTATGGAGCTTCAACGCACTTGCATTTACACTCCGCAACAAAATGGAGTTGTGGAACATAAACACCGTTATATTCTCACAGTAGCTCGTGCCTTGCGCTTCCACTCCAATATCCCCCTTTCTTTTTGGGGTGATTGTGTCCTAACTGCTGTCTATCTCATCAGCTGGTTACCTTCACCTTTGCTTTCCAACAAATCCCCTTTTGAATTATTATACAAACACCCACCATCAGTTAAGCATTTAAAAGTTTTTGGTTGTCTCAGTTATGCTAAATTTGCAGAAAACAAAAGTTTTGAAAGGAAAAAAATTAAATTTTTATAAATTATAAAAACTATTTTATAAGCCTTGAAAATATAAAGACTAAACTTCTATAATACTATAAAGAACAAAAGAATAATTTGACCTTTATTTATTTTTTATTGCAGAGGCACTAGAAAAAAGAAAACTAGAATTAATTCCAACAATAAAAAATGGTTCAAATTTGGACAATTGAACGCGAGATGAAAATCAACCTTTTCAATTAATTTTCTAACTGAATGTATTTCCAACGGCATATTTTAATGGGTGATTGGTTCACCATGTACTCTTTATACTTGATTGAAGGATCTTTGTTAAATAGTGTGTACGTGAATTAGACGTGGTCACTTGATTGAAGAATCTTTATTAAGTAATTACCATTTAACGATTTGATGTTAATGACTATTCAATGTTGTTTTGAAGGATGAAAAGAAACGAAAGTTAGCATAAGAAAAGTAAACATGCCGCATTTTCTTTGACTCATTTTACAAGTCCATGAGTTGTAACTTAAATTTCTATGTTGAGGAATGTTATTAGTATACTCATATTTTTATACCCACTTTTTATAGTTATTATTTTCTCTTTTTGCATTTTTCTGAGGGATTGAAGTGTTATTTACAAAATAATTATTTAAAATATTATTTTTTATATTTTGCATGATTTTTCATTCTATTCTCTTTCTTTTCTCAATTTTACAACTCTTGAGCTATAACTTACATTTCTATCTCCATGCCACAACTACAATCCTTCCTTCTCTGCTGGACCTTATTTAGTTATTCTAGCATCCAAAGTGAACAAGGAAATTAAACTAATGAATCATAGAGCGAAATTATGAAAGATGGAAAGAATCTATGTAATTTAATGTGGTTACGGAGACTGATTAGACATGGTCATGTAATGATCGAATTTGTGATTTAGAGGTTAGATGTTAATTAATCACCATTTAAAGTTACATTTAACCACCAAACGCATAAATCAATTACTATAAGTTGTTTAAATTTAAGAAAAAATCTTAAGTTTGAGTCTTAAGAATACAATTACGTTAAAAAGTTAATAGGGTAAATTTTACCACTTTTATAATCTTACTCAACTCACAACGAATTAATTATTAGTTATGAGACATGATAATAAATTCATACTCCACGAATATCAATAGTTAAAAAAAAAGAAAAGAAAATTGCACCAAATGGACAGAAGAGTACTATGTTAAGTGACTATTTTTTGTATATGCAAATGAGGATTAATTCGGTGTAATGCAATTATTTGAGTATTAAAATAACATAATAAAAATTAATCGAGGATCAAATGAAGTGTCATTTAAAAAATAATTCCACGTCATAAAACATAGATATTATCCCTACATAATTAAATTAATTTGTCGTCTGTTGAGAGTGTAATCATTCATCTGTATCATTTAGTTTATTAAGTACCTTTCTGCCAGAGATATAAATACTTCTTCTTTTTTTTTAATAATCCCTTGAGTTATATATATCTTAAATTTCTATGTCCATGTCACAAGTACTATCCTTTTCAACTGGACCAATTGCTAAGTCAACAAGGAACCTAATAAATAAAGTAATGATGGAAAGAAATTGAGAGGAAATGACTCTAATATGATGTGGTTGGAGAACGGATTTGAAATATTAAAATGACATTGCAATTGGCATCTGGACCCATTCCTGCAAGTGATACACAAAAAAACATGTTTCTTCAATATTTCTCACACGTAAAGACTTGTAAGGGTCAAAAGTTATTTTAAACATCTTTCAACGGTTGAAAAAGGTTAATTTTCTTATAAAATATAAAAAAAAAATTATTTATTAAAATATCATTAATTAAAATTTATTTTTTAATATATCACAAATTTGCCTAGCCTTTTATGGAACTTTCATAAAAGAAATCTACTGTAAGGCGTTAGAGAAGCTTGTAAGTGCAGGAATTAGCTATAAGGTGCAAAATTAAATGACGCCTTCGCCTTAAAAGTGTCATCTTGACTGGTGCCTTTAAACCTAGAAGAATGATATTGACCCATAAGTCATTTCTTTCTTTGATTACCAGTGGAGTTATTTAGTTGCCTCTGTATAAAACTACCTCAAGACAGAAGAATGATATTGCATAATAGAAAAGACAGTTCTCCTACATATCAGAATGGAATTTTGCATTCCTCCACTCTTGATTCGATATTCCTAGCAGTTTCTGATATAATAAAAAGGTAATATTCTTCAACTGCTGTAATCCATGAGTGAATACATATTAAAAAATAAAATTTAATAATAAAATTTACTGTTAAAAAAGAGATACAATTTTGTAAGCAATCTTAATGAAATCTATTTCGTAAATAACATTTTACAAGAATCCAATTTAAAAAAAAATCCCAATAAAAACAGTATCCTAAATATTAGGTTATATAATAAGGTAAGAACTAAAAAATATCAATACGAATTTGATGAACCAATTTATCCATTATAAATATCAATTTAAGAAAGGAATTAAATTATAGCTTTGAAATTGAATATGTAGCCTAATTCATAAGGATTGGAAAAGAAATCATATCCAATATTATGTAGTTACCTGCCTTGTTAAGTATTTGCCATAAAGATGTTTACGTTGCGGAACAAAAATCATAATATACTGTAAATTTTATTTCTAGTTTGAAAGCTCAATTTTTGTATTATTATTATTATTATTATTATTATTATTATTATTATATTAGCAAAATAAGTTACAAAATTGAAGATTTGAAAAGTTATTAATTTGAAGAGCATGAAGGGCAAAGGCCTTGTGCGGACAGAGAAGGCACGTTAGCAAGAAGACCTTCGTCAACGTGCTTGCCGTGTTCTTTTATTACCCGTTGACATGTTCTTTTATTTAGTTGCCATTATTTTATTTTATTTTTGTCCCTATACATTTTTCCACAAAGTCGTCCAAGATTGTCTTGTGCTTTTCTCTTCCCCTCCCAAGTTTGCATGGATTCAGAAATGAGGAAAAGGGGGCTGAAAAATACTTAAGAAGAAAAGGGTAAACCTTAATTATTTAACAATTTTCTATATAAAAAATGTAATTATCAGAACATTACATATATAAAACATAAAAATAAAAATAAAAATTGGAGAGATGCCTTTAAGGTACAAAATGTGTGGTTTCATTTTAGTGTCTCATGTATTGTTTTATTCACTATGATTGATGAAAATACTATAAAATAAAATTATATAATAGGTAATTCTATTCATTTGAACCAATTATCATAAATAAAATAATATATGAAATACCAAATAAAATAACAAATATGCTCCCTCTAAATCTCGTTTCTACACAACAAATACGCTACTCACATAATTAGTCTTCGTCAATGCGTTTCTTTCAACAAATACGCTAAACAGATGAAATATATATTTTCCCCAACACATTTACATGATTAGGAAGTTTCTCTATCCCTTCCAAGCTGCGTGCCTAAACATTCTTGTCTTCTTCCTTTTCTGGTTGTCATTAATAATGTTTTTTCTTTTAATCCAGCAAGATCATCTAACCACTTAATGGAAAACTTTCATTTTCTATATTATTCCACGAGACATCATGCGATCCTATGGAACGAGATTTCTTTCTTTAAGTAAGGATATAATTATCTATAGATATTATTAACATTTTATTTCTCTCATCTCACAAAATTTATACTTCCAAATAAGAAGAAAATAAACCTCTCGGTCCTTTCTTTCCCTTTTCCTCAAAACTCACAAACATTGCCTTTTAAGTGATAATTTAATTTGTACTGAATAGGCAGCACAACATAAAACAAGAAATATAACAGTAAAATATTTCAGAGATATTTTATTTAATTTTTTAAAAGTTTATCATATATTAGCTATCACTCACTCTTTAAAACGGGTGGGTTATGTTTTCATTTTATGAACGTGTCAGCTAGATTATCCACATAAATTTAAATGAATTTGTTGCCTTCTTATTTATGTTCGTATAAGGTACTGAAAGATATCTCCCCAGGTAAAAACAATTAATATCTTTTATCTTAAGATGCAATGAAGTAAACTATAAGTAATCTGATTTTTAATCTTCTCTTTTTCACATTAGATAGATAGAAATGTATATTAATAATTAAAATAATGATGGAAAATAACTTATTTTGTACATGTAGTCCAGTTAGCTTTTCTCCCCCTTGCATGCCACTTGTTCAAGTCTTCGTCAACGGGGCTGTCTTTTTCTTTTTCCTTTTTCCTGGTTGTCATTAATTATGTTTACTTTTTTTTTCTGCTCTAAATTCTTAATAAGAGAGTGTTTGCAGTAAAAATATAAAATCTATAATATCTAATCTAATTCTTTAATATTCAAAACTATTACAACCATTAAACTGTAATCTGTTATTTATCCAAACTGATAGTTAGTTAGCAGTTAGTGGTTAGTTATCAGTTATCCACTATTAGTTATTTTCTTCCTCTTGTATAAGAGCAATTGTACACAGCCTTATCAGATCAATGAAACTATTCTACTTTCCAGAACTCATTCTCAATATGGTATCAGATGAATAATTCCTTCCCTTCACAAATATCCTGTAAGAATTTTAGTCATTTTCCACCTTACTCCCAGTTCTTGTTTCTTCCTGCCATCATCCATGGCTGCTCAAGATATTACCAACCCTTATTACCTCCATCCTTTTGATTCCCGTGGAATCATTCTCATCTCCCAACAGCTTGCAGGAGATAACTACAACTCATGGCGTCGTTCCATGAAAATGGCTTTGCTAGCCAAGAACAAGCTTGGATTCGTAGATGGCTCCATTCCATGTCCCGACATTTCAGAAGATATCCTGCTTGGCAACACAACAACAATAGAGTTGCTTCTTGGCTCTTGAACTCCATCTCAAAAGAAATTTCTGCAAGTGTCATATACTCATCCTCTGCTGTAGTAATTTGGAAAGATCTTGAAGAACGCTATCAGTAGTGCAATGGTCCTCGACTCTTTCAACTAAAGAAGGACCTCATGAACACTACTCAAGGTTCCATGTCAGTAAGCCAATACTTCACAAAACTCAAGGCAATCTGGGAAGAATTGGGAGAATTCAAACCACATCATACCTGTTCTTGTGGTGGCGTCAAAACACTTACAGATTACATGCACATGGAATATGTCCTCTCCTTCTTGATGGGGCTTAATGATTCTTTTACACATGTCAAGGGTCAAATTCTTTTACATGAAAACCTTCGTCAAGGGGCTTGCCGTGTTCTTTTATTACACGTTGACATGTTCTTTTATTTGGTTGCCATTAATTTTTTTGTTGTCCCTATACATTATTCCACAAAGTCGTCCAAGATTGTCTTGTTCTTTTCTCTTCCCCTCCTAAGTTTGGATGGATTCAGAAATGAGGAAAAGGGGCTTAAAAATACTTAAGAAGAAAAGGGTAAACCTTAATTATTTAACAATTTTCTATATAAAAATGTAATTATCAGAACATTCCATATATAAAACATTCAAAAAAATATTGGAGACACGCCTTTAAGGTACAAAATGTGTTATTTCATTTTAATGTCTCATATATTATTTTATTCACTATGATAGATCCAAATGCTATAAAATAAAATTATATAATGGGTGATTCTACTCATTTGAACCAATTATTATAAATAAAATGACAGCTGACAACTATCATGTTGAAGAGCATATGGCCCCTTAGGAAATTTGCAGTCCAAGAATCCAAAATGCAATGTCTAGCATTTGAAGGCTAGCTGTGGAGGCAAATAATTTTAAAATCAAGCCTGCAGTAATTCAAATGGTTCAAAATAATCAGTTTGAAGGAAGACCTAATGAAGACCCCAACCTTCATCTCTCAACCTTCTTAGAAATCTATGACACATTTAAATACAATAGAGTCCTTGATGAAGCTATAAAACTTAGATTATTCTCTTTTTCACTAAGAGATGGAGAGAGGTGGTGGCTCAACTCATTGCCACCAGGGTTTGTTAAGACATGGGACTCTCTAGCCCAAAAATTCCTTACTAAGAAGTACTTCCCTCCTTTGAAGACAGCCAAGTTGCAAACGGAGATAGTTAATTTCACTCAATTTCAGACGAAATCTCTTAATGATGCTTGGGAGAGATTCAAGGAGTTGTTGAGGAAGTGTCCACACCATAACATGTAAGACTCGCTGGTAATTCAAGTATTTTATGGAGATTTGAGCTCTTATACTAAGACTGTAGTAGATGCAGTAGCTGGAGGAGCATTTTTGTACAAAGACAATGCTGAAGCCTATGAGTTGCTAGAAGAGGTCACCACTAATGCCTCTGATTGGAATTCTAGGAGAGAAAATGAGAAGAAGGTAGTAGGTATTCATGATGTAGATGCACTGGCTAAGTTATTAGCTAAACTTAACCAAGTGCTCTCTTTTCAAACTGCATTACTCAAAGACAATCTTAGGGAAGGCATCGAAGGAGGACTTGAAGAGGTGAACTATGTGGGTAACAAACCATATTCCAAGACCTACAATTTGGGGTGGCGAAATCACTGATTAGAATGTCGCTATCTCATAAAAGTGAGATTACTTACTGTGATAAAGCGTAACCGAATTATACTTCTTTCCTGGATTGGTTTGGTTAATCATAGACCATTAATGGTGATACGAATTAATGAGTTGCTACTTGATTCTAGTTATAACAGAAATCTCCAATTACAACTAGTATTCCTATTGAATTATTATCCAACATATGGATTGACACACGCATCATACATTTCTAGCAATCGCATAGAACATACAAGCTATCCAATCTTAAAGTCCCAATATCAACTAGCATATTTATGTATGTCCATAATAGAGTTAAGAAAATATCATTCTAAACATCTAACCCATGCATTGAATCCAAACATCAACCAGAAATCTCCAATAATCAGAAAGAACTTAAGGCAAAAGCATGAATAACACAAATCCCATTAAATTTGGAATAGTGAGTTACAAGGTCTCAAAACCTCACCAATCTATTCCAAAATGTATAGTTCAGTTACAAAGAAGCCTACCCCTCCATGAAAACAGATTTGAAGCTCCAAATTGTAAAGAAAATTGTGCCTTGGCAGAGCTGGGTGAGGGCTGGCCGACCTTCGTGTTTCTGTTCTACAAAATCTACTTTACTCTTCTCAACTCTTGACTAAAAGAACCTCTTCTAGCTCTTCTCATGTTCGTGGCTTATTTACAAGTTTGCCACCACTTGGAAATATTCCTTGGAATATTCCCTAAGTCATCAGCTTCACTTGGTACTTTTTTCGGTCCAGAATCCGAATTTGAACTTCCAAGGCTCAAGGCATTATCAAAGCAACTTCAATTGAGAAAGTAGTCTTCACAAAAGTTGTAGCCCTTTCTGGAATCCCTTAATTCTGGGTTGTTTTTCTCAAGTTATGGTTTGATAAGTGCTGCAAGGTCAGATTTCCAGAACAAACTTCCTGCCTTGATTTTGCAAGCATAATTCTCCCATTAGACTTGAGAAATGGTTTTGGTCTTTTCAGGAAAGTTGTAGATCTCCTTCTTACCTTTCCTAGGAATCCATAATCATAATTTTTAAAAATTTACAACTCAAGATGTGCTAGAAATACTGAATCGTAGTCAAATTGGAACAGAGTTGTATAAAACACTAATTTCCCAAAAAGATGCCTAAGTTATAAACATTATCTAAGTTATCAAATTAGGCCAAAAAGAGTGTGCAATAACTATGTGTAAGTGCTAAATATATATATAAAAATGTGGTATATCAATACTTTTCTTGGAAGAATCAAGGTCAAGAGAACCCACCATTTCTGCAACAACAACCACCACCCAAGATGAACCTGGAAGAGGCAATGGCAAAGCTGGCAGCTTCTCAAGCAGACCTCATTGAGAGGACTAATCAGTTTATGAGCAGCACTACTATCTCTATCAAGCAGCTAGAGAATCAAGTGGGGTAGATTTCTCAACTATTTGAAAGCTCAATTTTTGTATTATTATTATTATGAATATATTAGCAAAATAAGTTACAAAATTGAAGATTTTATAGTTGTATTGTTACTATTGTAGTCTTCAGCTGAAATACCTAATCTGAAAAGTTATTAATTTGAAGAGCATGAAGGGCAAGGGCCTTGTGTGGACATAGAAGGCACGTTAGCATGACGACCTTCATCAACGCACTTGCCATGTTCTTTTATTACACGTTGACATGTTCTCTTATTTGGTTGCCATTATTTTTTTTGTTATCCGTATACATTTTTCGACAAAGTCGTCCAAGATTGCCTTGTTCTTTTCTCTTCCCCTCCCAAGTTTGGATGGATTCAGAAATGAGGAAAAGGGGCTGAAAAATACTTAAGAAGAAAAGGGTAAACCTTAATTATTTAATAATTTTCTATATAAAAATGTAATTATCAGAACATTGCACATATAAAACATAAAAACAAAATTTTGGAGAGATGCCTTTAAGGTACAAAATATGTTGTTTCATTTTAGCGTCTCATTATTCATTATGATAAATCCAAATGCTATAAAATAAATTATATGATGGGTGATTCTACTCATTTGAACCAATTATTATAAGTAAAATAATATATGAAATACCAAATAAAATAACAAATATGCTCCCTCTAAATCCCGTTTCTGCACAACAAATACGCTACTCACATAATTAGTCTTCGTCAATGCGTTTCTTTCAACAAATACGCTAAAAAAATTAAATATATATTTTTCCCAACATATTTACTTGATTAGGAAGTTAAAGTCTATGTCCATGCATGTGTCCCTTTCTGTCGGGCCTTGTCTAGTTGGTCTGCCTTTTAAGTCAACAACGAAATTAAAACTAATGAATGATAGAAAGAAATCGAGAAAGAGGAAAGATAAAAGTAAGAAAGATAAAATAAAAAGGAAGGAAAGAAAGAAATCGAAGTGCCATGTTAAAATTTTGGACAGTCTCGTTCGTCTCCCGAGTCAACAGCGAAATTATGACTGATGAATGAAAGAAAGAAACTGAAAGAGAGAATACATCTAATTTTATTGACTTAGTTGTTACCGAGAACTTATTTGAAAAATTATAATTATAATCACATTCTCCAAATCAAAAAAAAAAAAAAAATAGAATGACATTTGACTGAAATTCCAAAAAAAAAAAAAAAATTACATAGCAATTAGCATTCGGGTACATCCATCTGAGGGATAGAATGAAATTTAGAAAAATGAGAATGAAAAATCTCTTCATATGCATACTTTTTATTTGGAAGAGGGTAGAATAAAAAAAATGTTTTGTAGATGAACTATTCTGTACAATTATTATCATCTCTTGTTTATTTTATTGTGTAAGTATTTTAGGTAGTTTCCTTCTCCCTTCCTAGTCAATAAAGAAATTACACAGCAATCAGCACTCTGGGCCCATCTTTAGGAAGAAACTAAGAAACCGGCAATGGAAAATCACTATATACATATGCATGCTTGCAGACACCTTTAGTTGTAACAAAAATCAAAAGCCTAACTGTGAATGGTGATATATAGATTCTAAAGCAATGATAGTGGAGGCGATGCATCTGCAACAACTGGCCTTCGTGTGTGCCATTGCATTAGCAATCGTGGCAGCAGCTGCCGTTCAAGCTCATGAAGTAGCTGAGGGCACAGCCCTACATGGCTGCAACAACACCTGTGGAAATGTTAAAATTCCATATCCGTTTGGCACAGGCAATTCATCATCTAAACCACATCAAAACTGTTTCTTAGACAAATCATTTAAGCTCACTTGTCAAAACTCCACGTTATTTCGAGGTCGTATCCCAGTTTTAAACATTTCCCTTGAAGGTCACCTGGAAGTGAACCTTTCCGTCTCCTCAGTTTGTTATGATGCATTAGGCATTCGAACTACACCTCCAAACCGTCGTTTCGTGTGGCTTACTCACGCCATTTCCACTGAAAAGAAGAAGTTCTTCAGTGTTGGCTGTGACACTTATGGGTATCTGATGAACAATTTCCATGATGGTAAAGAATATTCAACAGGATGCTTAACAAAATGTTATAATGGAACCAAAATAGTGATCGAAGAAGATTGTTCAGGAATTGGGTGTTGCCAGGTGGAGATTCCTTGTGGAATGAATGACATCTCTATCCGAGCATATAGTTTTAATGACTACGAATCTGTGGAGAAGAGTTTCAACAGCTGCAGCTATTCTTTTGTACACAAATAGGATGGTGATGTTGGCTTTAATCTTTCTGCCGAGGTTGGGAAGCATGGTCTACCATTTGCAAAGGCTCCTGTGGTGCTTGATTGGGCTGTTAGGACACAGAGCGAGACATGTAAAGTTGCTCAGAATAATATTAACAGCTATGCCTGTAGAAACAATAGTGATTGTGTTGACACAGACAAGGGATACAGGTGCTACTGCAAAAATGGTTATGGAGGAAATCCGTATCTCCCTGAGGGTTGCCAAGGTAATTATTCTTGGGAAGTGCTATGTTCACATTTACTTTTTATTCAATTTTTTTTAATCTCTCTTACTTTTCTATTTACAATTTTATGATTATGATATAACTAAAATCTACAAGTTGTACAACTAAATTTTCACATGATTCTTTTACAATTAATGGCTTGCGGGTATCTCAATAACTTATGAAATGATCAAAGATATTCAATAGGGTGCTTAACAAGATGTGACAATGGAGCCGATAAAGAGAACAGTGGAAGTTGTTCAGGGATTGGATGCTGCCAGGTGGAGATTCCTCTTGGAATGAAGAACATCATCATCGAAGCATATACTTTTAGTAATTACACAAATGCGACGAATAACTATAATAACTTCAACCGCTGCAGCTATGCCTTTATACACAAACTGGATGAGCATGGTTTTGGTTATAATCTTTCTGCTAATCATGTGAAGCATGGTCTACAATTTGAAATGACTCCCATGGTGCTTGATTGGGTTGTTGGGAATGAGACATGTGAAGTTGCTTGGAAAAGTAACAGCTATACTGCAGAAACAACAGCTATTGTGTCGACAGTGACACATCCAATGGATATAGGTGCCTCTGCAAATCTGGTTACGAAGGAAACCCATACCTCACGGAGGGTTGTCAAGGTAATTAATCTCTCATAATTAAGAATAAATACTTATTTCAATCCCTCACACTTGAAGCTTTATTTAATTTAGTCCTTTATACTTAAAATTTTGATCAATTTCGTTCCTCACCTCAAATTTATTAATTTAATCCTTCATATTTTAAATTTTTTTATCATTTTTGTTTCTTAAACTTATCAATTTAATCCATTATACTTCAAAAAAGCTTTAAGGGTTAAAATTGATAGAAATTTTTAAGTGTGAGAGACTAAATTAATAAGTTTGAATTGTGAGGAATAAAATTATTATAGTTTCAAGAGTGAGAGACCAAATTAATTAAGGTTTTAAGTGTAAGAGATTATAATAAGTATTTACTCTATAATTAATCACTTGAAAATATCTCTTTTCCTTTACTTCTAAAATTGAATTGTTGTTATTGTTGTCTACTACTTGTTTAATTATGTTCCATTAAGAAAAAGGTAATTCTGTCTCTCAGTTAATTCATGTCTAATTTGACTTGCAAGAAAAGAAAAAGAAATGATTATTTGTTATTTTTTTAATGACTCGCAGACATCAATGAATGTGATGAAAATCGAAAAACATCAAAACATAATTGCAGTACAGTCAACAAAATTTGTAAGAACATCGATGGATCTTTTTATTGTGACTGCCAGGAGGGGTATTACAAGGAAGAAACAGGATTATGCCAAAAAATCCAGTCACAAGATCAACTTATCAAGGTTGTTGTCGGTAAGTAACTAACTTCTTCATTGTTAGATCATTTTATTTTGGAAAATGTTACTCTACAAATGTAGAGGCAATATTAAAACATAAAAATAAGATATAAAAAAAAAGTAAAAAAAAATCTATTATTTTTTATTATTGTGAGGCATTAAACTTTTTTTGCACTTTCATCGAAGAATTTAAATATTCGGGTTAAATTGCTTGATTAGATCGAATCTTTATTCCTTCTCCTAGTTAGGAATTTGATAATCCAATAGCTTAACATTTTAGTTGAATTCAAAGAATAGTTTTATTATTAATAGTTTTTGATATTAGTATAAAAGCTAATCTTACAACTAGCTAGCTAAAATGCTTTGTCATCTTTCAAATACAGCAAAAACCGTCACTTCTAAATCTTAAACAATAAACCCAACCCAGCAAACCATAGTCAATATCCTAGAATAAAACAAAAATTGAAAATCCTAAACCCTAAATTGGAAAGAAGTTAAAGTTACTTTCCGTTCTTAAGCACCCATTCACATTGAGTTTGAGCTTGTATTGATAAAACAGTCTTCTTTTTCTTTCGTTGCGGTAAATGTATAGGAGTTTTCCCAGGCCTTGGATTCATCCTTTTGCTCCTTGGTATGTGGTGGTTATACAAACTTGTAAGGAAAAAACAGATAGAGAAAAGGAAGGAGAAAAACTTCAAGGAAAATGGTGGGTTATTCTTGCAAAAAAGACTATCTTCTGGTGAAATCAATGTTGAGAAAACAAAACTATTCAGCTTAAGGGACTTAGAGAAGGCAACTGACAACTTTAATGTGAGTAGAGTACTTGGGAAGGGAGGACAGGGTACTGTTTATAAGGGCATGCTTAGTGATGGTAAAATTGTTGCAGTTAAGAAGTTCAAGGTCAAAGGAAAAGTTGAAGAATTTATAAACAAAGTTGTTATTCTTTCACAAATCAATCACAGACATGTGGTCAAGTTATTAGGATGTTGTTTGGAGACAGACGTTCCTTTACTTATCTATGAATTCATTCCAAATGGTACCCTTTACCAATATCTCCATGAACAAAATGAAGACTTACCAATGACATGGGACATTCTTTTGAGAATTGCCACAGAAGTTGCAGGTGCTTTATTCTATTTGCACTCAGCTGCTTCTCAACCCATTTATCATCGAGATATCAAGTCAACAAACATACTGTTGGATGAGAAATTTAAGGCTAAAGTTGCAGATTTTGGAACATCAAGAATGATTTCTATTGAAGCTACTCACCTCACTACACTAGTTCAAGGAACTTTTGGTTATTTGGATCCTGAGTATTTTTATACAAGTCAGTTCACTGATAAGAGTGATGTGTATAGTTTTGGAGTAGTTCTTATTGAACTTTTAACAGGGAAAAAGCCAGTATCTTCATTAAGAGAAGAGGAGGCGAAAAGTTTAGCCTTCTATTTCATTATTTGCATGGAAGACAATCTTCTCTTTGATACTGTTGATGATAGGGTTATGAAGGAGGAAGAAAAGGAACATATCTTGGAGGTAGCAATCCTTGCAAAAAGATGCATAAATTTGGATGGGAAGAAACGTCATACAATGAAAGAAGTCACAATGGAATTAGAAAGAATTCAAAATGCTGGAAAGAACAACACTGTGCATCGAAACCCTGAAGAAATTGACGTTCTTCAAATTGAAGCCTACCAACCTTGGGTTGCAGATTCTACAACTTGGTCAGCTGAAGAATGCAGAACGTCCTCCTCCATAGAGATTCTTCCTCTTAGGAGTACATTTTAAAAAATCTTGTATTTTTTCTGTTAGATTTATAAATTTACAGTTATGGAGTTTAGTTAGCACTGTTGCTGATATGTGTTTGTACGCTTTAAGATAGTTAGTTTGTTGTGGTGTCTTAGTTTCTCCTCTGTTATGCGGTGTACATATACTGTAAGCTTGCTTTGCTGCAGTCTATATATAGACTGCTCCCTGTTTTTCGAATGTAACAATAATTGAATCGAAAATGTTTTGCTTCGGCTTCTCTAAGTAAACCAAGATCAATTTTTGTTTTGCAACGGTAGTAATCAACTTGGATGCAGTGATGTGAGCACCAGCAATCAAAATATTGTGCTAGATTATTTATCTATAATATTTTTTTCTTTTATCATTTATGTAGTATTGGACGAGGAAACCCTACTTCTCTTGTAGATTTAGGGTCTCAATGGCACACTTTGTAATTCATGCCAATGGGATAGAAGATTTAGTTCCCTAAAATGGGAACGAAACTTCTGTCCCACTCACTCTAATTTGTCAAAAAAACATGTTAAATAAACTAATTACTACCTCCATTTCTTTTTAATTATTGTTTAGGTTTTTTTAAAAAAAGATTAAGAAATATAATTCAAGTGCTAAAATTTTATACACACTACCTAATACTCCCTCCATCCCCAATTTTTTGTTGTTTTGGATATTTTTTTCTATCCCGAAACAATTGCATTTTTAGAATTTTCAAGCTTCATTAAAAGTTATTTTTTTTATATTTACCCATATTAATTAAATGTAACATATTCATTCTCTCTCTTAATAACACATAAACTAAGTGCAATTAAATAAGAACATTGTAGCCAATATATTGTACTAATCAATCATTTCTTAATCCGTGCATAATAACCTTAAAAAGCAAAAGAGTTGGGACAGAGGGAGTATATCCTTAATTTATTGTTGTGGCTGAGAATAAAATCAATTAATTGTTATAGATATCAGTGTAAGTGAAGGGTATAATTAATAAAATAGTAATTAATGTTTTTTTAAAGTTTTAAAATGATAAATAAATAATAGACAAAATTTTGATTAAAAAGTGACATGAAATAAAGAGTAAAAGCTGGTCTACCCCTCAAACTTTGGCCAAAACCAAAATAAATCCTCGCGTGATCGTCTCAAAAATAACCCTAGCACTATCAAAGTGTTCCAACATAGACCCTTCATCCATGTATGTTATCAGGTGTTAACAGAAGTTGCGTATGTAGAGAGTATAATGATGACGTAACCGTTGTTTGTAGATGTGGCCAATTAAATTTGGTTGAGTTGGCTAAATTTAAATGGAAGGACAATGTTAGCCTTACCAAACTAGTTAAACTTGTCCTGAAAGTATTTCAACACTCCCCTGCATATGATTATTTATTTGTGGTTAAATTATTCTTTTGGTCTTTATAGTTTATTGAAAGTTAAGTTTTAATTCTTATACTTTCATAACCTATAAAACAGTTTTTATAGTTTTTGAAAAATTAAACTGTCATTCTTGCTGTCAATATCCATTAAATCTTCCAATTTTTGCAAACTTAACAGAGCGTTAAATTATTCTTTTAGTCTTTATAATTTTCTAAAAGTTAAGTTTTAGTCCTTATACTTTCTAAAAACTATGAAATAGTCTTTGTAGCTTAAAAAATTATTTCATCCTTGCCATTATTGTCTGTTACAAGTCTCTTTTTTGCATAGATCTAACCCATTGTATACAAGAAAACTCTTAAGCTATAATATTAAATGTTAAATATGGGTTTGTTGGTGGCCAAAAGGGTCTCTACAAAATTTTCTGACTTTCCTTAAGACAACGGAGAAGCTTCTTCTTTTGTATTTAATACTATAGTTCACATGTTTGCTTGTACATAGAGTTAGGTTTGTTGAAAAAAGAGACTTGTATTAAATAATGATAGCAATGATGGAACATTAACTTTTTGAAAATTATAAGTACTATTTTATAAGTGTTTAAAAATATAAGAATTAAAACTTAATTTTAAGAAAATTATAACGACTAAATGAATAATTTAATATTTTGTTAAATTTGTAGAAAACAGAAATTTTGACAGACATTAACGGCAAGAATGAAGATTAAATTTTAAAAGTTATAAGAACTATTTTATAGGTTTTGAAAGTATAAAAATTAAAATTTAGCTTTCATAAAACGGTAAAGAGAAAAAAAGTTTAACCTTTATTTATTTTTTATTGTTAAGGCACTAAAAAAAAAAAGTTTAATTCCAACAACCAAAAAGTTTTTAAATATTGACCGTTGGACAAACGCTGGTTGGAAATCAATCTGTTCATTTATTTTTCTAACTGAACGTATTTCCAACGGCATATTTTAATGGGTGATGGGTTCACCATGTAGTTTTTATGCCCTGATTGGTTATTTGGTTGAAGAATCTTTATTCAATAGTTGTCATCTAGCGATTAGATGTCAGTAACTATTCAATGCTGTCTTGAAAGGTGAGAAGAAAAGGAAGTCGTTATAAAATCATTAAGAAAAGTAAACATGCAGCATTTTCTTTTCCCCATTTTGAGGTTTTGACCTCAGAGAGTCGGGTGAAAAACCTATTTCTTCGAATGGGTGTACACTAAATTTGTTTTTTTTTTTTTAATGGGTCTAATTTTATTAAAAATTATCTCTTTTTTTTTTTTTCAAAATTTGTGTTCAAAGATTCTATAAAATAAATAAAAACTCCATGGAATACGATAAAGTCACTCTGGGCCTTCCTTATGAGATGCCACGCAGTGTGAAATCTTGGGGTAATCTAGTTAGGATGGGGAAGGCTCCATGGCCTATAGCGACTTTATCCCATTTCATGGAGCCTTTCTACATTTTATGAAGCCTTTGCGTATAGATTTTGAAAAAAAAAAAATTGATAAAAGTAGACCTATTAAAAAAAAATCAGTTTAGTGTAGACCCATTAAGGGAAATAAGTTTTTTACTAGACCCTCCAAGGTCAAAACCTCTCCCCATTTTTCAAGTACATGAGTTGTAACTTACATTTCTATGTTCATACCACATTATTGCAGACAAGTTAACTATTTGGATCTTAGTGTAATTTGGTCGGGTCAGTCGTAGCACGATCTACAATCAAGAAAAATAGGTTGAGGTTGGCGGTGGACCTTCCCATGCTCAAGTTAGCAATACATTCAATTGATTTGGGAACAAGTCAAAAATATGTCAGAGTTCTTAACTTTTATATTAATATTGAAGAATTTATACTAATTGAAGAGTGTCTTTCTTGTAATTTGTCTATTGGGCTAAGCCCTCTAAAGGCTGAGGGCTGACTCAATCTTTTGGCAATAGCCCATATCACACATGTAATATAATATCCTTTTCTTCTTGAGCTTTGTAAGCCTACCATCCAAGTCAACCGAGAAATCAAGCTAATTAATTAATGAATGATGAGAATGAAATTGGGAAAGAGGGAATGAATCTAACTAATTTCATGTGATCATGGAGAGCTTAACATTTGCAAGATAATTCAACAACAACTAGCATAGCAATTACTATTCAGGCCCATCCCTCCGAGTGATGGAATGAAATTGAGAAAAATGACAGAAATATCTCTGTTTATATGTGCAGACTTTTCAGTCGGAAGAGGGTAGAATAGAAAGACTGCTACGTAGTCTGCATCACAATTATTATCATCTCTTATTTCATTCTATTCAATTTGTATGTATTCTAGTTAGTTTCCCGTTCCCTTCCTAGTCAATAACGAAGATTACCCAGGAATCAGCATGCCAGGCCTATCCTTCTGTGTGAAGAAACTGAGAAATCGGCAATGGAAAATATCTCTATATATGCATGCACGCAGCCCCTTTTCAGTTGTAACAAAAAAGTGCTCTGCAGTTTGGGTCACAGCAAAAAGTAAAGAAAACAAAGCCAAACTCTGAATTGTCGAAGAGAGAATCTGAAGCAATGATAAGGAAGGCGAGCCGTCAGCAGCAACTGGCCTTTGTGTGTGCCATTATTGCATTTGCAACGGTGGGAGCAGCTGCAGCTCAAGCTCAAGCACATGTATCCCTACCTGGCTATAACCACACTTGCGGAAATGTTAAAATCCCATATCCATTTGGCATAGGCAACTCATCATCTCATCCTAATCAAAACTCTTCCTTGGATAAAAAAATTTACCCTCACATGTCAAAACAAAAAATTAACTCCGGGTACAAATATCCTAGTTTTAAACATATCCCTTGATGGTCACCTGAAAGTGAACGTTTCGGTTTCCTCAGTCTGTTATGATGCATTAGGCAACTAAACTGATCCTCCAAATGACCCCTATTTCTGGGTGCGTTATTACACCATTTCCAGCCAAAGAACAAGTTCTACATTGTTGGCTGTAACACTTATGGGTTTATCTATAGTTTCCGAGATGATCAAACTTATTCAACCGGGTGCATAACAAGTTGTAGTACCATACCTGACGCAGAGAACAATAAAACTTCTTCAGGGATGGGGTGTTGCGAGGTGAACATTCCTCATGGAATGAAGAACATGACTATCGAAGCAAATAGTTTTCGTAAAAGCACAGGTGGGAAGGATTTCACCAACTGCAGCTATTCTTTTGTGCATAAAGTGGGTGAGGGGATTCAGTATACCTTTTCTAATGATCATTTAAAGAATTTACCGTTTAGTAGGGCTCCCATGGTGTTTGATTGGGTTGTTGGGAACGAGTCATGTGAAGTTGCTGGGAAAAGTCCCTGCATAAGCAAGAACAGCAGTTGCAGTGGCACGCTCATTAATGGATATAGGTGCTACTGTAATGATGGTTACGAAGGAAATGCATACCTCCCCAATGGTTGCCAAGGTAATTATTCCTTTATAAGTAATGGCTGTTAATTATTTCTATAATTCTAGCCTTGATTTGTCTCTTTTTTCATCTACAAATTAATTAATTGTACCACAAGGAAAAAGGTAATTAGTTGTGTCCTCTGGTTAATCCGCATATTATTTTTGGTTTTTAAACACAGGTATTTATAAGATATGAACTTATTACTAGATTCTTTGACTCACAAATAGTTTAACTTAACCTAACTAAACACTCAGACAGCCATGGATCTTTTGTATGTCACTGCAAGGAGGGGTCTTACACGGATAAAACAAGATTATGTCAAAAAATCTAGCATGAAGATATGCTTATCAAGGTTGTCATAAGTACATTATTCTACATTATTATACCTTTTTTCAACCAAGCTTTCGAGAGATTGAATCAATATTCCTTCCACTAGTAAGGAATTTACAAATCAAATAGCTTGAGAAATTAGCAGAACTACAAAAGATTTGTTTTATGTTAGAAGTTTGTGATATATTAGTGCAAAAGTGATCAAAAAACTAGCTAGCTAAATGCTCTACCATCTTTCAAATACAGTTGCAAGTGGAGGATCTCTAGCCCTGCTTGTGGGCATGTCCACCACATACTTGGTATATCAGAAGAGGAAACTCATTAAACTTAAAAGAGAAATTCTTTGAGCAGAATAGAAATTTCATTTTGCAGCAACAACTTTCTACAAGATAAAACTCCTCTAGAAGTACAACTCGAATTTTCATAGCAGAGGAACTAAAGAAGGCTACCAAGAATTATGATGAGAGCCTAATCATCGGCAAAGGAGGCTATGGAATGGTTTTCAAAGGGTTTCTAACAGATAAAAAGGATTGTTGCTATAAAGAATTCCAAACTAGTGGACCAAAGCCAAATTGAGCAGTTCATTAACGAGGTTGTTGTTCTCCCCCAAATAAATCATAGGAATGTGGTCAAGCTCTTAGGTTGTTTCTTAGAGACAGAAGTTTCTTTATTAGTTTATGAATTTATCAACAATGACACCCTCTTTGATTATATTCACAATGAATCAAAGGCAAGCAATATTTCTTGGAAAACAGGTTTAAGGATAGCAACAGAAGCAGCAGGAGCATTAGCATACCTTCACTCAGCTGCCTCCATTCCCATAATCCACAAAGATGTCAAGACTGCAAATTTTCTTCTTGATAAAGCTTACACAACCAAGGTGTGTGACTTTGGAGCTTTAAGATTGGTTCCAATGGACCACGCAGAAATAGCCATGATAGTTTAAGGAATGATTAGATACTTGGACTCGGAGTATATGCAGACAAGTCATTTCTCTCCCTTTCCTTTCTCCTTACTCCTCGAGTCTCCACTGCGTCCCACCACCACGACGCTGGGATATCGATTTCGTCTGCCACCCACCTTCACTGCAGCAGCCCAGCGCTGCAAGCTCTTCATCATTTTCCTAATTATTACCAGATTCATGTCCAGCTTCGGCTGATGCCTTTTGTCACCTCCGATAAAGCATCCATTGCAAAGCGCTACAAATTACACTCATAGTCTTCCCAGTAACTTATTCAGTATGAAGACGTCAAATTGAATTAACATTTTGAACATATACAATTATATAATCACAGAAGAAATTGGGTTTTCTTATTGAATCAAATGCAGATGAAACCATTGCAATTCACAGAAGAGATCGATAACTTCAACTGTCAACAACTCAAGTGAAGAAAATATTGCCAAAAAAATGAGACGCCAGCTTGATTGAGAAACCGATAGAGGACATTCATGAAATCAACCTGGATCGACTAGGGTTTGAACGGGAAGGCTAGAAATTTTTGGGTCACGCTTATTTCCTTCTTTTCCGTCCATTTTCCCTCACACTTTCACCTCTGAATCGAAGCTGCGAAAAATTTAGCTGCTTCAGAGCTTCATCACCTCTGTAAAGAACGCCACCCACCTTCATCACACCACTCTGGTGCCCTTACTTGCAGGGTGAAGAACGCCAGTCAAACTTCAAAAAAAGCCAGTCAAATTACATTGCTTTTAAAAAATAATATTTTGGTAAATAAGATCAAGGTGATAATATTTTGGTAATTAATTTATAAAATTAGATTTTTTTTTGGTATTTTAACCAATTTTAGCTTTTATTTATTTATCTCACCACTAGAGCAATATTTATACGGGTGTTCGTGGCAGATATCATTGGTTTCCACGTGTCTAAGGTTGACTAGCGAGGGGTGAAAATGTCTGAACCCTGAAATGCAGTAAGTATGAGGTCGGGTATGGAGGCCGTAACGCCCAAGTTACTGATTCACGATAATAGTTTATTCGAGCTAAAGTAGAGAAAAGCCAAGTAGTTACAGCGAGTAGCTGGGTGATGTTGATTGAATAGCAAGAGCTAATGAGCCCCTTCGATTCTATATTAGGCCAGCCTATGTTATTGGGCTGGTTCTTGTACTCATCAATGGTTATCGTAAGTAGGGAGGATCTTAAGTGGAGAGTTTATACAAGATTCCACTTTTTTGCAATAGAGGAAGAGATAATGGCAAGTTTTTGAGTTTGACCTATTTTTTAAGAGTATATGTTAAAGAGATATAAAGATATGAGGTAATTTGTTGAGTTATATGTGAATTATACGAGTCCCACCTATTTTGCACGGCTAAAGAATCTTTGTTAAATAGTATATATGTTAATTAGACATGGTCACTCAGTTAAAAAATCTATATTAAGTAGTTGCCACTTAGTAATTAAACGTTAATGACTATTCCATGACGTCTTAAAAGGTTAGAAGAAACGGAAGTCAGCATAAGATCATTAAAAAAATAATCATGCGGCTTTTTCTTTTCCTCATTCTACAAGTTCATGCGTTGTAACTTGCATTTCTATGTTCACACCACATGTAATATCCTTTTTCTTCTGGAGCTTACTAAGTCTACCATGTTGTTAATTAATTAATTAATGATGAGAATGAAATTGAGAAAGAGGGAATGAATCTAGCTAATTTCATGTTGTTATTGAGAGCTGATTTGAGAGCTTATAATGACATTTACAAGATAATTCAACAACTGGCACAGCAATTGCCATTCAGGGCCACCCCTCCGAGTGATGGAAAGAAATTGAGAAAAATGACAATGAAATATCTCTGTATGTGCAAGACTTTTCAGTTGGAAGAGGGTAGAACAGTAGCTTTCTTCCTTTCGGTGTTACCTATGTGAAAGCACAATAGTAATTATTTAACCCCATCTCCTTGATCTTTCACCTTCATAAACAAGATAAATTATACTTAAAAATATATTATAATTAAAATAGAAATAAATTTATTAAAATTTTAACTTATATATAAAAATTACTAATTGTGTCAAAATTGAAATATAAATAACTTGTAAAAAATTATGAATTGAAAATAAGAACTTGGAGTAATGTGTGGGCTCATTTAAGATACTTTTGATAGTTGCACCATATGGAAGAATAATAGCTCAAATGATATAAAGTAAGAATGAATAATGTGTCACAATAGGGTCCATACAAAATTATAAAATATTAACTTAAGATGCTCTTGCAAGTATCACTATTAGAGTTACTCTAAGAAAATGATGTTTCATGCTATAACCCATAAAAAGCTATGAATAATAGATTTTATAAACTCTTATAGGTATCAATATTAAAGTTGTTCTTAGTGATTTTTTAATTAAGGTTAAATTATTCTTTTGGTCCTTATAATTTACTAAAAGTTAAGTTTTTATTTTTATACTTTCAAAATGTATAAAATAGTTTTCAAAAAATTAAATTTTTTTCTTTTTCATCAATATCCGTTAAATTTTCCGTTTTCTGTAAACTTAAAAAAAAGTGTTACATTATTTCCTTTAGTTCTTCTAGTTTTTTAAAAGTTAAGTTTTAGTCATTATATTTTTTAAAACTTATAAAATAGTTTTTATAGTCTTAAAAAAATTAACTTTTCATCCTTGTTATCATTGTGTGATACAAGTGTCATTTTTACATATGTATGATCCTCTATGTACAAGTAAACTCCTAAGCTATAACATTGAATGTTAAATAAGGGTTTTTTTGGTTGAAAAGGTCCCTATTAAGTTTAATGGCTTTCCTTCTTTTGTGGAGAATAATTGTTGGGATTTTATTGTTGGTCCAAGACAATGGATAAGCTTCTTTTCTAGAATTTAATAGTATAGTTTAGATGTTTGCTTGTACACAGAAAGTAAGGTCTACAGAAAAAAGAGACTTCTATTAGAAAATAATAACAAGGATGAAACGTTTTCTTTTGAAAATTATGATTATTTTATAAATGTTAAAAATATAAAAACTAAAACTTAATTTTAAAAAAAATTATAAGAATTAAAAAGATAAATTTTTTTTGTTAAATTTGTAGAAAATAGAAGTTCTGATTGACATTAATGACAAAGACAAAAATTAAATTTTTTAAAAATTATAAAAACTATTTTACAGGTTTTGAAAATATAAAGACTAAAACTTCTATAAAACTATAAGGAACAAAAGAATAATTTAATCTTTATTTATTTTTTTATTTTAGAGGCACTAAAAGTAAAAAAAGGAATTAATTGCAACAATAAAAAACTGTTCAAATTTTGACAGTTGGACGCTGGTTGAAAATCAACCTTTTCAATTATTTTTCTAACTGAACATATTTCCAACGGTATATTTTAATGGGTGACGGGTTCACCATGTACTCGATATACCCTTATTGGTTCACTTGGTTGAAGAAATTTTATTAAACAGTGTATATGTGAATTAAACGTGATCACTTGGTTGAAGAATTTTTATTAAGCAGTTTTTATTTAGCGATTAGACGTTAATGAATATTCAACGTTGTCTTGAAGTCAGTATAAGAAAAGTAAACTTACATTTATGTAGAAGAATGTTATGAGTACACTCATACTTTTATATTTACTTTTTATTTATTTTATATTTTTTCTATAGTTTGGGTAAGGAAAAAAAATTTCAGATCTGTTTTGGTTATTGTAATATAGTAATAATTTTTTTGCCATTGGATGAAATTACATTTGTGACCGACTTGTTCTTCTCTCTAGTGCCGAAAGCTACTTGTGTGGGTGATGGATCCCTCTTGTGCTCTTTATACCTTGAGTGGTCTTCTAGTTGAAGATTCTTTGTTAGATTCTGCGTATATAAGAATTAGACATGGTCTTATAATTATAATTATAATATTTTATGGTTAAAATAACATAAAAGTAAATTAAGAATTGAGGCGTTATTTAAAAAAAAAAAAGAACGAATTTAAAATATTACTTTTTGATATTTTACATGATTTTTCATTCTCTTTTCTTTCTTTTTTTTTCTCAATTTTACAACTCCATGAGCTATAACTTACATTTCTATGTTCATGCCACAACTACAATCCTTCTCTCCTGGACCTTATTTAGTTAGTCTACCATCCAAAGTGAACAAGGAAATTAAACTAATTAATCATAGAACGAAATTATGAAAGATGGAATGAATCTATGTAATTTCATGTGCTTACGGAAAACTGATTTGAAAGATACATTCGGCAAATAATTCAAAAAGAAACGGCATAGCAATATTACCATCAGGGCCCATCCCTCCGAGTGATGGGAAGAAATTGAGAAAAATGAGAAAGAAAAATCTCTGCATGTGCAGACTTTTCAGTTGGAAGAGGGTAGATGTACAGAAAAACTGCTAGGTAGTCTACGTGACAAGTATTATCATCTCTTTTTTTTTTTTTTATCTTAGACATATGCTATATATATATATATATATATATATACATTTCTATTTATTTTTCTGCATTTCTCTCATTTTTATGTTTATAATTTTACAATACAATTAAAAAATAAGTGTGCAAATAAACTTTTCATTTATTTTATTTAATTTGTATGTATTCTAGTTTAGTTTCCCTTTCCCTTCCTAGTCAATAACGAAGTTACCCAGGAGTCAGCATGCCAGGCCTATCCCTCTGCATAATTGGAAGAAACTGAGAAATGGGCAATGGAAAATCTCTATATATATGCATGCAGGCAGCCTCTTTTCAGTTGTAACAAAAAAGTGCTCTGCAGTTTGCGTCACAAACAGAAAAGAAAACAAAGCCAAACTTTGAATTGTCGAAGATAGAATCTGAAGCAATGATAGAGAAGGCGAGCCGTCAGCAGCAACTGGCCTTTGTGTGTGCCATTGTTGCATTTGCAACGGTGGGAGCAGCTGCAGCTCAACCTCAACCGCTAGCTCAAGCACCTGTATCCCTACCTGGCTGTAACCACACTTGCGGAAATGTTATAATCCCATATCCATTTGGCACAGGCAAGTCATTATCTAACCCTAATCAAAACTGTTATTTGGGCAAAAAATTTAACCTCAGCTGTCAAAACAATGGATTAATTCTGGGTAAAAACATCCAAGTTTTAAATATATCCCTTGATGGTCACCTAGAAGTGAATTTTTCGGTTTCCTCAGTTTGTTATGATGCACAAGTGAAAATCAAACTGATACTCGAAATCGCCTCTCTTTCTGGGGGAGTTCTTACACCATTTCTAGCTAGAAGAACAAGTTCTACAGTGTTGGTTGTGACACTTACGGGAATCTCAATAGTTTCAAAGAGGGTCGAAATTATTCAACTGGGTGCGTTACAAGATGTGCTAGCCTACCAGATGCCGAGAACAGTAAAGATTGTTCAAGGATTGGGTGTTGCGAGGTGAACATTCCTTATGGAATGAATAACATCACCATCGAAGCATTTAGTTTTAGAAATCACAAACTTGCGAAGGATTTCAACAACTGCAGCTATTCTTTTGTACAAAAAAGGGGTGAGAATGAGGAAGGGTATACCTTTTCTAAGGATCATAAAGGCTCCCATGGTGCTTGATTGGGTTGTTCGGAATGATTCATGTGAAGTTAATGGGAATAGTGCCTGCTTAAGCCAGAACAGCAATTGCTCTTTCACGGGCAATGGATATAGGTGCTTCTGCAAAGCTGGTTATGATGGAAACCCATAGCTCCAGGAGGGTTGCAAAGGTAAATATTGCTTTACAATTAATCGCTTATAAATATCTTAGTTTCATTGAGTTAATTTTTGCAAATTCTTTGTTTCATTAGCACATGTCATTAAGTATTCTACTCATGTTAATTGGTAAATATCTATTAAAAGATTGATCGACGATCAATTCAATGATAAGTAAACTAATTAATACATAGATTTTGACTAATGATAAGTATACTGATTAATACATATATTTTAATTAAACTTACAAGTTAACTATTTTCATTTTGGTTCTAATTTTTTTCTTTTTCATCATCTACCTCATTTTTGCTCCTTTTCTCCATTTGGTTCTTGACTGTTTAAAGCCTAGTGTAAGTTAACTTTCAAACAATGGGAATCAGTTTCCATCATTTTCTTACTTATACATCCAAATAATTGAAAAGTAGCTCTCCATCCTTTTCTTTCTATTCTATTATATTCCGTTCTGCTCTATTTCCTCTAAAACTCCCAAACATATTAGAATAAATTACATTAACTTCTTTTACGGTCACTTTAGTTTTCATTTATCTCCCCTTAGTATGTTGAGAGTGTACACTTAAATTTGGCTAATTCTCACTATCAAAGAATTTTCTCTCTATATTTTTTCTATAAAAATAATGACAAAAATTCAAATAAAACTAACCCATAAATAACTCAAAAGATTCGTTCTCTTTGAACTCCTCTCCATATCACAGAATTATAAAAGTTAGTTTTATACTCTCCTTAAGAATGACTAAAATTTTAAAACTACAGGCTCTTCTTGGTCTTGTAAAATTTTAGTTTTTAATTTTTTTTTTTTTTTGGTTACATGGAAACATACAACGTTGAGAAAGAGAAACATCCATAGTGGAGATAAAACTTGAGGTACATCAAACTTAATTCTTTGATACTAAAGATGAGGTGCTACTAGATCAACATGTCTTCGGCTAGTTTTTATTACTTATTATAAATTATAAAATAAATCTTAATTTTTTAATTAAAGATATAAGATAATACATATTCGATCATAAAATAAAAGTTAAGATATCCATAAACTAGTTTTATATGAAATGAAGTGAATGTAACAAAACTAATAAAAGAAGAGCTATTCCCTTTATAAAACTTATTCCTACTCCAACGAAATTAATAAAAGATCAAGCTACAAGTTTATCATATAACATATTTTAATTATTATATAATATTTTTAGAAGAAAATATAATAATAATTTGTTGAATTTAAATTAGCCGTTTATGATAAATTTTGCGTTTTTAAATTCTTATCATTTAAAGTATATGATATGTTTAGCCAGTCTTTCATACCATTCCAACATATTATAGTAAATAGAATTTATAATATGGCACTCATACAAGGAAAAAAATAAAACTTTAAAGTATTATAAAATTCTAAGGATTTCATTTAAAAATATTTATGACTAATCTCTTTGATAATGGCAATTGTTATATGTTTGATTTATATGTCACACTTTTTAAAAACCGAGGGCATGACTACATAGGTTTTGAAAACGAAGTGGGAGTTAGATTAAAAACAAGTAATTATGTAGGATATTAAATTTACGACTTATTAAGAATATTTAGGATAATTTAGCATATATTTTACCTATTGATAGTTGACTAACATCTCTTTTAGTCAATTATTAACAGTTGAATTTAAGTGTCTTGCTTTCCCAAATGTACGCTTTTAAAATTGAGGGGAAGGAAATGAAATATAATGTAATTACGAGATAAATTGACATAATTTCCTCATAATTTTATTCTCAAATATTAGTACAAACAACAATGATAATGATTATAATTGCAGTAATAATAAAAAGAAAGCTCTAGCTAAATGCTCTATTATCTTTATTTAGTTGCAGGAGTAGGATTTATAGCACTGCTTGTGGGCATGTCGACCACATACTTGGTATATCAAAAAAGGAAACTCGTCATACTTAAAAGAGAAATTCTTTAAGCAAAATGGAGGTTTCATTTTGCAGCAACAACTCTCTACAAGAGAAGGCTCCTCCAGGAGTACAACTCAAATTTTCAAAACAGAAGAGCTTAAGAAGGCTACTAACTACTATGATGATAGCTTGATCATAGGCAAAGGAGGCTACGGTAATGTTTTCAAAGGGTTTTTAACAGATACTAGGGTTGTTGCTATCAAAAAGTCAAAACTAGTGGACCAGAGCCAAATTGAGCAATTCATTAATGAGGTGGTTGTTCTCTCCCAAATAAATCATAGGAATGTGGTCAAGCTCTTAGGTTGTTGTTTAGAGACAGAAGTTCCTCTATCAGTCTATGAATTTGTAAACAATGGTACCCTGTTTGATTATATTCACAATGAATCAAAAGCAAACAAAATTTCTTGGAAAACCCGTATAAGGATAGCAGCAAAAGCAGTAGGAGCATGATCATACCTTCACTCAGATGCCTCTATTATCATAATCCACAGAGATGTCAAGACTACAAACATTCTTCTTGACGAGACTTACACCGCCAAATTGTCAGAGTTTGGAGCTTCAAGATTGGTTCCTATGGATCATACAGAAATAGCTACAGTAGTGCAGGGAACTGTTGGATACTTAGACCCAGAGTATATGCAAACAAGTCAGTTTACTGAGAAAAGTGATGTGTATAGTTTTGGAGTGGTACTTATGGAGCTGCTAACAGGGGAGAAAGCGGATTCATTTGATAGGCCACAAGAGAAAAGAAGTCTTGCTATGCACTTCTTGAATGCTTTCAAGGAGAATTACCTGTTTGATGTAATTGAAAGTGGGATTGTGAAAGATGAAAATAAGGAGGAGGTGATGGAAGTTGCGGCACTTGCATCTAGGCGCTTGAGGCTAACAGGGGAGGAGAGGCCAAGCATGAAGGAAGTAGCAATGGAGTTGGAGGGAATGATGATGATGAACAAGCATCCCTGGGTAGCAGTAACATTGAGCTTAATTTGGAGGAGACTGAATACTTGCTAAATGAGAAATCTGGAATTTTTGAACATGGCGAGAGCATAAGCCACCAAAATATTGGGTATGACAGCATCAGAGATCATGTACTCATTCCCCTCGATGATGGAAGATGATTATGCCAACACTCTACAAGCCATACTTATTACTCTCTTTTCAAGTGTTTTGCCTGCTTTTGCTTTCTTTATCTATGGTCTAATAATTTTGTTAACCTTTTTTATGTGAGTTATTTTTGTCCTTATTTAACGGCCAATAAGATTATTATCATGTGAGTTAATTTTTGTTTTGTTTCTTTCCCTGTTTGTGATTTTGTTTCTCCTTTCAACATAAGTTTCGTTATGGTATTCCAAAAAAGAAAAGGGTATGTTATCTGATGATATTTCTCTCCTTATGATGACTTATGTGGCTATTCATCATTTTAAAAATAGTTTAATAAAAGTGTTTTCCCATATAAAAGAAGTTTTCCCATAAAAAAATAGAACAATTAAAAAAACTTGAAATAAATAAACGTAAAATAAGTATAAAATGTGAAATATAATATGAGTGAAGGCATCAGATATAATATAGGATAAAAAATGTCCAATAAAAAGGTTAATTGAGATTTGAAAGACAATGTCAACAGCAAACATTTGAAATGGCCAAAATAAAATGTGCATAAAATATTAAAATATAATAATTTTAATAAGACTTTACTAAAAGTGTGATGAGACAAAAAAGAAATAGCCAAGAGTAAGAGTGTGGAAGTGAAAAGCATTACATCCTAATTAAGTGAAAATAATTTAAAAGGTAAAGTAATAGGTATCACATACTAAAAAACCATTATCAAGCATGTAGATCAACTAACAAGAGTTGTTTTAGCTTAACTGAAGGTTTCATATTCGAGCTATAAGAATTCAACTGTATTAAAATTTTCTAAAAAGAACTTTAACATTATTGTGGTCTGGATTATCTCAAATCGAATTAGCCAGTATCTAATATAATGTCAGATACTAATAGTTTACATGAAAAAAAATAATGAACAACCAAGTGTCAATGTATTAGAGTGAAAAAAAAATAATAATATTTTAATAATATCTTAATAAAAGTGTGATGGAACTTTGGAGACAATATGGTGTAAAAGATGAAAGAACTAAGAGTAGAAATATGAAAATGAGACGCACTTGATTCTACACTAGCCGAGTGAAAATAATTTAAAAATAAAAGTACTAAGTGCAAAATAATGGAGAAATCGTGTGTTTGTGTGGGAGAGTGAGAAGTATTGTATCAAAAGTTCAATGCCCATTGTAGTAGTAGTAATAATAATAATAATAATGCAAGTAGTAGTAGCAGCAGCAGTCAGTTCCTTATTTTGTACATATAGTCAAGTCCATGCTATGTGAATAATTAGTCTTCATCAACGCGTTTATCTTGTTCTTTTCTCTAGTTATCATTAATTTTCTTTTTCCTTTTTTTTTTTCACAAAAGAACATGTAACCCCTAAATATAAATCAGATTTTTTTTTTATTATATTATTCCACAAGTCAACCCCTCCTAGATTGAAGATTGACCCATGTGAATTAGAAGTCTTCGTCAACATATTTTTGTCATATTCTTCTCTCTGGCTGCACAAGTTAACTCTATACACTGATTGGTCCTTTGGTCAAAGAATCACTGTCGAAGAGCTCTTTGAATTAGACAAGGTCATGTAATAATGAAGTTGTGATTTAGAGATTAGATGTTAATGACCATTCAAAGTTGCGTACAAGGTGAGAAGAAATGAAAGTGGACATGAGATTTAAGTGATTATTTTTTGTGCTATGGAGGATTGATTTAGTGTGTACTATCATTATTTAAGGATTAAAGTAACATAAAATTATCAGATTAGAAAAAAGAAAGTCACAAAATATTAATCAAGGATCCAAGTGACATTTAAAATATAATTGAAGAATAAAACAAGGATATTTTTTCCATGATATTTTACAAAATTAAAATAAGAAGTTGATGTCTATTAAGTACTTATTTAACAGAGATAGACGTGCAACATTTTTTATCTTTTCTTTTTCCTAACCCAAGAGTTATATGTTTTAAGTCACTTAATATGTATATTAGCTGATAGATAATCTCTTAACTTAATTAGCTGTCTCACATTTGTGTTCGAACCTGAATTTAGAATAATTGATACTTAATAACAAGTGACACAATGAATTTTACTAACTTACTAAATTAAATTTTTTATCAATCTCGTGAATTTTTTTCCGTGAAAGTGGAATAGCATTAGATAAAAGACAGTGAAGTCATAAGATTACGAGCCATAGATGATAGTACGAGGGAACACTTCATGAATGTGTGTCCGTATATATATATATATATATATATATATATATATATATAGACATATAAAAAATATTTTTATGTTATGACGCAATGAACTTAAACTATTAATCACATGAGTACTAAACTAAATATAGCTAATTTGGATTTGGATTTGGATCCTTTAAGGTTGTGGTGAGAAAGTCAGAGTAATATTAAGCAAATTTAGATTATTAATTTTAAATTTAATGATCTAAGTCATACTGTGTATGTTGTATATATACAAATGTAACAGTTTATAAAATTTAACAATTTATATATATACAACGTACATATATAACACTATATATATAGTATACACACACATATATAAAGTACATATATATAACCTTTATATATACACATATATAACACTTTATATACTAGATTTTGAATGCTCGTATTACGTCACGGGACATGAACTATAAAGGAAGAATCCATCACTTTTGGAATGAATAATTAATTATTTATTTAATAAAACACATTTAAAATAGCTTCTTGAATTCTCTCTTATAATTGATAAAATAAAAGTATATAAATTATAAACAAAAACGGATGACTATGTAGACACATGGCCGTGTATGGGACTAGGCAAGTAAGACACTTGCCTTAGGCCCCAAATTTCCTAAGCTATTATATATGTATATATATATATATATATATATATATATATATATATATTTATATTATTGGTTAACTCCTACGGAAGAGTAAATTGTGATTGGTCAAATATTAGTTGTTGTAACAGACTATTTAAGTTGTTGTTATCAAGACTAATGTATAAATATCAGTAGATGCTGTTAATCTCATTAAGTTGCTATTGTATATTATTACAAGCAGTAATTCTTGTTTGTCAACTACTTAAGAATGAGTTTTGATTGGTTAATATTACTTTTTTCCTGTACTTTTATGTGCCGCTTTGTCACAAGATAGACTAAATTGATTAACTATATTGAGAGTGAAATACTAAAATTATTTGATTACAAAACTTTGATATTCCTTTCATTCCAATTCGATTGTCATTTAAGATTTTATCACAATAATAAAAAAAAAAGTAACTTAATAAGTGATATAATTTTACTAAATTGTCCTTGGTAATAAATGCTTTCACAATTTTATATTAAGTATTTGAAAGTCATATATTAATTACTTGTTGAGGGTAAAAATGAAAAAAAAAATGTTATTTAACATTGATATTGTAAAATGACAGTCAAAGTGAGACAAGAAAAAAAAAAGTTAGTAAAATGACAATCAAAATAGGATGAAGGGAGTAAAAGATTTCACAACTAGAAAACTAATTGATCATTTATATTATACTATATCTTCTAATAAGTTTGTCTAAGGCTCCAAAATTTATGGACATGGCCATGTGTAGACACCAGTCAATGACAAAATTGGTTTTTTATACTACTTAATTAGTCAATTTTGGTTTTTCTTAAAATAATATATTGACGTGGCTTTTCTAATTGATCAATTCTGGACACTCTTTTTAAATTAAGTATAAATAACCTAATTATAAAATAATTAGTTATTATTATTAATAATGGTACTTATAACAACCATATTAATAATGATAAAAATTATATGTTACTCCATATGTTTCATAAGACTCCTGGATTTGGAGTATCCTACTTTCATGCAATTTGCAGGATTCAAGAAGCAATCGATATTTTATGATCAAGGGTCCAATAGGATTTGAACCTATACCAAAGGTTTAGAAGACCTCTGTCCTATCTATCCATTAGACAATGGACACTTTTTATAAGATCATTTAAACTGAATTACATAATTTAAGAAAAGTAATTAAAATTATTTAATTTATTAGTTTTAATATATATATATATATATATATATATATATATATATATATATATATATATATAAAACATTTCAATTTAATATTACTTTTAGTGTTATATAGCAACCAATAGAGTCATATGGAGAAACTACCTTAAAACCAATATAGTAATATGATTACCACATGTGTAGAATGGATATTTTTGAGAAAATAAATCTACTTAAAAACTAAAAATTCATCCTACATACATCTCAAAATCTAAAATATTAAATTTAAAATTAACAAGCTCAAATTCATGCAATGTTATTCTATCATTCTCATCACAATGGTAGAGGGTCTAAATCATGACCCTTTCTCACTTAATTAATTCAGCTAGCCTCCCCTCTCCCCTTCAAGTCAATAAAAATTACACAGTAAGTAGCATTCAAAATCCTCAGTCTAGCTCCATTCAAGTTGAAATTCCTAAATTCTTTATTTTGTCTAGTGACATTATAACAAAAAAAAAAAAAAAAAGTATCATTTTGGAGCCCCTCCCTAACAAAAGTTGGATCTGTTAAATTCATGAGAACCCAACAAAAGAGTCCATAGGACCTGGGAACAAGAGGATTTCTTTTTAACTTACCTGATTTTTCCTTTCACATCAAAAGGGGTGATACAAACAAAAGAAGTGGGGGCGTGAAAAGATAAATGTACAGAAAAGAATTGACCTAGGAAAAATTTGTGCATTAGCTTTGCTATTTGTTAGTTATGAACTTATGGTGTAAAGAATGAGTGCAAGAATTAGAGTGAGTTTGTTGGAGGTATTTTGAATTCTTGTATAAATTTGTACTATGGTTATTGATAAAACCATAGAGAGAATTTACCTAGTTTTATGTCTTTGCTTTTGCAGATTCCCTTGCCTTCAACAAAGATTTCTCTTCCAATTCCCTTCTACTCCTATCATCCTCCCTCAGCTTTTCCCTTGCCCTCCTTCACTGAACACTTCTACTGGAAATGCTTCAGCTGATTGGTCTTCACCTTTTTTAATTGGTAAAAAATTATAAAATAATATATTCTAATAACTTAAAAAATTAAAAATAAAAAATGAGATTAAAAAGTAATATAAAAAATATTAACCTTTCTAAAATTGTTCAACAATACAACATTTCTCTCACTTAATTAGTGCAAACATGCAAACCAAAATTTCTTCTGGCACTGTTGCTTACACAAGGAACCATTGAGAAACTTCACGAGGACACACTTCAAGCCTATTATTTGCTTTATCTGAGCCATTGAGAAACTTCATTATGACACATTTCGGGCCTATTATTTGCTTTATTTGATTTCTGTTTTTATTTTTAGTGAAAATGAAAATGAAACCTAAAAACATTTTTAGTTTTGTAAATAAGCGTTTAAAACATTTTCTATTTTTATTCTTGATTAACAGGAAAAAATTATTTCCAATATTTTCAGAAATGGGCGTGTCACAATTTTGTAACATTTTGGACTTCTACTATTTCATTTCCAAATCTTTCTTGGTTTATGCTTTTTTTTTCCAAGAAAAAACAAAAGTGACAAACTCCCAACGGTAGGTACGCGGTTTTGTTAGAAATTTTCCCTTGTATATGGTCTTTTTCTTTAGTGTGAGCAGTAATACTGGCAAGAAGTTCATTTTTTTTTTATCAGATCAATGATGGATTTACCATCTAAATTATCCATATTAAAACATAGCATTTAATGAATTCGATACCTTGTTATAGTATAATTTTTTTTTTTTGCACTAAAAAATCTCTAGCAGACAAGTAAAAAAATTAATATTTTATCTTGATGTAATGAAGCTAAACATAATTAATCTTTTTTGGGAATTAGATTGATAGAATTACATATAATAAAAAAGAATAAATACTTATTTTAGTCTTTTATACTTAAAAATTTATATCAATTTAATCCCTTATCATATGAGGGATTAAATATTTTGAATTTTTATATTAATATTTTTTGAAGTGTGAGAGATTAAATTGATAAGTTTGATAAATTTTTATGGGACAAAATAAATAAGAATTTTAAAATATGACGAACTAAATTAATGAGTTTGAAATGTGATGAATCAATTATTGATTAGTGTTCAAAGTATGAGGAACAAAATTGTTAAATTTGAAGTGTAAGAAACCAAAATAGATATTTATTCTAATGATAATGATGATGAAAGATTACTTTGTATAGTCTAATAATCTCCGTTTCCTTTCCGAGCTACTTGCATACTCAGTCTTTGTCAACATATTCGTCTTGTTCTTCCATCTGGTTTGCAAAAGCAACTTCCATGGGAGATGACCTGAGGGTCAACTGTTAACAAACAATGTATCAATAGATATGCGGTCATGTAATCAAGTTGTGATTTAGCTATTAAACGTTAATCACCATTCAAATTTGTGTCCAAGGATGAGAAGTGAAAGTGAGTATTAGAATGAAAAATAAATATGTAATGTGAATGCTCACTTTTTAGAAGATAATAGAAAAAGAAAAATAGAAATTGAGAATCCGTAAGAACGAAATTTTGGAAATAACTTTTTTTTTTTTTTCCTTCTCGTTGAGGGTTGTAGGGGCTAGAATAGGATAAGAATAAGAGAGTTAGATAGAAGGAAAATATGATAAAAGCTTAATAAGCTTTTATCTTATTTAATGCACAATATGTACTAAATAATTTTCTAAATAGATTTTGTTATCCTATCATCTATTTAATGTGGGCTAAATAATGACATGATATGATATGATATGAATTATATTTAAATGACAAAATTATCCTTAAAACAATATATATGTATATATTTATCTATGTAAAAAATGTAATTACTAAATAAATTTAATTTTAGTGACAAATGAAGAAGAAACTAAAAAATAAAAATTATAGATATACTTGGTTTTAATTTGTACATAAGAAAATTGACATTTTCATTTTATAAAGTACCATGATAGGAAGCTCTATGCTAACAATTGACCAAAAGCAATTGGGAGGTGTGATGGCGGTGACCAAAAACAATTCTAATGTCTATTTGGCAAGAAATACGGCACAATAAGAATTCCCTTATTAATTAATTCGGAGAAATTTAACATTTAAGTAAATAAAAAGAAAATCTCCTTAATGCAATATTATTTATATTTGTAACTAGTTCTTGAACATGCAATAACTGAAATAAATCAAAGTTTACTATAGATATCAAGCATAAAAAGTTTTGGGCATTACAGAAAACACTCTATCACGAGGAGTGTTTACTTTAAAATAAACTATAAGAAAAAAGTAGGGTAGTGCCTTAAGCACTCCCCAAATATTTGTTGCTGTTCTTGTAGATCTTTAAATGCAAAATAAGTTTATAGACAAAATTAATATGGCATGGATTGACAAGGAATAAATAGATGCTTCAATAAATTGAATTAACTTGAACTCAAGTTTATGCAAATTAGAAGTCTTCGTTAATGTGCTTGTTTTTTCTACTTAGGTTGTGCAAGCTCCTTGCGTGGGTGATCCCTACTGAAGTATAAGCTATTTCACCCTAATTGAACACTTGTTGGAAAAATCACCAATTAGTAATTATTGTTGATGGATATAACTAGTATCTTGAGGGCTTTGACTCCAATGTTTTCATGTTATCAAAGAAAAAAAAAAT
This sequence comes from Bauhinia variegata, assembly GCA_022379115.2. Classification (NCBI taxonomy): domain Eukaryota; kingdom Viridiplantae; phylum Streptophyta; class Magnoliopsida; order Fabales; family Fabaceae; genus Bauhinia; species Bauhinia variegata. Next base: position 11,744,083 of record CM039434.1, on the reverse strand, counting down.
GAAAGCTGGACATTTATTAAGGGGTTAATGACTCAATTTATATATAAAATATTGATTTGAAAAGACAAAGACAAAGATCACTAGTATTAAAAATAAATAAAAATAATGTTGGGCCAAGATATATTATCTGTTAATATTAAGCAACTACTTATTGGACAAAGATAGAAATACAACCTTTGTTTTGTTTTCTTTTTATATCTAGAAGTTGAGTAAAGGTTAAGCGGCCGAGCTCAATCTATTGAGAACTGAATTACAAAGTTTCTAAATCCTAGTTTTAATAATATTTTTTTAAGGTGAAATCACATATATTGAAAATAATTGTACATTAAGGAAGTTGAACTCTTGACCCTTTAAAGTTAATCAACAGAGCTTTACCATTACAACTATATATGTAATAATTACATGAATGATCTATTTATATTTATTTGTATTTTGATAGAGGGAGGGGCCAAAGCCCCTACTTGCCCCCCTCTGCATCCATCCTTGCTAAATTCAGTTGAGTTATTATAAATTATATGTGTTTTAAGAAAAATTCGAACTGAATTTCATAAATCAATTGAGTTATAGTAATTACATCTATTTAATGGACTTTTTAATGAAGAATTAATTACAAGTTTCTAAATGCAAGTCTTAGTATTTTTTTTATGAAAAATTAAATTTTAATTGTGAGTAATTGTAATTAAGTGAAATCACGATATTAAAAAAAATTAGTTGTAATAAGGTGAAATTACATATATTAAAAAAGATTGTACATGAAGAGTTTTTTTTTTTATGAAAAATTAAATCTCATTTGTGAGTTTTGATTTACAATTGTAATAAGGAAATCAGGTATATTGAAAAAATTAATTGTAATTAAGTAAAATTACATATATTGAAAAAGATTGTATATATGAAGAGAGTAGAATCTGTGACCCTTTAAAGTTAATCAAGAGAGCTATACCATCACAACTCTATATCCTTTTCTTTGGACTAAGTCTAGTTAGTATGTATATAACTTATCGATAATCTTTCTAATGTAATTAATATGAATTTCCTTTAATAGATTAGGAGTAAACAAGTAGATTTGCAAATTGAATTTCCTTATTGAAGGGTAACAAGCCGAAGTAGTTTATGATGTAATTAATATGAATTTTCTTAACATAATTGTTTATATTTGCAAATTTCAACTAGTTCTTGAACGTACAATAAGTGAACTAAACAAGGCTATTTGATATAAGTATAAGATATTTCTAGTTGTTCTCATAGATGTTTAGTTGTGAAATGAATGTAGAGATTAAAAGCCAAAGTCAATGGTGGATTGATGAAGAATGAATAGATAATTGAATTTGAACCGAAATTGATGCAGATTGAAAGTCTTCGTCAATGTGTTTGTCTTGCTCTTCTGCCTGGCTGTGGAAGCTACTTACTTGCATAGTGAAGGGTCCCTCTTGCACTATTTATACCTACATTTGCCAATTAGTTAAAGAATCTCTCATTATCAAATACTGTAACAAAAACAATTGCTCTGCAGTCTTCATCACAAACAGAAAAGAAAACGAGGCCAAGTTGTTAATTGTGGAAGATAGAATATGAAGCGATGATAATAAAGGAGAAGCGTCTGCAACAACTACCCTTGGTGTTTGCCATTGCATTAGCAACGGTTGGAGCAGCTGCAACAACGGTTCAGGCTCATTATCCTCTTGCCCTACCTGGCTGCCTGGACACCTGCGGAAATCTTCCAATCATATATCCATTTGGCATAGGTCTAAATTGTTCCTTAGAGCCACGGTTTGACCTCACTTGTGAAAACTCCACATTAGTTTTGGGTGACAATAAAGCTACAAGGGAGTGTGATAAGAAGTTCAAGACAAAAGTATTGAAGAAGTAATTTCAAAAGAATCCAATCAATCATGCCAAGGTTTTCCACATCTTAAATTAAATTAATTAATAAGGTGGCTATAATTGCAAACCCACATTAAGAGTGGTAAACCTCTCACATGATACATATGTCACTCACACTCTTAAGTGTTTAGATAGGCAAGTGTTTCACTCAATCAAACCTCAAGAAGGATTGCACTACTATAGGTTTGCAAAAATTATAATATCCACTATTCAAAACACATGCATGCACAAATCAAACGGATTTGTTCAAGGTTGTAATGAGGCTAAAGAAAACGGAGGAATGAAATAGATACAAAAGGTAAGCACTTAAAAGAGCTAGAGACCATTAAGAAATAGAGAGTTGAGTTCAAGCATGTAATTGTGAAATTTTAATCCAACTAAGCCAAATACAATACAAAACTCTCTTTCCATTTTGACTTCTTCTGAACAAAATTAACCTCAATTCTTTTGGACTGTTTTTCTTCCCTTCATTTCTTTCTTTCTTTTTTTTTTTTTTTTTTCTTTTTTTCTCATCATCATTCATTCAATTTTTTTGGGTACTATTTTTCATCAAAACACGTCAACACTTGTAGAAATAAGCATGTCTCTTCTCCACACTTTATTTATAGCCATCCTGGACAAAGAGAATAAAGCAAAAAATTGCAAGAACTCATAAGATAAATATACTAATACTCCGAAGCTCCTAAGTATAGGGAGAGTATGGTTTTATATTTAGGCTTAAATTGAGTTAGTAACAAGAACGGTTGAGAGGCTTAGGGGGGCTAAACAATGGTAAATAATGCAAGAATGCCTATTTAGGTAAATAATTAAACAAGAAAAATGGTCTTCTTTAAATGCGAAATAAGCGTAGAGATTAAAGACAAACTTGATGTTGCATGTGCAGACAAGTAATAAAAAGATATGTAAATTGAATTTGAACTTATGTTTATGCAAATTAAAAGTCTCCGTTAATGTGCTTATATTCTTTACTCTGTCTGCGCAAGCTCCTTGCCTGGCCAATCCCTACTGTACTATAATTGGCCACTTGGAGGAAAAATATGCAATTATTGTATGAATCGGTCGTGATCATGTATTCAAGTTGCGAGTTAGCTATTAGACGTTAATTATAATTCAAAAGTGAGTTCTTTGAGATAAATAAACATGTAATGTGATTATGTCAATATATAAATGCGTTTAGCGTTCACAATGATATTTGTTATTATGTGTCTGGAAGGAAAGTTAAAAAGAAGAAAAATTGATCAAACAATTCTTTTTTTTAAAAAAAAAAATTAATCACGGTTCATTTGTCTTTTAAGAGATTTTTTTTGTGCTACGAGGATTGATTCAGTGTGTAACGTAATTATTTGAGAACTAAAGTAACATTAAAAAAATTAAGAATTAGTAACATTCAATGAGTATTTCTAAAATAAAAATGCTATTTTTATCAAGATAATGTATATGATTAATTAAAAAGTTGGACATCTAAACCATTATGTATGGTGGTCTAATGTTTAAGGATTTATTTCGTTCTATAAAAAAGTGTTTAAGGATTTATTATCTAGGCGGTTTTGAATTCAATTTTTTCGTGCTACCAAAAATTGAATATTGAATATTGAATTGACAACACAAAGACATATAAACCGCTAACATTAAAAATAAATAAAATTGATTGGACCAAGATGTCATATGTTAGTTTATTAAGCAACTTACTTTTCTTTTGTTTTCTTTTTATTTTTATTAAATCCTTGAGTTATAATAACTTACATTTTAAGTATCCTTTTCTTTTGGACTAAGTCTAGTTTAGTATATGTATATATCGATGATAATTTTTTTTATCTAATATGAATTCCCTTAATTAATTAGGAGTAATCTATATCAAGTGCATTTTTTTGTTAATGTAATTGTTTATATTTGCAAATTGCAACTAGTTCTTGAAGGTACAATAAATGAACTAAATCAACGACAACTTGATATATAGCATAATATATTTCTAGCTATTCCCAAAAATCTTTAGTTGCAAAATGGATGTAGAGATTTAAGCCAAAGGCAACGGTAGAGATTGATAATGAATAGATATTTGAATTTGAACTCAAAATGAAGCAAATTAGAAGTCTTTGTCAGTTTGTTTATCTTGTTCTTCTGCATGATTGCGCAAGCTGGCTACTTGCTCAGTGAAGGATCCCTCTTGTACTATTTATACCTAAACTGGCCAATTAGTTAAAGAATCTCTCATTTTCAAACAGTGTTTGAACTGGACATGGTCATGGAAACTGAGAAATAGGCAATGGAAATTCGCTATATATATGCATGAATGCAGACCCTTTTCAATTATAACGAAAAGTTGCTCTGCAGTCTGCATCACAAACTGAATTAAAAGAAAAAAAAAAAAAAAAAAAAAACCAAACTGTGTTATGTGGATAGCTTCGAGATCCACTTTAAATAGATAACTTAAATATTTATTTTACAACTTGTGTGAATAGCTTTGGGATCCACTTTGTAATTTAAATGGATAACTTCAATATTCAATTTAATTTCTATGCGGATAAGTTTAGCATATACTTTGTGCTATACATCCAGCTTCAAAATCTACTTTATGGCTTATGTGGATCGTCTTCTATTAAAGCAATGAAAATAAAAATAAACTGAAAATATGACAAAATAATTTAAAGCATGACAAAAGTAAAATGGGAAAAAGGCACTAAAGAAATTAAATTAAATTGTCTCGTTTTTTTGAACGAGACATATCAAAGAAATTAAATTTTTTTATGCTTATGGGTGAGACATGTCAAAAATAATAAATTCTCTCATTCTTCATGATGAGATATATAAAGAAATTAAATTATTTTATGCTTCAAGATTAGCATTGCAATAACTTAGAAAATAAATTATTTTCATATTTCTAGACGAGATATATCAAAAAATTAAATTGCCACGTACTTTCAAATATGGCGTATCAAATAATTAAACAATAAAAATTAAGTTATCATCATACTTTAAGATGAGACATGACTTTCTTCTTTCAAAGTTAAAGTAAATTTTAAATCACAATAATTGATGAAAAAACAAACATATAAAGACATTGCTCATATATGAGAATAGAATAGGAAAAGGAAATTGGATTTACGAAATCCATTTTTCCTTTTTTTGGCTCACATGAAGGTACTAAATGGTCTGGCCATAGATAGAGCATTGTTTCCTTTTAATACCAAAAGAATATTCGAAAGAAAGCAAAGGTGGTATTGCATATTAGCCTTTATCTTGGACACGTGAAAGGGGTTGATTTGATTAAACTATTCAGACCCACGTAAAAAAAATCTCAAACTGGATAAAAAAGAAATTACCAATACCATCGTTCCACCTGAACGGGTATGGAAGAGGGGATTAAAATATACAATAATAACTATAGATATGTGATCCATGTGTTTTCGAAGAGAAAATCATGAGTTTGAGCAATGAGTAACTAGAAATACCTTGATCTTGGCAAGTACACAGAAACTTAAGTTATTTACCCGTAGTTTTAATCTCCAGATAATGGAGGTCAGAGGTTGTGTGCAACGGTAGCTTGTAGAAATAGATTATCCTGATAACATGTTATAAAACAAGATATATAAAGTAGAGTTGAAAAAATTGAGAAAAGAGAATATAGAGCTTTTAAAATAAGTGTATTTTATTTATCCATTAAGGGGTATATATATAAAAAATAAATAAAACCTTACACTTAAAAAATAATAATCCTTTAATTAATTATAATAAATAAGTAAATTGTTAAGTCAACCTAAAAAATATTTTAATATATGATATTCACAAATCATAAATATTTATAACACTTATTTTATTCTTGAATTATTTATTTAGTGTCCTTTAATCCTTGATCTATTTTTTATGCTACTTTACTCTTTGAATAGTCACATTACATACCAAATTAATCCTCTGCAGCAAAAACAGTAATCATTTAAAAAAACTAATGGAAAGTTGTGAAGGGGAAAAAAAAAAAAAAACTAATGGACAATTTTGTTTGACCGATTCTTTATTTCTGTACTTTTTCTTCCCTTCCTATCTAGAGACATAAATACAAATTGTATATTCTACATGTTTATCTTTCTTTACTTTCATATCTTCTCTCCTTGCAGACAACTTTGAATGGTCATTAACGTCAAATGACCAAATCGTCTCTTGTTTATTTTATTTTGTAAGTGTTTTAGGTAGTTTCCCTCTCCCTTCCTAGTCAATAACGAAATTACAAAGCAATCAGCACTCTGGGCCCATCCTTAGGAAGAAACTAAGAAACTGGCAATGGAAAATCACTACATACATATGCATGCTTACAGCCCTTTTAGTTGTAACAAAAATCAAAAGCCTAACTGTGAATGGTGAAAAATAGATTCTAAAGCAATGATAGTGAAGGCGATGCTTCTGCAACAACTGGCCTTCGTGTGTGCCATTGCATTAGCAACAGCAGGAGCAGCCGCAGCTCAAGCTCAAGAACAAGCTGAGGCCATAGCCCTACATGGCTGCAACCACACCTGCGGAAATATTAAAATTCCATATCCGTTTGGCACAGGCAATTCATCATCTAAACCACATCAAACCTGTTTCTTAGACGAATCATTTAAACTCACTTGTCAAAACTCCACGTTATTTCGAGGTCGTATCCCAGTTTTAAACATTTCCCTTGAAGGTCACCTGGAAGTGAACCTTTCCGTCTCAGTTTGTTATGATGGATTAGGCAATCGAACTACACCTCCAAACCGTCGTTTCGTGTCGCTTACTCACCCCATTTCCGGCAAAAAGAACAAGTTCTTCAGTGTTGGCTGTGACACTTATGGGTATCTGATGAACAATTTCCATGATGGTGAAGAATATTATACAGGGTGCTTAACAAAATGTTATAATGGAACCAAAATAGAGATCGAAGAAGGTTGTTCAGGAATTGGGTGTTGCCAGGTGGAGATTCCTCGTGGAATGAATGACATCTCGATCCGAGCATATAGTTTTAATGACTACGAATCTGTGGAGAAGAGTTTCAACCGCTGCAGCTATTCTTTTGTACACAAATCGGACGGTGGTGTTGGCTTTAATCTTTCTGCCGAGGTTGTGAAGCATGGTCTACCATTTGCAAAGGCTCCTGTGGTGCTTGATTGGGCTGTTAGGAGGCAGAGCGAGACATGTAAAGTTGCTAAGAATAATATTAACAGCTATGCCTGTAGAAACAATAGTCGTTGTGCTGACACGGAAAATGGATACAGGTGCCACTGCAAAAATGGTTATGAAGGAAATCCGTATCTCCCTAAGGGTTGCCAAGGTAATTATTCTTGGGAAGTGTTATTTTCACATTTATTTTTTATACAATTTCTTTTTGTATCTTTCTTACTTTTCTATTCACAGTTTTATCATTATAATATAACTAAAATCTATTAAGTGTGCAACTAGACTTTCACATAATTCTTTTACAGTTAATGGCCCGTAAATATCCCAGTTCTTTAATTCCAGCTTTGATATGTCTCTTTTCTTTTGTTTACGAAGTTTTGATTGACCGTGTGTAGCAAAAATGAAAAAAAAAAAAAAAAAAGATAAACCACATCTAATTTGACTTGCAAGAAATATGATGATTTTTTTTTTTTTTTTGACTTTACAGACATCAATGAATGTGATGAGAGTCGTAAGACATCAAAACATAATTGCTCGAGAAAACAAGATTGTAGAAACACCGATGGATCTTTTGAATGTTTTTGCAAGAAGGGATACAAGGAAGAAACAGGATTATGCCAAAAACTCCAGGAAGGATATCTACTTATCAAGGTTGTCATCGGTAAGTACATTGACTATATTTTTTCTCAATTACTTTTTTATGTTAGATATAATTTTATTTATGGACTTTCTTTTTAAAGTTAAAATTTTTGGGGTAAATTACTTTAAGACAAAGTGACATCTTTTTCTTTAACCAAGCTCTCAAGAGATTGAATGATATTCCTTCTTCTAGAAAGGAATTTGAAAATCTTATAGCTTAAGATATATTAGAACCCCAAAGAATAGTTTTATTATTAACGAACGTTTCTGATATTAGTATAATTAATTAATGAATAGTTTTATAATCCTTCTAATACAGTTGCAGGAGTAGGGTTTATAGCCTTGCTTGTGGGTATGTCCACCACATACTTGGTCTATCAGAAAAGGAAACTCATCAAACTTAAAGAGAGATTCTTTAGACAGAATGGTGGTTTCATTTTGCAGCAGCAACTCTCCACAAGAGAAGACTCCTCTGGAAGTACAACTCAGATTTTCACAACAGAGGAGCTCAAGAAGGCTACCAAAAACTATGATGAGAGCTTAATCGTAGGGAAAGGAGGCTATGGTACTGTTTTCAAAGGGTTTCTAGCAGATAATAGGATTGTTGCTATCAAAAAGTCCAAACTAGTGGACCAGAGCCAAATTGAGCAATTCATTAATGAGGTGGTTGTTCTCTCCCAAATAAATCATAGGAATGTGGTCAAGCTCTTAGGTTGTTGTTTAGAGACAGAAGTTCCTCTGTTAGTCTATGAATTTGTAAACAATGACACCCTGTTTGATTATATTCACAATGAATCAAAGGCAAACAAAGTTTCTTGGAAAACACGTATAAGAGTAGCAGCAGAAGCAGCAGGAGCATTATCATACCTTCACTCAGCCGCTTCCATTCCCATTATCCACAGAGATGTCAAGACTGCAAACATTCTTCTTGACGAGACTTACACAGCCAAAGTGTCAGATTTTGGAGCTTCAAGATTGGTTCCTATGGACCATGCAGAGATAGCTATAATAGTGCAGGGAACTGTTGGATACATGGATCCAGAATAAATGCAAACAAGTCAGCTCACTGAAAAAAGTGATGTGTATAATTTTGGAGTGGTACTTGTAGAGCTACTAACAGGGAGAAAGCAGTTTCATTTGACCGGCCGCAAGAGAAAAGAAGTCTTGCCTTGCACTTCTTGACTGCCTTCAAGGAGAATTGCTTGTTTGATGTAATTGAAAGTGGGATTGTGAAAGATGAAAATAAGGAGGAGGTGATGGAAGTTGCGGTACTTGCATCTAAGTGCTTGAGGCTAACAGGGGAAGAGAGGCCAAGCATGAAGGAAGTGGCAATGGAGTTGGAGGTAATGATGATGATGAACAACCATCCATGGGGTAGCAGTAACATTGAGCTTAATTTGGAGGAGACTGAATACTTGCTGAATGAGAAATCTGGAATTTTTGAACATGGCGAGAGCACAAGCCACCAAAATACTGAGTATGACAGCATCAGAGATCATGTATTCGTTCCCCTCGATGATGGAAGATGATTACGCCAACACTCTACAAGCCATTCTTCTTACTCTCTTTTGAAGTGTTTTGCCTGCTTTTGCTTTCTTTATCTATGGTCTAATAATTTTGTTAACCTTTTTTACCTGAGTTATTTTTGTCCTTATTTAATGGCCAATAAGATTATTAAATGATCATGTGAGTTAATTTTTGTTCTGTTTCATTCTATTTGTGATTTCGTTCCTCTTTTCTCTATAAATTACTTTATGGTATTCCAAAAAAAAAAAGGGGTATGTTATGAGATGATATATTTCTCTTATTATGATGACTTACGTAGCTATTTATCATTTTAAAAGTAGTTTAATAAAGGTGACTGAGCCTGCAACACAATATAAAAGAGGTTTTCCTATAAAAAATAGGACAAGGTGTGAGATATAACGTCAAAAACTAACTTGAAAAAATTAAATGTAAAATATAACATGAGAGAAGGCATAAGATATAATATAGGATAAAAAAATGTCTTATAAAAAGGTTAAATGAGATTTGAGACACAATGTCAATAGCAAATAATGGAAAAGGCAAAGATAAAATGTATATAAAATATTAAAATATAATATTTTAATAAGTTCTTATTAAAAGTGTAATGGAACTTGGGATACAATGTGAGACAAAAAATAAAATAGCAAAGAGTAAGAGTGTGAAAGTGAGAAGCACTCCGCCCTAATTAAGTGAAAATAATTTAAAAAGTGAAGTAATAGGTATCACATAATAGAATAGCCATAATCAAGTGTGTAAATCAGCTGACAAGAGTTGTTTTATCTTAATAAGAGTCTTAGACTTGAGTCTTAAAAATGCAATTTTATTAAAATTTTGTAAAGAGAATTTTACTGTCAATAGGTGTCAAATACCAAAAAAATAATGAAACAACCAAATGGTAATGTATGAGAGCGAAAAGTTTTGTGAAACAAAAGACAATATCATATTTTAATAATTTCTTAGTAAAAGTGTGACAGAACTTTGGAGACAATGCGGCGTAAAAGATGGAATAACTAAGAGTAGAAATATAAGAGCAAGAAGCACTTGATTCTACTCTAGACAAATGAAAATAATTTAAAAAATAAAAAGTACTAAGTGCGAAATAATGGAGAAACCATGTATTTGTTGTGAGATTGATGAGTATTTTATCAAAACTTCAATGTTTATTCTAATAATATCTAATAACAATAATGCAAGTAGTAGAAGCAGCAGCAGTTAGCTCCTTATTTTGTACATATAGTCAAGTACATGCTACCTGAATAATTAGTCTTCATCATTGCACTTGTCTTGTTCTTTTCTCTAGTTATCATTAATTTTCTGTTTTTTTTTTTCAAGAAAGAACGTGTAACCCCTAAATATATAGCAGAATTTCTTCTCTCTCTTTTTTTCACTATATTATTCCACAAGTCATGTCCTCCTAGATTGGAGATTGACCCATGTGAATTAGAAGTCTTCGTCAACTTATGTTTGTCGTGTTCTTCTCTCTGGTTGCACAAGTCAACTCTATACCTTGATTGATCCTTTGGTTAAAGAATCTCTATCGAAAAGCTGTATGAAGTAGACATGGTCATGTAATAATGAAGTTGTGATTTAGACATTAGATATTAATGGCCATTCAAAGTTGCGTACAAAAAGGTGAGAAGAAACGAAAGTGGATATGAGATTTAAGTGATTATTTTTTCAGCTGTGGAGGATTGATTCAGTGTGTAATATGATTATTTAAGGATTAAAGTAACATAAAATTATCAGATTAGAAAAAAATAAAAATATATTAATAAGGATCCAAGTGACATTTAAAATATAATTCAAGAATAAAACAAGGATATTTTTCTTAAGATTTACAAAATTAAAATAAGAAGTTGATGTTTATTAAGTACATTTTTAGCAGAGATAGACGTGCAACATTTTTTTATCTTTTTTTTTTTTTTAATAACCCAAGAGTTATATGTTTAAGCCACTAAATATATACATTAGCTGAAAGACGATGTCTTAACTTAATTAGCTGTCTCACATTTGTGTTCGGACATGAATTTAGAATAATTGATACTTGATAACAAATGACATAATGAACTTGAGAAATAGGGAATAAATCTAATTTCATTAACTCGTGGCATAAATGATTTTGGAGGGAATGAAATGACATTTGTCAGATAATTCAACAACAAAATTGCGGGGAGTGCGTTACTTTTGGTATATACTCCTTGTTTCTTTGATAAAATATCACAGCCACACTCCATTTTTCTAAAATGCAGCTGTTATAAAATTTAGTAAAAAAAAGTTTTCTTATATTTGTGATCCTACCCAGTTTAAATCAAATTAGTTATAAGTTGAAGAATTTAATAATAAATTTATACCTTATAAATACTAATGTTTAAGACAAAAAAAAAATACTTTATAAGAGTATTAGGTGAAATATAAATAAATTCGAAGAAAGGCTTATGGTTGAACCAAGAGAGAGAGAGAGAGAGACGGATGGCATATACTTAAAGTATAAGTATACTATTAAAGATTGATTAAAACAAATTTGGCATGAACATGATCAACCCATTCATTTAACCTTTTTTCCTACAAGAAAAGTCATCTACCTCAATATCATAATTTTTTTTCAAAATTATTTCAGAAGCCGTCCTAGATTGCAGATTGAACTATGCAAATGAGCCTGTAGTGTTCTTCTCTGGTTAGGCAAGCTACTTGCATGGGTGATGAATCGCTCTTTGCTATTTATACCACAAGTATACTCTTCGAAGATTGAAATAACAAAAAAAGAAGAGGATTAAAGGGATATTTAAAAAATAATTCCAGGAAAAAGTTTTTACATTTCTATGTCCATGCCACAAGCACTGAGAAATGGGTAAGGAAAATATCCATATATGCATGCATATGCAGACCCTTTTCAGTTGTAAGAAAAAACTGCTCTGCAGTCTGCATCACAAACAGAAAAGAAAACACATCAAAATACTGAATTGTGGATAATTTTCCATCTAAATTATCCATATTAAGCCCTAACACTTCATGACTTTTTTTTTTTTTTTTTTTTTCTGTGTAGACACAACGCCGTGTTTGGGGCTAGGCAAGTAAGACACTTGCCTTAGGCCCCAAATTTCCTATGCCTATTATATATATATATTATTGGTTAACATCTATTGAATAGTGAATTGTGATTGGTTAAGTATTAGTTGTTGTAAGTTAGACTATTTAAGTTGTTGTTATCAAGGCTAATATATAAATATTAGTAGATGTTAATCTCATTAAGTGGCTATTGCATATTATTACTGGTGGTAATTCTCGTTTTTCAACTACTTAAGGAATGAATTTTGATTGATTAATATGAGTAGCTACTTTCTATTGTACTTTCATATACAACTGTCAAAAGATAGATTAAATTGATTAACTATATTAAGAGCGAAATGCTAAAATTTTTTGATGACAAAACTTTGATACTTTTTCCATCCCAATTCAATTGTCGTTTAAGATTTTATCACAACAATTAAGAAAAACAACAAATAACTAAGTGGTATAATTTTACTAAATTATTTTTGATAATAAATGCTTTCACTATTTCATATTAAGTATTTGAAATTCATATATTAATTACTTGTTAAGGGTACAAATAAAAAATATATCATGTAACATTGGTATTGTAAAATGATAGTCAAAGTGAGAAAAAAAAAGTTACTAAAATGACAATCAAAATAGGATGAAGGGAGTAAAATATTCCCCAACTGGAAAACTAATTGATAATTTATATTATACTATATATTCTAATAAGTTTGTCTAAGGCCCCAAAATTTTTGGACACAAAATTGGTTTTTTATACTACTTAATTGGTCAATTTTTTTTTTAATATAAACACTCTTTTCAAATTAAGTATAAATAACCTAATTATAAGATAATTAATTAATTATTATTAATAATGAAATTTGAAACAACTTATTAATGATATTCATAATGATAAAATTTATGTTACTCCATATGTTTTATATTATAGGGCCATTTCAACCAAATTATTCAGCTTAAGAAAAGTAGTTAAAATTAGTTAATTTATTAATTTTAAAAATATATAATATTTTAAATTTACCTCTATTTGATATCATTTTTAGTTTCATATTAATTGAGCCAATTTCAATTCATTATACCATTATCAATGGGAATTGGAAAGACAATGCAACCAATAGGGAGTAATATGGAGAAACTAAGCACTATTTTCAACAAATACACCAATGTGAAGTCATAAACACTTTTTAGTGTTTATCTTTGTACTTTTATACTTTTAATTCTAGCATCTCAGACTTGCATTAAATTATTTAATTAGCAACTATTTATATCATTGAGTTCTAATTAGAATTAATTATATTTTATATTAATTTTCTCAATTTAAGGTTCAATTTTATTTGTTAAAAAATTTTTAATTTTAAGACTAGACTTAAAAGATCTCAAAGTGTGTTGTATTCTATGTTCAAGCTAAAGATTAGAGCAACAATTCTTCATAAATTTATAAAGTAAGGGCATAGATGGAATTTCTCAACTCCAAGGCAAGATAGACATTTGGCAACTTAAATGAGATGCAAGGTTGTCAATTGGCCTCATTAATGACATTTTTATAATTTTCTCTCTTTCTTTTTGATATTTTCAACCAACCTCCTTCCTCCCTCTTCATTCACGCCGTCCTCTCTCTCACCCTAAGTTTTACTTTCTCTTCTTCTCCCCCATGGCTGTCACTATTAAAAGGGAAGACTAAGAGTTCTTGTAATCAACCTAAGATGACTTAAAAGACTATTGGTTTGATTCTTGAAACTAATATTGTATTTATTTGAATTTAATGAAAGTTATGCTTCTTTATTCCTTGTTTCTCTCTCTAGAATTATGTATGATAATTTTTATATATGATTCTTAGATAGGCTTGTGGGTTTTCTAGGTCTGATCACCCTAGGAGTAATTTCTACATAATAGAACTTGATTTGGTTGGATAAAAATTTAGATTTTAAGTCTTGAACGCTCTAATCCCATGTTGTGATTATGATTGAGGTGGGGTTTAGTTCCAATGACCATAATCTATGCGATTGTGTAATAAGAATTGCCAAGTTAAGTGCAAGGATCCTGGCTTAGTTAGGGTTCAACTAGATTAATTAATTCATTAGGTTAATTTTGAGATTTTGTGGTTAATTTAGTTAATTGACATAATTGGAATTAAATTTTATCTCTGAGTTGAGGATAGAATCACCGAATATTTGATAGTTCCTAAGTTAGTTGTATTTACATCATTGATTAATTTCTATTTTACCTGTTCATTGTGTTTGCTTAATGTTAGTTACTCTATTGATTTCTATTCTACTGAAAACTACATTTCCTTAGCCTAATTTGATTAAGACTTGTACTAATGATTCTTTGAAAATACGACCCTTGGTTAAAAACTCAAACTTAAATTTTAATTTGGCCACCACCTATAGTAGCAATGCTATAGGCGCATCATGGCGTTTGGAAGTGCATAGTGAGAGTCCAATTGACTACAAAGGTAAAGTGGTTTTACAACTGTAGTGGGGCATATCAAGTTTTCACGCATTACAAAAATGAGAAGAAAAATGAACCATATTAATTAGGACAAATATAAAAAATAATAATAAATAACTCAAAATTTTCGTAAATGTCATATATTATGAAACTTTTAAAACTTTTAAAACAGGTCCTATAATATGATTGGGGAGGGAGTACTTGTTAAAATATAATATAAACGATGGAATTTGAAATACCATAAAAATATATTGGTATTTGAAACAATCTCAAAGTAAAATAATTAATTAATTATTTTAAAAATTAATCAATTGCTCACTTGGATTCCCTAATTGATAAAATTTAGTGAGTCCTTTTATGTATCGTAGATTTTGAATATTCGTGTTACGCCATGGGATATGAACCATAAATGAAAAATCCATCACCCTTGAGATAAATAAATAATTATTTATTTAATAAAACACATTTTAAAACATGTTTAAAATAGCTTCTTGAATTCTCTCGTATAATTGATCAAATAAAAATATACTAATTAACTGTTCATGACAATTTTTTTTTAACTATTTAATTAGTCAATTTTGGTTTTCATTTTTTATAAATACGCAGACTTAGCTTCTTTAATTGATTAATTCTGGAGATTATTTTAAATTAAGTATAGACAACCTAATTACAAGAAACTTAATTAATTATTATTAATAATGGTATTTGAAACAACATAATAATATTAATAATGGTATAAATTATGTTACTTGCTGATAAATACTATTAATAATGAAATTTGAAACAGCATAAAAAATTGTTGGTATTGAAGCAATCTCAATTGTTATGAAAGTAAAGTAAATATAGGGCAATAGAAATCTGGAATTTTTGAACATGGTGAGAGCACAAGCCACCAAAATACTGGGTATGACAACATCAGAGATCATGTACTCATTTCCCTTGCTGATGGAAGATAATTATGCCAACACTTGATGCGCGCCCTGTAGCATCGTTACTATAGGTTGCGGTCAAATTAAAAACTCAAAGTTAAAGTTTCAAATCAGGGTCGTGTTCTCAGAAAACCACTAGTACATGTTTCAGTCAATTAGACAAAATGGGGGGGGGGGGTTGGGGTTCAGCAATTCAACAGTGAATGAATGAGATAAACAATAAAATAGGATGATGAAAATGCAATCAACCTAGGGAACTATCCAACCACAGTGATTCTATCCTCGACCTAAAGATAAATTTAACTCCAGTTATGCTAATTAACTAGATTAACTCTAAATCTCAAGATTAACCTACCTATTTAATTAATTTTGTTGAACCCCTACTAAGCCGGTATCCCTGCACCTAGCTAGCCAATTCCTACTACACAATCGTATATATTATAGTCATTGGAACCAAATCTAATCCTAACCAACATCGCAACACGGGATTAGAGCACCCAAGACCTAGATCCAACCAAATCAAGTTCTACTCCATGGAAATTACTCCTAGGGTCATCAGGCCTAGAAATCCCACAAACCCATATAGCAATCATGCATAAAAATCATCATACACAATCACAGAGAAAGAAATGAGGAGTAAAGAAGCATAACTATCATTAAATTCAAAATAAACACAATATAGGTCTCACAAATCAAATTGACAGACTTTCAGTTATCCCAGATTGACTATAGAAGTGCCTAGCCTTCCATTTTTATGGAGGCAACCATGGGAGAAGGAGAAAAATGAAGAAAACCAAGGAAGAAGATGAAGTGGCGGCTAAAAATGGTTTCATGGATGTGCTAGTAGAAAATCCCAGGGTAAATGTAGGAAAATTATGAAACTGTCATTAATGAGGCCTAAATTACATAATTGTCATTAATGAGGCCCAAATTATAAAAATGCCCCTCCTTATGTTGCCAAAAACCTATTTCACCCTTCTTGAGTTGAGAAAATATCCTTTATGCCCTTGTTTCATGAATTAATGAAAATTATTGCTCCAAATCCAAGCTCGGACAAAAATCCCAACAGGTTCTGAGGCCTCCTATGTCCAGTCTTGAAATTAAAAATTCCTAACAAGTAAAATTAGACCTTAAAGTGGGAAAATTAATATGAATTACAATAAATTCCAATCAAGCCTTAATGATAAAAATAGATACTAATTAAACAATTAAATGCAAGTTTAAAATGCTAGAAGTAAGTATAAGAGTACACAGAGAAAGTGTTTATCAACACTCTACAATCCATACTTCTTAGTCTCTTTTCAAGTCTTTAGCTTGCTTTTGCTTTCTTTATCTATCGTCTAATAATTTTGTGAACCTTTTTTTATGTGAGTTATTTCTGTCCTTATTTAATTTCCAATAAGATTATAAAACAATCATGTGAGTTAATCTTTTTTCTGTTTCTTTCTTTATTTGTGATTTCGTTTCTCTTTTCTCCATAAATTACCTTATAGTATTCCAAAAAAAAAAGGTATGTTATGGGATAATATTTCTCTCATTATGATGGCTTATGTGGCTATTTATATTTCAAAAAAAGTTTAATAAAGGTGAGACAGAGCCTGCAACACAATATAAAAGATGTTTTCCTATAAAAAGAAAAATGAACAAAGTTTGAGATGTAATGTCAAAAGCTAACTTGAAAAAAATAAAAGTAAAATTTGTATAAAATGAAAAATGTAATATGAGAGAGGGCATGAGACATAATATAGGATAAAAAATGTCCTATATAAGGGAAAATTGAGATTTGAGAGACAATGTCAACAGCAAATAATTTAAAAGGCAAAAAGAAAATGTGTATAAATATTATAATATAATATTTTAATATGACTACTGAAAGAGTGATGGAACTTGGAACACAATGTGAGACAAAAAAATGAAATAGCCATGAGTAGGAATGTGGAAGTGAAAAGCACTTTACTCTAATTAAGTGAAAATAATTTAAAAAGTGAAGTTATCACGTAAACAACTACCTTCAAGTATGTATATCAATTAGTAAGAGTTGTTTTAGCTTAACTCGATATCTCGAATTTGACCCCTAAGAAGCAACTATATTAAAACTTTATGAGGAGAACTTTAACTTCTTTATGGTCTTGCTCATCTTGGGTCGAATTAATTAGTATCCATTATGATGGAAACATGGCCACCAATGCCGCCAATGGAGGCATTGCTGCCAGCACTGCCAATGGGAACGTTGCTGCTGCCAATGGAGACGTTGCTGCCAGCACTGCACATGGAAATGTTGCTGCCAAGTGAAGTAGAGACCCACTTGAAGTGCCACTTGGTCCCATGACAAGAGCTAGGGCAAAGAGGTTCAAGGAAGCCCTAAATGGGATGGTGCAAGAAGCATTGGAAAAAGCTAATTCCTGGAGGCCCATGGTCAAGCTGGCACACAAATTGATTGTATTTGATTAGGAAATTACAGAGCTGATTGTATTAGGATTAGTTACTTTATTTCCTAATTTTAGAAGTAATATGATTTGATTAGATTACATTAGATTACTTTTATTTTATTTCCTTTTCTTTTTAAACAAGATTTCCTATTCTTGTAAAGCCTTTAAATAGGCCTCTTTGATTCAATAATATTTAGAATATGCGTTTAAACAAAATTGTGAGTTTTCATATTCTCCTTAGTTCTTTGAAGAGCTATTCAACTTATCAATCAAGCATCCACCCTTGATTGTGGCGTCTTCACTATACCAAGGTTCACACCTCAATATAGGTGTTGGGTTGCGGTTTGTCCATCCAAGCCTGAAGTAGAAACGATCCTTAAACAATTTCGTTACGGGTTTCGTCACAATGTTGGCGGGGTTCGTATCAGTTGGTATCAGAGCCTAATTCTAGTCTCAAGTTTACTTATCTTTAAATTGTTTTTATTTGAGTTTATTTCAATTCTGAACTTCTTCTTCTCCATTCAGAAATCTGATCAAAAAAAAAAAAAAAAAAAAAAGAGAACAACAAAAGAAAAAAGGGAAGAATGTGAGTTACTGTTCTTGTTCCCCATATTCAAAAAAAAAAAAAAAAAAAGAGATTTTTATATATATGTTCCAGAATTCCGAATTGGAGGCTTGAATTTATTTATTCCAGAATTGGTGTCTTGCATTTATATATTCCAGAATTCCAGAATTGGTGTCTTCCATTTATATATTCCAGAATTCCGAATTGGTGTCTTGCATTTATAAATTCCAGAATTTCGAATTGGTTAATTGCAAGATATCTTCCAGATTTGGTTACTTCAATTCTGCGTTCTTGTTCCAGATTTCAGATTTGATTTGTGCAAATAATACTCCCAGAGTTGGTTACTTGAATTCTGCATTCTTGTTTCCAGAATTAAGATTTAGTTTGTGCAAATTATTCTTCCAGATTTGGTTACTTGAATTCTGCATCCTTGTTTACAGAATTCAGGTTTGGTGTGTTACAAATTAATTTTCCAAATTTGAATTTGATTACTTGAATTCTGCACCCTTTTCCAGAATTCAGATTCAGTTATTGCGAATTAATTATTCCAGATTTGGCCACTTAATTCGTATACCTTTGCTCCCAGAAATTCAGATCTGGTTGGAGTTGTTTCGGGTGTGAATTGTGTCCAGAAAATTCTGAAATTTTCCAGATTTGTTTGGTCTAATTCGGTTGAGAATTGTGCCCAGAAAAATTCTGTTCTTGGTTGATTAGCTTAATAAGAACTCTTGAGAGGATTAAGAGTGGAAAAAGGCAAGAGTGATATACATTACGGAGAGCAAAAGCCAAATTATTCTCCTTGTAAACACGAGTGAAAATCTTTGAGAGGAAACACGTGAGTTGTGTGAAGTGGGGATTTTATTTTACTAACATCTCTTCTTGCAGCGAACATGTCTCATGAAAGTGCTTCGGTAGGTGCAAGGGTGTTGTAGATCCACAACCCATGATGGAGGCAATGACAAGAGAGGTGAGGAGAATGATGAGAATGGAGCTGGAAGCCTTACATGACAGAATAGACCACATAGAAAATGCCCGAAGGGAGCCACCACGCGTGCCTAGAGGAGGCCGAGCTCCACCAAGGGGAGCAAGAGCTGAACCCAAGAAGAAAGAAGAGGAAGAATCTTTTTGGGGAGTAATCAACTCTCGGAAGAGTAGTGATGTCACAAAAGATGAAGATAAAATACCAGCATTGAAGGGCTGTAATAGCAGAGGCTTTAGAGAACCCATTCATGAAGATGCCCTACCCATTAGGCAACTTGAGGGAGTTGGTGGTGAGAGGC
Organism: Bauhinia variegata; assembly: GCA_022379115.2. Taxonomy (NCBI): domain Eukaryota; kingdom Viridiplantae; phylum Streptophyta; class Magnoliopsida; order Fabales; family Fabaceae; genus Bauhinia; species Bauhinia variegata. The sequence goes on along the minus strand of CM039434.1, from coordinate 11,724,201 downwards.
AACCTAAACATTTCCAAACTAGATGCCATGTGAACGAAAAAGTGTGTAGCATGATCATTGATGGTGAGAAGAATGCTAACTTTGCTAGTACTTTGATGGTTGAGAAGCTAAGTTTACCCACCTTAAAGCACCCTAAACCTTATAGGTTGAAGTGGCTGGAAGGCAGTGGAGACATATGGGTAACAAAGCAAGTGTTAGTTGCATTCTCCATTAGCAACTATAAGGATGAAGTGCTTTGTGATGTGGTATCAATGTATGATTGTCACTTACTCTTGGAGCATCCTTGGGAGGTTGGAAGAAAGGGTACTCATGATAAAAAGAATAGATACATTCTTTCCATGAATGACCGAAAAATTAAGTTAGTTTCTCTCAAACTAGAAGAGGCACTTGAAGATCAAAAGAGAATTCAAAGGAAAAATTCTGAAAGAATAGTGAATGAGAGTGCAAAGGAAAATGAGGCAACTTCTGAAAAAGAAAATAGTGATAAAAATGGAAGTGAGAGTCCAAAAGAAAAGAATAGAGTGATTGAATGTGAGAATTGTGAGAAAAGTGAGGAGAAAAAGAATGAGGAGGAAAAAGAAATAGAGAGAACATTTGAGAGAAAAGAAATTACATATGAGTCTGAAAAAGAAGTAAGTGTAATTAAGAAAAATAAGAGTGAAGAATGTGGACAGCAATGCAAAAATGAGAGAGTACTTGAGATAAAAGAAAAATTCCTGCATGAGTGCACAAGAAAAAGTGAGGATAAGAGTGAGTTTTTCTCATGATTTCATAATTAGATCTCCTAACTCTTGTTCTAGTGATTTTTCTTTCTTGCAAAATTTTCATAGAGATTTCTCAAAGGAATTTCCTAGTGGATCATCATGTGATATAAAGATGAAAACTCCAATGGATCCTAGAGGTAAATCTAAATTGATTGAGAAATTTGAATACTTGTTTGAGTATGATCCTAATATTATCATTATAATTGATATTTGTGGTGGCATAGCTCATAAAAATTTATGCATAGGTGATTTTATTCTACTCTCTAGTAGTAGAGCAAAATCTTTAGGACTTGAGCATGTTAATACATTATATGAGGATCATGTTACTTGTTCTAACATGTTGAATGCAATTGGAACTGCTGAACATAAATCTGTCAATATGCATGTTAATTCCTTGATTTGGGAGCATGAAACTCATATGTATAAAGGTCACATATGTAAATCCTATTGTCATGATCATACTATCAAGAAAAAGAGTGATGAATTTTTCTTGTCTTGTGCTATTGATTCCTTGCTGCACTTTAAGGATAATATGGTTCTTAATTCATCATGTCAAAGGAAAGTATCAATCCTTAATGCAAATATGTTGGGATTTGACTACTATGCTTCTATGTCTTTCTTGCATGATTTTAAAAGTCGTTTCATTATTGATTCAATGTCACCAAGGACTGTACTTGTCTTTGCACTTCATTTGAATTCATTGGAATTTGATTTCATTAAAGCTTCAAGTAATGCTAAGCTGAACTGTTTTCATGTCTTCAATGGATGTGGAATTACATTGGACAAGCTTGATAGACATAATGATCTTTTCTTAAAAGGAAATCAGTTTTGTGTGATTCATAGTTTCTTTTATGCATTTTTGTATAATTGTGCTGTTGAATATTTTGGAGATGCTTTGGTCTATAATGGGAATTTCATTGAACATCTTGAGCATTTGCAAAATGTGTTAAGTAATTTGAGAAAAAGAAATTTGAAGAAATGGCATGAGAAGTGGCTTGAATTCATGGAGCCCTTGCTATATGCGATCAAATGCAAGCATGAAAAAGAACATGTAGGTGTTGAAAATCTTCCTTTAAGGTACCTTCTTATTCCTAGTTTATGTGAAGTGTCATTGGGATGCAAGCATGAAAAAGAACATGCAGGCGTGAGAGTGCTGGAAAAGTATTTGTGTTGGATACTAGTATGTTGTTATTTCACTTTGGTTATAATTCATTAACCCACATGAATCGATTACTATCACATGTTGATAAGTATACTAGCTTAAGTGGGAAATTGAAAGTTTTCTTTGTAGTAAAATTGCATGAGAAAGTTCAACACAATGTTGTCCAAAGAATAATATTTGACCCTGGAGGATTATTACACAAGAGAAAGAAGATACATATGTTTCCAACAAGATTTCAGCTGAAAACAAGAGAAGAAGATTTGATCCAAGTTTTTGAATATATCAATACTGAAGTTGATATATTAGAGCTTCAAGGTAAGTCCAGTTTGGGTAATGTAACTCTTGTTTCTAATATATATTCCTTTTTTTATGTATACCTTGCTGATTTGAGGACAAATCCTTTTCAAGAGGAGGGGAATGATGGAAATATGGCCACCAATGCTGCCAATGGAGGCATTGCTGCTAGCACTGCCAATGGGAACATTGCTGCTGCCAATGGAGACATTGCTGCCAGCACTGCACATGGAAATGTTGCTGCCAAGCGGAGTAGAGACCCACTTGAAGTGCCACTTGGTCCCATGACAAGAGCTAGGGCAAAGAGGTTCAAGGAAGCCCTAAATGGGATGGTGTAAGAAGCATTGGAACAAGCTAATTCGTGGAGGCCCATGGTCAAGCTGGCCAACAAATTGATTGTATTTGATTAGGAAATTACAGAGCTGATTGTATTAGGATTAGTTACTTTATTTAGTTTCCTAATTTTAGAAGTAATATGATTTTATTAGATTACATTAGATTACTTTTATTTTATCTTTTTCTGTTTAAACAAGATTTTCTATTCTTGTAAAGCCTTTAAATAGGCCTCTTTGATTCAATAATATTTAGAATATGCGTTTAAACTAAATTGTGAGTTTTCATATTCTCCTTAGTTCTTTGAAGAGCTATTTAACTTATCAATCAAGCATCCACCCTTGATTGTGGCGTCTTCACTATACCAAGGTTCACACCTCAATATAGGTGTTGGGTTGTGGTTTGTCCATCCAAGCCTGAAGTAGAAACGATCCTTAAACAATTTCATTACGGGTTTTGTCACAATGTTGGCGGGGTTCGTATCACAGTATGATATCATATATTGGTAGTTTACATGAAAAAATAATGAAACAACCAAATGTCAACATGTGAGAGTGAAAATCTTTGTGAGACAAAAGATAATATAATTTTTAATAATATTTTCATAAAAGTGTGATGCAACTTTTGAGACAATGTGGTGTGAAAGATGAAATAACTAAGAGTAGAAATATGAAAGTGAAAAACACTTGATTCTACTCTAGCCAAGTGAAAATAATTTTAAAAAATAAAAGTATTAAGTGCGAAATAATGGAGAAACTATGTGTTTGTGCGTGATAGTGAGAAATACCGTATCAATACTTCAATGTCTATTCTAATAATATCAACAAATAATAATAATGCAAGTAGTCGTGGCAGCAGCAGCTAGCTCCTTATTTTGTACATATTGTCAAGTCCATGCTACGTGAATGATTAGTCTTCATCAATGTACTTGTCTCGTTCTTTTCTATAGTTATCTACTAAATATATAACCGAATTTCTTTTCTTTTTTTCTTCTTCATTATATTATTCCACAAGTCAAGTCCTTCTAGATTGGAGATTGACCCATGTGAATTAGAAACTTCGTCAACGTATGTGCATATGAGTATTGCTCTTTACTCATGTGTTGCATTTTGACAATGTCAAAATTAGAGAGTTCAATCAATTTAGGCATCTTCAATTGCCATTACTCTTATGGTTACTGCACCTCTGTCTCTGTACTAAAATGTCTTTTAAGACTTTGTCATGGTGAAATAACTATTACTGGAGTTATTAAATGGTTTGTCTTGTTCTTTTCTGTGTTGATTTTACAGGAAATAAACAGCAGCTATTATACAAGCTTAGAAGAATTGAGAAACCAATTGAACTTGGGAAAACAAGGCTAGATCAAGAAGAAGATGAAACATTTATGGAAGAGTATGTATGTGAAGATGATGACACGGTAACATCTTAGATGATTTGTATGAGTGGCGTCAAACTTTCCTTTCCTAATTTTAGGACCCTTATAACCAAATTTATTGCTCTTTTCTACTGAGCAGAGTTCATTTACATCCAAATAGATATTTATACTCAAATTGGACAAACTAATTCATGCTAAGAAAATAAAAGTGGGAAGGAAAGAGGTGGACTTACTCGATAATGCAATTCTGCCTGCGCCAACAGAGAAAGAGCGATCAGATGAACAAGCCAGATAAACTAGGGATTTTGACGGAGCAAAAACGGCCGGGACGCCTCAGCTGGACAGGGATGGCGGAGGAGGAGGAAGGGACTACGACAAAGAGAAAGCCCTAGGATTTTGGTGCAAAGCACTTCAGATAGAGATGTCTGAGTTTTCGCCCAAGCGAGGAGCTAACTAAATTCAGCTAATTTAAAACGACAGTCTTTGATCCAAGGGAAAAAAAAAAAAAAATTGGTATTTTAGCGAGGAGATTTAGAGAAGAAAAAGTCATTCTGGCTAAATTAAAATAACTAGCAACACTTATATTATCTATCGCTAAATTACTTCTTTGATATTTTCAAATTAGCGAGGAACTCCAGTGTCCTCACTAAATTCCTTAATATACTTTTAACTAGCTATGACAATTCAATTTCCCGTTATTTGCCTATTTTAGCGAGGAATTTTCTTGTCCTCAACATCAGCTTCTTCTAGTAGCCCATCTATATACTATATGATATAAACAAAGGAATGTATCATGAAAGAAAAAAAAAAAAAAATCTTGCCCATGCAGGCTTTGTAGTTAGTTATATATTTTTATAATATATAATGATAAAACTCTCTAAATTAGAGAGTTATTTATCGGCTTTTATTTTTCTTATTGAAGTCAAATATCAACATTACACCAAATTTCACAATCAAATATTACGTTTTGGACACATAAGTTATTGAATATGGATAAAAACTATTTGGCTTTCACAAACATTGTTTCAAGAATAAACTAGTTATGTTGTACAAGTGAAAAATTTGTAGAGTTGAAATATATCTTTGATGAAGGAAAACCAAGAGCTTGAAGAAAAGACAAATTTTCCAACCACTAATATCCTCAGCTGCAATGAAAATTACTGTTATTAGAGGAAAACCAAGAGCTTGGAGAAAAATTTTCTACCTCTGGAGTTAGTCGATAAAATCTTCTAATTTTCGATTATATTGAGCTTATATGTTTTCCTTCCAATGGTTTGTATTCTCCCAAGAAGAATTATGGCGAATAAAAAATATTAAAACAAACACCAAATTGTCAATTAGTTGAACGAAGTGAAGAAAAATCATTATCTTTTTCTACCCTATAATAGGGAATATAAATGAATAAAAACAGAAGCCATATAAGCAAAATCAAAGTAAAATGGATAGAAGTATAAATAAAACTTTGGGTATTTCTAGAGTAGATAAAATCTTTTGTCTCATATCTTATTCAAAACCATATTCCATGTGTAGTGATTAATTAAAAATTTTAATTAATATAACTTTTTAGCATTATTTTATTATAACTTAATTAATTTTATCTCATGGGATAATATTTGAGACAGTATGTGAGACAAAAAAATTTTCTCCAAGTTGCGTATAATTTTTTTTTAAAACATATAATAAACCTCACTTCAAAATTCTCAAGTCTTATAATTTTAAATTCAGTTCACATAGTTGAAAAAAAAAAAAAAATTGTAATCTTTACTTCATTTCAAATCAATGAACAGTCCATGTGGACCAATAATGAGCCACCAAGTGGATCACTTACTTTGTTGACAACTCAACTAAATTTGACTCATTTTCATATTTGCCCTTGTCCTTACCAAATAATCACAAAGATGAAATAATTTCTTTGAGAAGTTTCCTTCTCCTCATCTCTCATGATTTTTGTACTATACATACTTTTAACTTTTCACTTTAATATTTATTATATTTTATTAATATATTATTAAAATATTATTTTCACTTAAAGACTTCAAAAATACTAAAATATCATATTTTCTATTTTAATACATATTTTATTTTGTAATTGTTTGCTCTTTGTATCTCAAACATTGTTATAAAAATTATTAATACTTTTTATTTATCACAAACACTATTATGAAAATTATTAAAAAAACTATATTTTCATTTTTAAATTTTACTTATTCTCACAAAATCTTTACCTTTGCATTTACTCACTATGAATTACCACTAGAAACATTCATGTTGATAAAGTTTTTTTTTGTAAATATTATAAATTTATTATAAAATGTTTTACTATAATTTTAAAATAATGGTTTGTTATAATTTATTTTAATAAATAAAATAGTATTTTATTATAAATTTTAAAAATATTATAATTTTTATTAAAATATTACAAATCCTCCTAATACTAAAGTAAATGTTAAATGAAAAGTAAATGTACTTATTATCTTAGAAACATAAAATGTATTCAATTCTTACTTCATTTAGTGTGTAAGAAGATTTGAAATAAGATGTTATAGGACAATTTAAAATTATTCTTTGTTTGATACTTTACTCCTTTTAACATATTTAATTTTATTTAATATATATGTTTACATAACAATTACACATTTTAAAGTAATAAATCATTTATTTTCTCAAGACTTTATTTATTTTTTCTGACATATAATTATTTTTTAAAAAAAATATAATTTATTATATTAAAATCAACTATGCATTGCGCGAGATACAATCTAGTTTTTTTTTAAGTAATAGTCCTTCAACAATTATTGTCGTTAAACTGCAATATATCTATATCTATATCTATATTGTGATCATATTGTCGAACATGGCACAATAAGAAATCCTCCTTCACTGAGAAATAATGTTAATTTTGTGTATGCCCGAGGATAAGGTACCAGCATATGATGAGAATAAGGTATTCTGCTTAATTCCCAGCTTTATTAAAATGCTTAATTTTAGTATTTTAGGGAAAATGACTATCGCATATTAGGGTTTAAAATTTTAAACTTTTAGAATTTGGAATTACTTTTATATAAAGTAGAAGCTAATTTAATTTCTATTTGGATGTGATTTGTGAAAAGCACTAACTTTTTTCCTAAAGCTACAAATAACCCGCTTCAAGAAAAAATATTTTTTTAACTCTTTTTCTTGAAATGCTCATCCAAACAACAATATATTTTTGCAGAAGCACTTCTTTTTTTCTAAATAAAATGACTTTTTTCTCAAAATAAACCAAATGAAAAAGGGGCCTCAGTCCAGTCTTTTTCTGCTGTGATTCATCAAACCATAAAATTTAAGGAGACTAACTTTTTTCTAACAGAAAACATTTTCATAGATATATCATAGTTGTATAATCATATATTTCATTTTAATTTTATCATAATTTTGATATTTTAAAAATTTTAAGTATATCAGATTTTACATAAAACTTCTTATATTTCATTTTAAAATCATAGGAATCTCAATTATTTTATAATACAAGAACAATTTAAAAAATGAGAAAACTTCATTTTTCTCCCTTCACACTATTGCCAATTCTAAAAAGGATTATCACTTTTTAAATTAAATAGAATAAATTATCACATTTCAAACTTAGAATAATAGTGAACATTCTCTACAAACAAAAAATACTTTAATAAAGTCTACTTTGTTCTTGACTTAAAATGTAAATATTTATTTTGTCTAGTTTAAAACATTATGATCATTTTTCAAATTAGTAATAATATGAAAGGGCAAAACTGATTTTTCTCTTAAAAACTATTGTTTGCTGGCGTCTATGGTAAAAAAAAATTATGGGAACCTAAAATACAAAAAAATAATAATAATAAAATAAAACCTATAGTAAAGTTAAATGAATGATACAATAAGCAAGGATGACATAAAAGGTTAAAATTTAATTAAAAATAGATACTTTATAAATTTAGTACAAAAAATTAAATTAATTAGTATTTAATATAATATTAAATAATAAATAGTTTGTACAAAAAAAAATAAAAAATAGTACTTTTTTTAATAAGTCACAATTTTTATTTTTTTCATGAATTAATACACTTTTTGATATGAAATTAATGTATCAATACACGTTGATCGTAATAACAAAGAGTTAAGACTACATAAATATATTTACTCGAATTGAAATTTGAAATCATGTGAATGAAAAAAAAAATTGAAAAAACTAAACCCCAATTAAAAGATGAATATGTAAGCCCACAAAAAAAGATAGATAAATTAGCAGTATAATAATAATAAGAAAAAAAATAGAGGGTAACCTCTTTTGAAAACCCATATTGCGACTATCATTTCCTCTCAAGCAAGGGGCTCTTTTTTCATTATTTATTTATTTATTTTTTGGATGAAAGTTTAAGGGCATTAGATTATGAAAATCATTTATAGAAATACTAAGAAATTATGTATTTGGTGAGTCAATAAGATAAGATACAATTATTATATCTTATTTTGAGTGTTCCGCAAAAAAGTTAAACCTATTACAATGATCATAAAATGAACCCTCTCGAGCTTCCCTCAACTTAATCACACTTGAACTCCATTACCTATATTCACGAGGGGTAGTCTAGCAATGCTATTATAAAAGATAATGTCCACTAGATATATGTTATAAATATACACATAACTCCACTTATTTTTTTTTATATTTTTTATTTTTATTTCTTATATTTTCTTATTTATAATTTTATTTTTACAATCAACTAACAAATACAAAATATACACAAATAATAGTAAATGTAACATGACATGGTCTCACTAGTTTCAGGGATTCTCAGCAGTGTTGGTATTTCTTTATATATATATATATATATAATATTTAAATCTATTTATTGGATTGGCAAGGAGAAAGAGAGAGCAAACCCACACTTTGGGATTTGTCTCTAACCGTTAGGCACAAAATTCTCTTGGTGCAAATAAAAAAAAAACTTTTTATTCTTGTTATGTAATTTCTTTTTCTAATTTACAGTGTTTACATTCATGTTTTACTTTGGGTTTCTTGTAAGATTTCTTTTTCTCACTTTATTTATCCCGTTGTTTATGGAGACCTTGACAATGTTTGGAGAAGATGGAGTTCACAAAATTATAAAATCAATGTTATTTGGTTACGATATTCAAAAAGTCAACTTCAAAATGTAGTGAGAATGTGCCTTTAAAAAGAATCTATAAGCATAAGCTAATAGTTGGAGACCTGCTTTCAATAGGACTACCACTGTTGAGAACCCCTGAAAGTAGTGAGACCGACATGAAAAATGTTACATCTATTGTTGTTTATGTACATTTTGTATTTGTTTGTTAATCGTAAAGATAAAATTATAAATAAAAAATAAAAATAAGAGAGATAAACAAATTAAAAAAAAAAGTGGAGTTTGGTATTTAAATTTATAATCACTTTCAAGTTGTCCCATCTTCAATCTCCCCAGACAACATAAAGTAAATTAAGAAATGGCTCTCCATCATATAGGTTTTCTGCTTTGTAATTTGAATGTGTCAATGACTTAGGGATTCTTTATTGAAACTATGCTCCTTGTGTGTTCTCTTGATTCACAACACACCTATTGTGGATGAAGAATCTCCTTGAGAAGCTTGTTCTGTTCTGCATTCTACTAGATTTTGGACGTGATTAGAAGAAAGATTTTTCTTATTTATTTAGCCAAACACAGTTTCAGACCTGCTCCAATAGGGAATGGTCAAACTGATGCACCCTAATCAGCTTTTGATTATGATACGGGCCAAAGTTAAGAGTTCAGCCCAGATAATACAAAATAGAGAATAAGAGTAAGTGTTCAACCCAAATAATAGAGTTAGTGTAAAATTATAAGAAAGTCCCCGCTACGTGAGCAATATAAATAGATATCGCCTTAATGACGTACGTAACAGGAAAAAACTAGAATCCTTAAGATCTCACCAAATCCATAATCCTGACTTGGTCGTCATAGGTGTTATATCCGACTAAACTTTTTCTATTTGCAAGTACCTTTTAAGCTCGAACCGATCAAAGAACCAAACTGATCCGAAAACCGAATTCGTCCGACAACCAACCCATCCCAGACCAACCCTCAAACAGATTATAAACTAGTAATATACAACATTTACCATACAACAAGGCATTACTTGCTCGAAGCATGGCTTTGCCCAATTAGATGGAAATTCTATGACTTATTACAATTTTATTTTTAGAACAATAGAAAAATAAGAAGAAAGAGCAAGTACAAACCTGCTTGCTTCTATTAGAGGTAGATGATCATTGTGAGGCTTCTCTATCACATTTTTTACCTGCACAGACAACAAAATCATTGAAATTACAACAGCAAAGAATCATAAATATGGAAGGAAAGGGTGAACATCAAAATTGGACAAATATTCTAAGATCACAGAGAAATAATGAAAATAGCTATTATATATATGAAAATGTGAAACTTCAAACTTAAATATGAGAAACGAAGACTACTATTTAAGAAATACATTTAGAAATAACAGATCAGATGGGATAAGGGGGAAAATATATATTATACATATACATAACAAATTTTAATGAACCCATAGTGGGGAAGAAGAGAAAAAAAAAATAGTTATAAGATTAACAATAAGCAACGTGACGTGCACGCCTATAGCATCACTACTATAGGTGATTGCCAAATTAAAAATTAAAGTTTAAGTTTTTAACCAAGGGTTGTGTTCTCAGAGAATCACCAATACATGTCTCAGTCAATTGGTTGAAGGAAATGTGGGTTTTATGCATAATTAATATAAATAACAGTAAATAAATGCATTAATAGGTGAAACATAAGTCAATCGATGATGTGAATGCAATCAACCTAGGATTTATCCGACATCTAATGATTCTATCCTCAACTCGAAGATAAAATTTAATTCCGGTTATGCCAATTAACTAGATTAACCCCAAAATCTCAATATTAACCTACCTAATTGATTAATCTAGTTGAACCCTGATTAAGCAGAGATCTCTACACCTAGTTAGGCAATTCCTACTAGGTAATCGCATAGGTTATGGCCATTGAAACCAAACCATCATCACATCAAGGGATTAGAGCATCCAAGATCTAAATTCCGGATTTCTATTCAACCAAATTAAGTTCTACTCTGTGAAAATTACTCTTAGGGTGATCAGACCTAGAAATCCAACAAACCTATCTAGAAATAATGCATAAAAATCATCATACACAATTCTAGAGAGAGAAACGAGGAGTAAAGAAGCATAATCTTTATTAAATTCAAAATAAACACAATATTGGCCTCAAGAATCAAACCGATAGTTTTCAAATCATCCTAGGTTGATTACAAAAGCTTTTAGTCGTCCATTTTCATGAAGGCAGCCATGAGAGAAGAAATAAGCTAAACTAGAGTGAGAGAGTAAAAGTGGTGGCTAGGGTTGTGTAAGAGATGACCTAGCCAAAAATCCTAAGGTAAAATGTGGAAAAATTATAAAAATACCATTAATGAGGGCCAAATTATGACCTTGCCCCTCAATTAAGTTGTCAAATGCCTATTTTGCCCTTTTGAGTTGGGAAAATCTCTTTTATGCCCTCACTTCATGAATTTATGAAGATTATTGCTCCAATCCTAAGCTTAGACATAAATCCCAACACAATCTAAAGCCTCTCAAGTCTAGTCTTGAAATTAAAAACTCCTAACAAGTAAAATTGGACCTTAAAGTGAGAAAATTAATATGAAATACAAGAAATTCTAATTAACCTTAATGATAAAAATAGATTCTAATTAGACAATTAAATGAAAGTTTAAAATACTAGAACTAAGTATAAGAGTACAAAGATAAATACTGAAAAGTGTTTATAACAGCACCAATGGCCTCTAACCCTAATTGCTATAGATGAGAGCATGTTCTGCATCAACCTGTCATGACCTGTCTGAAAGCAAGCGCATGATCAAATTTTAATCTGAGCAAGAGTAAAGTCCAAGTATCTTACAGTTATAACCATTGCATAGCTAAGAATTTCAATTAGTTCCGGATGCATGAATCCCATATTCCGTGTCCCAAAAAAGCCAATGGCTCTAGGTCCTTGTTGTTGAATGGCCAACAACTCCTGCCAAATATCAGAACTTAAATTCAAGATATTGTGCAACTCAATGTAAAAGCAGAAATTGCTTTCAAGTTGTAACTATGGTAAAGGATTAAGTGTGATTATTGGCTGTATCAACATTCAATGTCAAATCATAAATAATATAGTATAGCATTTAGAGGCGAAGTCCAGTCATAACTGGGTAATCATTTTAATAAGATTTTCCAATTAGTAGTTCACAGGCTTTAAATAATTTTTGTAGCAAAATGATTGTATACCTGTAGATGACACACGCACACACACAAGATTTATGCATTCACCTTTTCAAAATAATTTGTAAAGTTTCATAAGAATGTCTTTATAATTAAACATTGTTCGAGAGGTATCCAACACGTGTCATATAAGTATCAATGTCTTTATAATCAAACATTGTTCGAGAGATGTCCAACATGTGTCATATAAGTATCACAAGTGTCAGTGTCTGAAATGTGACTATGTCACAGCTAAATTTAGAAGTCTCCATGCTTCATAGGCTTATATTAATTACACAACAAACCCCTGTGCTATACTTGGAATCCAAAATTAAATACAAATATATAAGCCTCGTGTTACTTATCTAAGGATTTGAAAACCTCTAGATGTTTCAAAACATGAGAAGAAGATTAGAAGCGGACTAGTCCAAAGATTGTGAGAAAGTATTAAGAGTTTTAGCTTGCTCTTAAATATTTCCTAGTTTTGGGTAGCAAGAAGAAATACAAGTCATTCCGTTTATATCTACCGACTTCAACAGAGATCTAAGTCCTACAAATTTCCTTCATCATGCTCAATTGGTCTTATTGAAGTTATCGAACATCAAATCTGCAAATTTTCGGATGCAATAAAAAGGGAACTCAAGTTCCCTCTCGCCGCAATGCAGCAAATCCCAGTTGGGAAGACAAGATAGTGATATACCGTTAGTGGTCTGGCCTTCCCCAGATGTCCCTGGTGAGGGTGAGAGCATCTGAAGCAATAATAGCCATTGAAATTAGGGTTTTCAGTACGAAAAAATTTAAAGGATTTCCAGGAAGGATAAGACGAGGTGATGTTAGTAAGCGTTAGGGGCAAGGGCATGCTTGTAGTCATTCCTTCTTCCTGGCTTTCCAATCCCTTACTCCCAGTCCCCGGAAACTTTTCTTCCGTCAGCTTTCTTTTCTCCCTTTCTTTTTTTCCTGATCAGTAGAAAACTAATTTTCAAACGTGGAGTTAGGTGTTTTTAGAAGGTTGACGTCTTCCATTTGTTATTTCACTAGAGTTTTAATATTTAGAGTGAAATTCCAATTTATTATAAGGTTAACGTCAGTTGAATACTTAAAATAAATTTGTCATCTAATAATAAATATATGTAATTTTAAAATAACACTTAAAAAGAGAATTTCTGTCAAGTTTGCTCGCTAATAAAATTAATTTTTTAACTTTTTTTAAAAATATCCTTTTACTTTTTTATTTACTCACCCTCTTCCACCTAAAAGCCCCAACCCCTTTGCCACCGTCTCTCTATCTTCCTCTTTCACCCCCACCCTTCATGTGCCTCAAAACCACAGTCCAAAAACACAATAAAGTTATGTATTCTCTGGATTGCCATTAATTATCACTAGTTACCTCACCGGTGCTTCTATACTTTTTATCATCAAATCCACCAAGGCCTCCAGCGTCAAACTTTCCCTTATTTCCCCAAATTTTTTTTCAAAAATCATATTTTTCATTGTTATAGGTGAAAAAGTATTTTGAAAAGAAAAGAAATCTTTGCCTTTTATTGGAATATTAGAAATTGGGTGAAAGAGGAGTCCGGTGAGATTTTGAAGAAACCAATAGCAAGTTATGGAAATGGGAGGGTTTGGGTATAAGGCGAGAAAGCATGGTAATGAACAGAGGGCATGAAAGGGTGCTCAAAACTTCTGAAAGCTAATCTGTGAAATTGGAGATTTTGGGGTCTTCAAGAACTCACCATTCTTAGATTTTAACCCTCAAACCACAAGTTGTAGTTTCAATGATGAGATATTCAACAATTGAAGCTTCAACAAGTTACGCCCTGCGATTGGGGAGGAGAAATGTAGAAGAATATAGATTGATTATAGGTACAAAAAATGTTTATGATGAAAATGCAATTGGTTTCACTGATGAGCTCACCCCTCAATTTTTTGCAAGCTCTCCTTCCTTCCCCAAGAATCATCAATATCTGAAACATTACATTGACACACCAACAATTAGCGTTGTTTCCATGCATCACAGCCAACATCTACGGAGTCCAAGGTTGTGGGGGGAGAGAGTGGTGAAGAGATTGGGAGTTTTAGGAGGAAAAGAGTAAGTGAGTAAGACAGTTAAAAAGGGTATTTTGGAATAATTTTTAAAAAAAATAGTTTTAACAACAAATTTGATGGAAGCTTTCTTTAAATATCATTTTTAAGTTACATATATTTATATAATGACAGAAGTTTTTTAGGTTCTCAATATCACCCCTATATCCCAAGTAGCAAATTATGGTTTTAGTCTAATATTTATCTTGTGTAAATTTGTTTTACCCACCTAAATATTTTCCTGCTTTACTCATTCAAATATAATATTTTTAAAATTTAAAAAGAGATAAAGCAATTTTAAAAAAAAAATCAATAAGACAAAAAAAGCTCACATTATCTTATACAAGTTTCAAGCCTTTGAGAGATTAAATAAGACATGTCTCAGTAGAAGAGAGCGTTAACCTAGAGGTGAATATTAGCAAAACCTTACCTACTTTGATTGGGAATTAATTTTAAAACTTCCCCCTCTTAATATTCCCACTCCCTTTTCCATTTTTGTAAAATTTCTCTTCCAAAAAATATCCTCATCCTCTTTTGCTTATTTGAACACTTACTCCCACTCCCGCTCAAATTGTTTTCCGCAAGAACGAAGACAACTCAAAAACAAACTGCCCTTCTCTCCGTCTCTCTCCTGCGCAAAAGCGGCCTCTGTTTTCCAATCACTTTGATGACATTCAAGTTGGCAGAAGCAGCTCCATCCTTCTCCCTCTCCATCACTAAATGCACCATCTCGAGCAAGGTATGCTTTTGGAATTTCAGTTTATGCTTGAGTAATTTCATTTGTTGTGTAAATTCAAATTGTGCAAATATGTCTACAATGAATTTTAAATTTCTGCAATAATCGGAAATTTAATTTCTGCAGGAGTAATTCTATGTGTTTTGTAAACTCAATTTCCGCATGTATGTTTGTAATAATTTCAGAATTTCAGTATATGCATGAGCATTTCATTTATTGCGTAAATTTAAATTCTGCAAGAGTAATTCTATATGTTTTGTAAACTGAATTCCATATGTATATTTGTAATAAATTCGAAAATTCAATTTATGCATAAGTAATTTTATTTGTTGCGTAAATTCAAATTATGTATGTATGTTTGCAATAAATTCAAAAATTAAATTTTCATAACATTTAAACCATATGTTCTGAAAATTTAATTTCTACAAGAGTAATTCTACGTGTTTCGTAAATTCAATTTTCGCATGTATGTTTGTAATAAATTCGAAGATTCAATGGTGAGGGGAGTGGGAATATTAAAAGAGGGGAGTTTTAAAATTACTTCCAACTTTCATGTAATTAGATTAGATTTTTATATTTAAGAATATAATAATTTATTTAATAAATTAATTTAATATAATATTTATAATATTACTTTTATATTTTTCTTCTATAAATGAGATGAGAAATAGAAATAAAAGACTAAAATAGGAGAGCAAATGTATTCTCCCTTTTATATAAGATAGGTGCCATGCCAATGCACATTAAGCAATTTGCAAACATAAGATGTGTCAATTGGAGAGGTAGTTTGGTGTAATAGCGCAATTCTTAGAGAATAAAGCTTTAGGATCTTTATGTTTCAAGATCAAATCTGACCTCTTTTTAAATGTTAGAGTTAATATTTAAAAGCTTGTATTTTCTATCTTATCTATTAAAAAAAAAAAGACAAAAGATGTGTGATTGTGAAACATATATATATTTTTAAAATTTTCTATTTTTATTATGACTTAAGAGTGAGAAAAGAAGTCACAAATGCATGAAATGTACAAAACTATACTTTATGAGAAACTTAAATATTAGAGAAGTGCTTAACACACTCCTCTATTTCCTTAATATACTCCCCTAACATGTGTATTTTAAACAAAATATTCTCTATTACGGAGAGTATTTTCAACAATACCCTAAATATTATTCCTTCCATCTCTTTTTTTTTTTTTTTTTTTTTTTAACTGCTTGAGAGAAAAATTTTTTTGTCAAAACTATTGCATTTTTAGAATTTTAAAACTAGGTCAAATTTATTTTTTCTTCTATACTATTATATAATTAATGATAACTCACTAATTTTATCTTTTACTTACATTATAAATATAGGAATTAAATAGGGGTATTAAAGTATATATAGTATACTAATTAATGATTTCTTAGAACTCGCTTAGATTGACTTTTGGGAAGGTAAGCCCTTTTAATTTGGAAAAAAAAAAACACTTTTATTTAATTTATCATTGTTTGAATTGACTTTGTATAGAAGAAAAAGCATTTGTATATGTCAAAAACCTCCTTTTTAGAAGCAGGTGAGTGGTTGCTTCTAAAAAAAGAGAAACAGAAGCCATTTTAACTAACTTTAAATTATAATAATCCCCTAACCAAATAACACCAATTTTTGCTTGAAACTTAAAAATGTTATAATAATACTTCATTTGGACAAACTTTTCTATCATTATAATAATTTTTTTTACAAATTTATTAATTATTATATATTCAATTTAATTTTAAATATAACTAATCTAAATGCATGAATATAATCAACAAATAAATATTCTTTTTATTTATAAAGATTTATAAATACATCAATTATTTTATTTGTTTAATTTAAATTTAAAATAAGTAATTAAAAATTTATAATAAAATGCTTTTTAATTCAAACACTCTCAAATAGAAATATTTTTCATGTCTTTTTTTGACATTTTAATATATTAAAAACATTTCTATATTTTAGTAGCCGAACACTTTTTTCTAATAAAAATAGACTTTTTATTACTAGTCTAAACACAAAAGGTTTTCCTTCTCCTTCTTCTTTTAACTTTTATTTCTATTTTTTAGTTTTTTAGAAGCCAATCCAAATGGGCTTTTAGTCTATATGCAACAACCTTCAAAAATACTTCCTCCATTCAAAGTTATAAGGCAATATTACCTATTTTTCATTCCTAACACATATAGTTAGGTGGTTAAAAAAATGCATTCTTTCTATAGTGTCCTTATATAATATTTTGTCTCGAGTCAAATGCATAGAGAATCATCAAAATAGATTTTAAGTAAGGGTATTTTTTAGAAAAATGTCATTAACTACTCCTTTAAATCAAGAAATGACCTTATTTTTTTTAATATAACTTTACAGAGATCCTCTTATAATTTTGAGCAAAGGGAGTAAAAAATTTGGGATAAAGAGAGTATTGCTAAGGAAGTGAAGAGAGCAATTACCTGTTGATCTAGTAGTACTTGCTTTGGTCCTAAGTATGAAAGGGGTTATGTTTGATATCCTGAGTTGTATTTCCGCTATGAACACTTCCCTTCTCTTTCCTCAGCACCTTGCCCTTGCTACGTAATAATAAAAAAAAAAATACTAATATTTATGATAATATTAATGACACCTACTAATATTTATGTAATAATAATATTGCCATTATCTTACATTTATAGTTTAAAATTTTAAAATTTTTTATTTAAGATTGTTAAAGAGTTAGTATTTAGGGTTTTAAATTTTTAAAATTTAAGCTTAAATTTAAATTTTATGTTTTAAAATTTAAAGTTCATGACTTAGTATTTTAAAATTTTAAATTTATGTCATAAATAATAGGGAGTGGATTAAGTTGATTTTTTTTAAAAAAAAATTGAAATTTATGTCAAGAAACATGGTCTTTTTTTTTATAGCGTTTTCTTTTTTATTTCTAGTGTTATTGGTTATAAATTTTTTATTTAAAATTGGAATTAAGCTACTTGCTAAAAAAAAAAAAAACAGTGAGACAGATGTCTCGATGGGTGGTTTAGTAGAATAAATCTAATATATATAATAACAATAATAATAATTTAATATAATCTTAATCAAAAGTAGAATATATTCACATGAGACGCTTGACATTCTAATTGAATGACAACTGTCACAACATTAAATTTTTATTAAATCTAATTAATAAATATTCAAATTATATGTACATAATTTTTTTGTATTATTTTGAATGCGGATTGATTTGCTATAAAACTAGATTATATAGAAAAAAAAAAAAAAAGTAATCTTAGGCAACAAATTATTAAACATTCAATGTCACAAATTATCATAAATGTTGATTGGAGACATTTATAAGAAAGATAATATCTGCGTAGTAGCAAAATCTAAGTACATAATGGATAGGGTCTATTCTCCCAAAATTAGAAGGACCAAGCCTCTCTCACATGAATGAGTATTTTTTTTTGACAAAATTACCCTCCACACTATCCAACTCTATCACCACCTCCAGCCTACCTGGACAACATCTTCATCATCGCCAATAAATACATTTTCTCTCTCACTTCTCTCACCTTTCTCTCTCATAGCCATTTCCCTCACAAAATCAATGGCAAAGCCTTGTGGTTGGACCTCTGTCAATGTCGTCATAAAACAACGCTGCGCCTCCGGCTTCGATAGCAACAAGTTGTTGTATAGCGAGGCTAAGGGAGAAGAAGGCAGCGATAACAGCTAAGTCAAGCATCCCCCTTATCATTGATCTCTTTTTCTCTCTCTATCCCTTAATCTGTATTTCTGTCCCTGGCCAAGAAGGAAGATCAAGCACCCACAAAGAGGAACGCCTTTCAATATTTTGTTAATGTTCTGTGATTGGTGTTTTTATTTTTTTTATGAGATTTGTTCATTAACTTTTTTTTTAATCTCAGTTTTCTAGTGTTTATTCTCTAAAATTTTTATGTTGGTGATAATTTTGTCATGTTCTTGGAAAATCTTGTCATTATTCATAATTGGTATGGGATGATATATTTCTCTTATTGTGATTACTTATGCAGCTATTAATCATTTTAAAAATAGTTTAATAAAGGTTACACAGATCCTGCAACGCAATATAAAAAAGGTTTTCTATAAAAGAAAATAGAATAATGTCGAAAACTAACTTAAAAAATAAATGTAAAATATGTATAAAATGTAAAATATAATATGAGAGAAGGCATAAGATATAATATAGGATAAAAAAATGTCCTATAAAAAGGTTAAATGAGATTTGAGACACAATCTCAACAGCAAACAATTAAAAAAGCAAAAATAAAATGTGTATAAATTATTAAAATATAATATTTTAATATGTTCTTACTAAAAGTGTGATGTAACTTGGGACAAATTGTGAGACAAAAAATAAAATAGCAAAGAGTAAGAATGTGGAAGTGAGAAGCTCTCCACCCTAATTAAGTGAAAATAATTTAAAAAGTGACTTAATAGGTATCGCATAACAAAATAGTTATAATAAAGTGTGTAGGTCAACTAACAAGGGTTGCTTTATCTTAACTATATTTTTAAATTTGAGTCTTGAAAATGCAAATATATCAAAACTTTGGAAAGAAAATTTTACCATCAATATGGTGTCAAATAATGAAACAACCAAGTGACAATGTGTGAGAGTAAAAAGCTTTGTAAGACAAAAGATAATATAATATTTTAATAATTTCTTAATAAAAGTGTGACAGAACTTTGGAGACAATGCGGTGTAACATATGAAATAACTAAGTATAAATAGGAAAGTGAGAAGCATTTGATTCTACTCTAGACAAGTGAAAATAATTTAAAAAATAAAAGTACTAAATGAGAAATAATGGACAAACCATGTGTTTGTGTGTGAGAGTGAGAAGTATTGTATCAAAAGTTCAATGTCTATTCTAGTAACATCTAATAATAATAATAATAATGCAAGTAGTAGAAGCAGCAGCAGTTAGCCCCTTACTTTGTACATATAGTCAAGTCCATGCTATGTGAATAATTAATCTTCATCAATGCGCTTGTTTTGTTCTTTTCTCTATTTATCATTAATTTTCTTTTCTTTTTTTCAAGAAAGAACGTGTAACCCCTAAATATATAAGAATTTCTTCTTCTTCTTCTTCTTCTTTTTTTTTCATTTTTTCTTTATATTATTCCACAAGTCAAGTCCTCCTAGATTGGAGATTGAGCCATGTGAATTAGAAGTCTTCGTCAACATATGTTTGCCGTGTTCTTCTCTCAGGTTGCACAAATCAACAATATACCTTGATTGGTCCTTTGGTTAAAGAATCTCTATCGAAGAGCTGTTGAATTAGACATGGTCATGTAATAATTGTGATTTAGAGATTAGATGTTAATGACCATTCAATGTTGCGTACAAGAAGGCGAGAAGAAATGAAAGTGGATATGAGATTTAAGGGATTATTTTTTGTGCTGGGGAGGATTGATTCAGTGTGTAATGTGATTGTTTAAGGATTAAAGTAACATATAAAATTATCAGATTAGACAAAAAAAAACAGTAACAAAAAATTAATCAATGATTCAAGTGGCATTTAAAATATAATTCAAGAAACAAGGATATTTTTCCCAAGATATTTTACAAAATTAAAATAAGAAGTTGATGTCTATTAAGTACTTACTTAGCAGAAAGAGATAGACGTGCAACAGTTTTTCTTTTCTTTTCTTTTTTTTTAACCCAAGAGTTATATTTTTAAACAACTGTCTTAACTTAATCAGATATCTCACATTCTTATTCAGACCTAAATTTAAAATAATTAATACAACAAAATTATGAGGAGTGCGATACTTTTCTTATGCACTTCTCTATTTCTTTGTTAAAATAACAGTCAATCTGCTCTCATGACCCTAAAAGTTGCATATTTAGCTCATCCCTCCGAGTGATAGAATAGAATTGAATAAGGATAATGAAAAATCCTTGTGCAGACTTTTCAGTTGGAAGAGGGTACGTATTACAAAAAGCTGCTCTGTAGTCAAAGAGACTATTTACATGCATTCAGGTTGAAAATTTTTTCTTATATTTTGTGTCAAAATTGTCTTATAATTTTGTAATTAAAAAATACAAAATATTATTGTAAGATATACTAACTTACTAAATTAAATTGTCTTATCAATCTCAAGAATTTAAGATAATATTTAGTAGATAACATGAGATAGTAAATTACCATTCAAGTTCGAGTCATGGAAATGCAATTATTTTAAAACCTGATAGGAAGAGCTTTGTTGCTATTGTAGTTCTACTTAATTCGAATTGGTTCTACTTTATAGATACTTGTAGTCAAGACTAAGAGTTCGTTTGATTTGCTAAAACATAAGGGAAAACATAACATGAAAATTTGTGTTTCTAGTTTGATTTCCTAAATACTAGATAAACGTTTATATATAGTATCAGACAAATCCTTAAAATCTTGTTACTTATTAAACCATGAGACAAATATTTGTTCAGAGTACTAGATAAAAATTTTAACTTTGTCATTTATCAAACCATCATACAATCCTTTATGCCTTAATTCATTAAATCAATGGCGTAAAATCCCAATAATGGCGGGCAACCGGCAAGAGTGACCAACAAACGACCATTTTTTAATTTTTATATTTTTATAAATTATTTTAATTATTATAAAATATCAAAACCTCATTATATTTTCTTTTAGAAAAACAATGTAATACAAAGTGTATAGTATAAAAAAAAATTATTTAATGTATTGAGCAACAAACAATAAACAGTACAAAAAGTTACACTATAACTTTAATGCAAATGAAACCATTGCAATTTACATAAGAGATCGATAACTGCAACTGTCAACAACTAAAATGAAGTAAATATTGCCAAAAAAAATGAGACGCCAACTTGATTGAGAAACTGATAGAGAGCATTCATGAAATCAACCTGGATCGAGTAGGGTTTGAACGGGAAGGCTAGAAATTTTTGGGTCACGCTTATTTCCTTCTTTTCCATCCATTTTCCCTCACTTTCACCTCTGAATCGAAGCTGCGAATAATTTAGCTGCTTCAGAGCTTCATCACCCCTGTAAAGCACGCCAACCACCTTCATCACACCACGCTGGTGCCCTCACTTGCAGGGTGAAGAACGCCAGTCAATCTTAAAAAAATGCCAGTCAAATTACATTGCTTTTAAAAAATAATATTATGGTAAATAAGATCAAGGTGATAATATTTTGGTAATTAATTTATAAAATTAGAATTTTTTTTGGTATTTTAACCAATTTTATTTTTTATTTTTTTATCTCACCCCTAGAGCAATATTTATATGGGTGTTCGTGGCGGATATCATTGGTTTCCACGTGTCTAAAGGTTGACTAGCGAGGGGGTGAAAATGTCCGAACATAAGTCCTGAAATATAGTAAGTATGAGGTCGGGTATGGAGGCTGTAACGCCCAAGTTACTGATTCACGATAACAGTTTATTCGACCTAAAGTGGAGAGTAGAGAAAAGGCCAAGTAGTTACAGTGAGTGGCTGGGTGATGTTGATTGAATAGCGAGAGCTAATGAGCCCCTTCCATTCTATCTTGGGCCAGTCTATGTTATTGGGCTGGTTCTTGTACTCATTAATGGTTATCTCAAGTACGGAGGATCTTAAGTGGAGAGTTTATACAAGATCACACTTTTTTGCAACAGAGGAAGAGATAATGGTAAGTTCTTGAGTTCCACCTATTTTTTAAGAGTATATGTTAAAGAAATATAAAGATATGAGGTAATTTGTTGAGTCTATATGTGAATTATATGAGTCCCACTTATTTTACACTGTTAAAGATTCTTCGTTAAACAATGTGTATGTAAATTAGATGTGATCACTCAATTAAATAATCTTTCTTAAGGAGTTACCATTTAGTGATTATACGTTAATGACTATTCAACGTCGTCTTGAAAGGTGACAAGAAACGAAAGTCAGCACAAGATCATTCAAAAAAGTAAACATGCAGCTTTTTTTCTTTTTTTTTCCCCTCATTTTACAAGTCCATGAGTTGTAACTTACATTTCTATGTTCACACCACATGTAATATCCTTTTCTTCTGGAGCTTACTAAGTTTACCATCCAAGTCAATAGAGAAAGAAATCAAGCTAATTAATTAATGAATGATGAGAATGAAATTGAAAAAGAGGGAATGAATCTAGCTAATTTCATGTTGTTATTGAGAGCTGATTTGAGAGCTTAAAATGATATTTGCAAGATAATTCAACAACTGGCATAGCAATTGCCATTCAGGCCCACTCCTCGGAGTGATGGAAAGAAATCGAGAAAAATGACAATGAAATCTCTGTATTTGCAAGACTTTTCAGTTGGAAGAGGGTAGAACAGTGGCTTCTTCCTTTCGGTGTTACTTAAGTGAAAGCACAATTGTTATTATTCAATCCCATTTCCTTGATCTTCCACCTCCACAAACATGAAAAATTATACTTAAAAGTATATTATAATTAAAATATAAATAAATTTATTAAAATTTTAATTTATATTTAAAATTACTAATTATTATTGTGTCAAAATTGAAATATAAATAATTTGTAAAAAAAATATGAATTGAAAATAAGAACTTGGAGTAATGTGTTGACTCATTCAAGATACTTTTGATAGTTACACCATAAGAAAGAATAATAGCTTAAATGATAAAGTAAAAATGAATAATGTGTCATAATAGGGTCCATAAAAAAATAATAAAAAATTAACTTAATATACTCTTGCAAGTATCACTATTAGAGTTACTTTAAGAAAATGATGTGTCATGCTATAACCCATAAAAGGCTATAAATAATAGATTTTAGAAACTCTTATATGTATCAATATTAAAGTTGCTCTTAGTGATTTTTTAATTGTGGTTAAATTATTCTTTTGGTTCTTATAGTTTACTAAAAGTTAAGTTTTAGATCTTATACTTTTAAAATATGTAAAATAGTTTTCAAAAAATTAAATTTTCATCTTTGCCATCAACATCTATTTTCTGCAAACTTAAAAAAAAAGGTTACATTATTTCTTTTAGTTCTTATAGTTTTTTAAAGGTTAAGTTTTAGTCATTATACTTTTTAAAACTTACAAAATAGATTTTATAGTCTTAAAAAAACTAACCTCTCATCCTTGTTATCATTGTGTGATACGAGTGTCATTTTTACATAGATATGATCCTTTATGTACAAGTAAACTCCTAAGCTATAATATTGAATGTTAAATAATGTTTTTATTTGGTTGAAAAGGTCTCTATATAGTTTAATGGCTTTCCTTCTTTTGTGGAGAATAATTTTTGGGATTTTATGATTGGTCCAAGACAATGGATAAGCTTCTTTTTTAGAATTTAATAATATAGTTTAGATGTTTGCCTGTACATAAAGAGTCAGGTCTACAGAAAAAAGAAACTTGTATTAGACAATAATAACAAAGATGAAACGTTAATTCTTTTGAAAATTATAAGGATTATTTTATAAATGTTAAAAAGAGTAAGAACTAAAACTTAATTTTTTAAAAATTATAAGGATAAATAATAATTTTTTTTGGCTAAATTTATAGAAAACAAAAGTTTTGACGAACATTAAGAACAAAGACAAAAATTAAATTTTTCAAAAATTATAAGAACTATTTTACAGGTTTTAAAAATATAAAGACTAAAACTTAATTTCTATAAAATTATAAAGAAAAAAAGAATAATTTAATTTTTAAATTTTTTTTATTGCGGAGGCACTAAAACAAAAAAAAAAAAAAAGAATTAATTCCAACAATAAAAACTGTTCAAATTTGTTGAAAATCAACCTTTTTAATTATTTTTCTAACTGAACATATTTCCAACGGCATATTTTAATGGGTGATGGATTCACTATGTACTCTTTATACCCTGTTTGGTTCACTTGGTTGAAGAAATTTTATTGAACAGTGTATATGTAGGGGTGGGCACGGGCCGGGACGGGCCGGGATTTGGGCTGTCCCGGTCCCGTCCCGAAAATGCCCCGGGACAAGAATTCTTGTCCCGGTCCCGTCCCGATTTACTTAGCTGTCCCGGCCCGTCCCGTCCCGGTTGTCAACATGCTTGTCCCGGTTCCGTCCCGTTTATGTCCCGAGTCCCGTCCCGACTTGTCCCGAATGTGTCCCGTCCCGTTTTGTCCCTTGGTTTGTCCCGAATCTAAATGCTCAACAGGAGAACTAACAACTTCCCTTGAGTTTGCACAAAGCCTAACAATCTTCAATGACAAAAACATGTATCATAAAGAGAGAAACAGAGAAGACAACTATTCATGTTTATTGTCCATTAGTAAATTAATGCTGATTTTTGAATCTTAATGCTTATTATTATCTTAGCTATAGATTTGATTTTAATAAATTTAAAAGGGTAGCCTTTAGTAGTAAAACCCAACTCCTCTTTGTCTTTGTAAATCCAGTGACCTGAAACTAAGCAAACAATTTACTCACAGTCGAACAATAACCACTTGTTAGCTATGTAAACTTAACAGAGAAACTAGAATTTGTTGCAGTGAAAAATAAGTCTTTTTTCTTTGAGTCAACTTTGTTACCTATATCTAAGTTACTGACCTGGTAAATCCAAGAATCAAACTTCTGGCGAACCTCGTCAACTATTGGTCCATCATGGACCGTCCATGGATTACCTTCGGGAGCACCTGCATATCAAATAGGTCAAAATAAATATACTTAATAAGTACTTGAGAGAGATTATCTATTAATTTGAATAAGTTTTAGCTGGTTTGGCCAATTTATATATTATACAATAATTATTACTACATTAGTTTATGTTCATAAAACTTCAAAAATGAAGTAAAGAAACACTTACTGGTCTTGAAACAATAGGGGATCTATAAGGACAAAATATATATGCACCAGAAGCCTACAAGAGAAAACAGCAACTGTGTTTAACCATACACTGCACTGTACTGAAATGAACTATAAAAGATCCTTACGGGAAGTAATCATCAGTTTTTAGTGGCCACGATATGTTTTCTGCATTTCTTGCATTGGTGTAGATAGATTGTGTAGAATATTATGCATTCACACTGCCATTCTATCTAATTGAACCAAATCATCAACAATCACAACATGCCTCCATTTCAACTCAATAAATTGTGTCCACAGCAGGGACAAAAAAATCTAGATGGTCATGGTATCAAAATAACATATGGAAAATGCAAATGTTCAAGCTCACAAAATTAGCATCTTCACGAATCTGTATACAAAAACATAACTTGCTGAAAATTTAACACCAATACCTGCCTGAAAGAATTAAGAGAACATTTTAGAGAACATTTGTGAACTAAGAGCATAGTATATACCCCAGAATAGTCAATTTGACATTCTTTTACATCTATATATATATATATATATATATATATATATATATATATATATTTTATAATTTTACTTTTACATAACTAAAAATAAAAAAATATATATACATAACTAATCTCAAAACACTAATTTACACTCATCATTTGCATCAGCAAACGGATCTACAAGTTGTTGCACATACCCATTACATCACACACAATACATGGATCATTATTCAATAAACCCGATTGCAAAACTCAGAGCAAGTATTGCACATAACTCAGAAAACAGTATTAGTACAACCTTATAACTCAGCCATCACAAGTGGAAAACCCAAATGTGTCAATGCAAGAAGAACCCAAGTCGTATCTTACTTACATCAACACTACACCCAGTTTTCATTATCTTCACCACATAAAGAAAATAAAACCTCAAAATGTTTCCCATAAAAGATTGCCATTGACAGATGAAGTCTTCACTCTCCAACATCTATTTCATATTCATAATACTTTCAACCAATTGAAGTCCAATTGATAACACACAGAAAGCATCATCCTGACAAAGAAGTCAAAGGAGAAGAGCAGGCCCAAACTCCATAACAAGGCCACTTTATCTTAAGTGAAGGAAATTCGGGTACAGTTAGTTTTATAGAGTCTATAGACTGCCACAAAACTAATTATCCCAAAAATATTATTCTATCCAGTCAAATACATTACAGAAGGTTCTAAGGGAAAACGCACATCTAGTTCGGAGTGTTAACAGCCATACAAATTGGATAAACGCAGCAAGGGAAGCTGCGACTAGAATGTCAAATTGGATAAACCTCTTGTGATTTTTCATTTGAAATTAAAACCCACACAAGCATAATCAACAAAAATGAGCAGCAATTGATAATAATAATAATAAAACCGAAGGGTAAGGGAAGGAGACCAATATTAGATCGGAGACCAATATTAGATGAGAGACCACATCTATGATTCTCTGAACAGAGAACAAGCAGCCTGTGATTGTTGGTGGACTTGCAGAGGGAGAGTCAAACGCAGAAAGACAGAGAGCTGCGGAGGGAGGACCTGGCGAGGGAGTTTAGGGTTAGAATTAGAAATTTGATTTGATTTTGGATTCGGGGTGGAAGGGATGACAAATGAAGGAGAGGCCGGGACAGGGGGGCTGCGCATTTCGGGACTGCATACGGGACGGGCCGGGACAACATTGCATTTCCACACAAACGGGCCGGGTCGGGACGGGACCCGGGACGGAATTAGGCCTGTCCCGGTACCGTCCCGAAATTAGTCGGGACACTAAAAAATTGTCCCGGTTCCGTCCCAAGTCCCGATTTGTCCTGTCCCGATTATGTCCCGAACTCGTCGGGCCGGGCCGGGCCACCGGGACGACCCGACCCGTGCCCACCCCTATGTATATGTGCATTGGACTTGATCACGTGGTTGAAGAATCTTTATTAAGTAGTTGTTACTTAGCGATTAGATGTTAATGACTATTCAATGGTGTCTTGAAGTCAGTATAATAAAAGTAAACATGCTGCTTTTTCTTCAACCCATTTTACAAGTTTATGAGTTGTAACTTACGTTTACGTGGAGGAATGCAATGAGTACACTCGTACTTTTATATTTACTTTTTATTTTTTTACATTTTTTTATAGTCTAGGTAAAAAGAAAATTCAAATATTGTTATAGTTATTACAGTACAGTAATAATTTTTTGGTCATTGGATGAGGTTACATTTGTGCTCCACTTGTTCTTCTCTCTAATGCAGAAAGCTACTTGTGTGGGGGATGGATCCCTCTTGTGCACTTTATACCCTGAGTGGTCTTCTAGTTGAAGATTCTTTGTTAAATTCCGTATATATAAGAATTAGACATATGGTCTTATAATTATGATTATTTTATGATTAAAATAACATAAAAATAAATTAAAAATTGAAGTGCTATTAAAAAAATAATGAATTTAAAATATTATTTTTTGATATTTTACATGATTTTTCATTCTCTTCTCTTTCTTTTTTCTCAATTTTACAACTCCATGAGCTATAACTTACATTTCTATGTTCATGCCACAACTGCAATCCTTCTCTCCTCGACCTTATTTAGTTAGTCTACCATTCAAAGTGAACAAGGAAATTAAACTAATGAATCATAAAACGAAATTATGAAAGACGGAATGAATCTATGTAATTTCATGTGATTACTGAGAACTGACTTGAAAGACACATTTGGCAAATAATTCAAAAAGAAATGGCGTAGCAGTATTACCATCAGGGCCCATCCCTCCGAGTGGTGGGAAGAAATTGAGAAAAATGAGAATGAAAAATCTCTGCATGTGCAGACTTTTCAGTTGGAAGAGGGTTGGTGTACAGACAAACTGCTACGTAGTCTACATCAACAGTGTTATCATCTTTTATTTTATTTTAGAGGTATATTATATACATATATGTATCTATATACTCATTTTTATATTTTTTGTGTTTTCCTTATTTTTTACGTGTACAGTTTTACTCGGTTGAAAATGAGGCGTGCAAGTAGACTTTCCGTTTATTTTATTTGATTTGTATGTATTCTAGTTAGTTTCCCTTTCCCTTCCTAGTCAATAACGAAGTTACCCAGGAATCAGCATGCTGGGCCTATCCCTCAGCATAATGGGAAGAACTGAGGAATGGGCAACGGAAAATCTCATATATATGCATGCACGCGGCCCCTTTTCAGTTGTAACAAAAAAGTGCTCTGCAGTTTGCGTCACAAACAGAAAAGAAAACAAAGCCAAACTTTGAATTGTCAAAGATAGAATCTGAAGCAATGATAGAGAAGGCGCGCCGTCAGCAGCAACTGGCCTTTGTGTGTGCCATTGTTGCATTAGCAACGGTGGGAGCAGCTGCAGCTTAACCTCAAGCTCAAGCACCTGTATCCCTACCTGGCTGTAACCACACTTGGGGAAATGTTATAATCCCATATCCATTTGGCACAGGCAAGTCATTATCTAATCCTAATCAAAACTGTTCTTTGGACAAAAAATTTACCCTCACATGTCCAAAAAACACATTAATTCTGGGTAGCAATATACAAGTTTTAAACATATCCCTCGATGGTCACCTGGAAGTGAACATTTCGGTTTCCTCAGTTTGTTATGATGCATTAGGTGAAAATCAGACTGACACTCGAAATCGCCCCTATTTCTGGGTGCGTTCTTACACCATTCTAGCCAGAAGAACAAGTTCTACAGTGTTGGCTGTGACACTTACGGGTATCCCAATAATTTCAAAGAGGGTCGAAATTATTCAACTGGGTGCGTTACAAGATGTGGTAGCCTACCAGATGCGGAGAACAGTAAAGATTGTTCAGGGATTGGGTGTTGCAAGGTGAACATTCCTTATGGAATGAATAACATCACCATCGAAGCATTTAGTTTTAGACATCACAAACTTGTGAAGGATTTCAACAACTGCAGCTATTCTTTTGTACAAAAAGGGGTGAGAATGGGGAAGGGTATACCTTTTCTAAGGATCATTTAACCCGTCTACCTTTCATAAAGGCTCCCATGGTGCTTGATTGGGTTGTTCGGAGTGATTCATGTGAAGTTAATGGGAATAGTGGCTGCGTAAGCCAGAACAGCAATTGCTCTTTCACGGGCAATGGATATAGGTGCTTCTGCAGTCCTGGTTATGATGGAAACCCATACCTCCAGGAGGGTTGCAAAGGTAAATATTCCTTTACAATTTAATCGCTTATAAATATCCTAGTTTCTTTGACTTAATTTTTGCAAATTCTTTGTACATATCATTAATATTCTACTCATGTTAATTGATAAATATCTATTAAAAGATTGATCAACGATCAATTCAATAATAAGTAAACTAATTAATACATAGATTTTGACTAATCATAGAGCTATAGCACAAGGTTTAGGACAGATTTAACTTCTCTATTAAGCATTTACTGAGAAGGAGATTGATAGTTCAGCATAGCACGTATATTTTAAATGATGTTGCAGTTGGGTGTTTTAGATAGTTGGCTTAGACGTGTCTAGCAGCAACCTAACTCGGTGAGAAGCTTGTTCCAATTTGAGACAAGGAGTGAAAGGGAAGATTTTTCCCCTTACATGAATGTGTCTGTTTTCTTGTTTACAAAGTTTTAGTTAATTGAATGTACCACAGTGAAGAGGAATCTAATTCTTTGTCTCATGTATTGTTCTAAACTCTACTTTGAGTCTAAGATTAGTCTACAAATAATAATATAATACTGTGATTGAGACCAATCTCTCGTTTATACAAAATCGAACGTTATGAAATAAGGTTTGTTGCATGAGTTTCCAACTTTGAAATCTTCTATTATCTTGCACCACTTAGGATCTCAAACTCAAAGATGTTAATACAAATAACAGAGCACAAGGCTTTGATACCAAATGAAAGTACAAGTGAAATGTCTTAGAGGAGGGTGAATAGGACTTATAAAATTTTTGCAAAATAAACTGTTTGTTTCCAGAATTAAGCACAACGTAATAAGCTTAGTTTTAAATAGTATAAGCTTGATTATAAAAACTTCGCAGTTTTAAGCATGATAAAACGGAGTAAAGATATATGCTTGAAAATGATGCCAGAAGTAAAGATATGTTGAAAATAAAAAAGTGTAGGGAAGAGAAATTGCTCATCTATTTATAGTGGTTCGGTCATAACAAGACTTACATCCATTTGAAAGAGTTATCTCCACTATCTTCTCTGGTTTATAGGATGTCAGCACTTTTTATAGTTATACAGCATAACCGCATATGCCTGGTTTTGCAAGCTTACCCCTCACAATAGACTATGTCTTTAAAAGACTATGTCTTTAAAAGACTATGTCTATGCTGGTTTACAAGATGTCAGCAACTTCTTGCTTGGTTTTTTAGGCTAACCAAAAACTCCTACAAAAGAATTTTGAAGTTGAAGAAATCAAGCTTAACATGTTCTGCTTGATTCAGTTGATATACCAGTAAGTTCAGTACACATAATGATATTCAAGTTCAGAGCATTTTTGTACGAACGTTGAAGAGAAGATAGAAACCATAAAGCAAATGAAGAAACCCTTGTATTCTCTCTTTTTGTTTCTCTTCTCTCTTTCTATGTCTCTTCTCTTAGTTTGCTTTGAAGCTCGCACTCTCATATAGCTTCTGAAAATTTGACTGTTGAAGCTCATTAAATTCTGCTGCAAGATGAGGTTGACTGGATGAGCAGGTTGGCATAATGAAGCTTCTAAAGATATGCTTGATTAAGCCAGTTACTATTATTTGCATGATTGGATGAAAAGTCTTGAGCTGATGAAATGAAAAAGCCCAAAAAGTCTTTCCTCTTGCTTTGCACGTGGAATCCAAAGTTGAAATGGACTGGATGGCCAAGTTGTTAGAATGCAGCTTCTGAAGATATGCCTGATATAACAGGTTATTGTTGTTTGCATGAAAATGGAAAGTCTGGGGCTGATGAAATGAAAAACCCCAAGAGGTCTTTCCTCTTGCTCTACACGTTGAATCCAAGGCTGAAATGGACTGGATGCATGAATTCCCTAACCAAGCTTTTGAGCTTATGCTTGAAAAATGAGTTTGCCGTTTTTTGCATAAAAGAGGAGTGCTTTGGGTTATGCAATGATAAAGCCCATTATGCAATTTCTAAAAGCTCCAAAAAATAGGCTAACTCGGTATTGACAATGGATTTTCCATGTCACCCATAATGCTTCATTTTTTATTGTGCATGTGAGGACAAAACTGCACAATCCAGCTTTATGCTTCTGCTGCCATGTTGACACACTGCAATGTTGACTTTCCAAGCATGCTTTATGCTGCAAAGGGTCAGAAAGTTAGAGACCAAGTTTATCTAGATATGTGCCAACAGAAAAGAGGGAAGACTAAGGAAAAATTGTTTCTTTTTCAATGAGAGGCAAGAAAAATAATTTGCAGCATTAAAACTACTTTTTGAAAAATATTTTCATCATCAAAATTAATTAAAGAGTTTATAAAATAACCCTTGAGCTAACAAAAGAAAACCCTAGGATTTTGGTACAAAGCACTTCAAATAGAGATGCCTGAGTTTTCACCCAAGTGAGGAGCTAGCTAAATTAAGCTAATTTAAAACGACAGTATTTGATCCAAGGGAAAAAAAAAAAAAAAGTTGGTATTTTAGAGAAGAAAAAGTCATTTCTAGCTAAATTAAAATAACTAGCAACACTTATAATTATCTATCGCTAAATTACTTCTTTGATCTTTTAAAATTAGCGAGGAACTCAATTGTCCTCACTAAATTCCTCAATATACTTGTAACCAGCAATGACAATTCAATTTCCCGTTATTTGCCTATTTTAGTAAGGAATTTTCTTGTCCTCAACATCAGCTTATTCTAATAGCGCATCTATATACTATATGATATAAACAAAGGAATGTATCATGAAAGATAAAAAAAAAAAAATCTTGCCCATGCAGGCTTTCTAGTTAGTTATATATGTTTATAATACATAATGATAAAACTCTATAAATTAGAGAGTTATTTATAGGCTTTTATTTTTTATTGAAGTCAAATATCAACATTACACCAAATTTCACAATCAAATATTATATTTTGGACACATAAGTTATTGCATATGGATAAAAACTATTTGGCTTTCACAAACATTGTTTCAAGAATAAACTAGTTATGTTTGTACAAGTGAAAAAATTGTAGAGTTGAAATATATCTTTGATGAAGGAAAACCAAGAGCTTGAAGAAAAGAGAAATTTTCCAACCACTAATATCCTCAGATGCAATGAAAATTACTGTTATTATGGAAAAACGAAGAGCTTGGAGAAAAATTTTCTACCCCTGGAGTTAGTCGACAAAATCTTCTAATTTTCTATTATGTTGAGCTTATATGTTTTCTTTCCAATGGTTTGTATTCTCCCAAGAAGGATTATGGCAAATAAAAAATATTAAAACAAACACCAAATTGTCAATTAGTTGAACGAAGTGAAGAAAAATCATTATCTTTTTCTACCCCATAATAGGGAATATAATGAACAAAAACAGGAGACATATAAGCAAAATCAAAGTAAAATGGATTGTAGTATAAGTAAAACTTTGGATTCTTCGATAAAATCTTCCTTCTCATATTTTGTTCAAAACTATGTCTCATGTGTAGTGATTAATTAAAAAATTTAATTAATATAATTTTGTATTATTATTTTATTATAACTTAATCAGTCATTATTCTATGAGATAATATTTGAGACAACATGTGAGAGAGAAATTTTTTTCCTTTTTGCAGTTGCTTGTAATTTTTTTTTAAAACATATAATAAACCTCACCTCAAAATTCTTAAGTCTTATAGTTTTGATCTCCGTTCAGATGGTTGAAAAAAAAAATTCTAATCTTACTTTACTTTATTTCTCATCAATGATCAGCCCATGTGGACCAATAATGAGCCACCACGTGGATCACTTATTTTGTTGACAACTCAACAAAATTTGGCTCATTTCCCTATTTGCCCTTGTCCTTGCCAAAAAATCACAAAAATGAAATCATTTCTTTGAGAAGTTTCCTTCTCCTCATCTCTCATGAATTTTGTGCTATACATACTCTTAACTTTTCACTTTAATTATTTTCACTCAAATACTTCAAAAATACTAAAATGCCATCTTTTCTATTTTGATACACATTTTATTTTTTAATTGTTTGCTCGTTGTATCTCAAACATTATTATAAAAATTATTAATAACTTTTATTTATCACAAACACTATTATGGAAATTATTAAAATACTATATTTTCATTTTCAATTTTACTTATTCTCACAAAATCTTTACCTTTGCGTTCACTCACCATGAATTACCACCAGAAACATTCATGTTGATAATTTTTTTAAAAAATATTATAAATTTATTATAAAATGATTTAGTATAATTTTAAAATAATTTTTTGTTATAATTTATTTTAATAAATAAAATAATATTTTAGTATAAATTTATTAAAATTTTATAATTTTTATTAAAATATTGCAAATCCTCTTAATACTAAAGTAAGTGTTAAATGAAAAAATAAATGTATTTATTATCTTAGAAACATAAAATGCATTCACTTCTTTCTTCATTTAGTGTGTAAGAAGATTTGAAGGAAGATGTTGTAGGAGAATTTAAAATTATTCTTTGTTTGATACTTTACTCCTTTTAACATATTCAATTTTATTCAATATATATGTTTACATAACAATTACATATTTTAAAGTAATAAATTATTTATCTTCTCAAGACTTTATTTATTTGTTGTGACATTCAATTAACTTTTTAAAAGAAGATATATAATTTATTATATTAAAATCAACGATGCATTGTGCGAGATACAATCTAGTTCTTTTAAATAATAGTCTATTCAACAATTATTGTCGTTAAATTGCAATATATCTATATCTATATCTATATCTATAGTGATCACATTGTTGAACATGGCACAATAAGAAATCCTCCTTCACTGAGAAATAATGTTAATTTTGTGCATGCCCGAGGATAAGGTACTAGCATATGATGAGAATAAGGTATTCTGCTTAATTCCCAGCTTTATTAGAATGCTTAATTTTAGTATTTTAGATCAAATGACTATTGCATATTAGGGTCTAAAATTTTAAACTTTTAAGAATTTGGAATTACTTTTATATAAAGTAGAAGCTAATTTCTATTTAGATGTGATGTGTTAAAAGCATTAACTTTTTTTTCTAAACCTACAAATAACCTGCTTCAAGAAAAAATAATTTTTTAACTCTTGTTTTTTTAGTGCTTTTAACTTTTTTTTTTCCTTAAAAAGCTCATCCAAACAACAATATATTTTTGCAGAGCACTTTTTTTTTTTTTTCTAAATATAATGACTTTTTTCTCAAAATAAACCAATTGAAAAAGAGGCCTCAATCCTGTCTTTTTCTGCTGTGATTAATCAAGTCATTTTCATAGATATATCATATTTGTATAATCATATATTTCACTTTAATTTTATCATAACTTTGATATTTTAAAAATTTGAAGTATATTAGATTTTACATTTAACTTTTTATATTTCATTTCAAAATGGTAGGAATCTAAGTTATTTTTATAATACAAGAATAATTTAAAAAATGAGAAAATTTCCTCTTTTGTCTCTTCACATTATAGTCAATTTTAAAAAGAACCCTTAAATTTTAAATTAGATAAATTGAACTCTTATATTTCAAAGTTAGAATAATAGTGAACCTTCTCTACTGATAAAAATTAATTCAATAAGATCTACTTTTATCCTTGACTTGGAATGCAATAATTTATTTTATTCAGTTTAAAATATTAAGATTATTTTTTGAATTGCTAATAGTGTGAATGGATTAAAAAAAATTTCTCTTAAAAAATAGTGTTTGATGGCATTTATGGTAAAGAAAAAAAATAATGGGAACCTAAAATACAAATAAAAATAATAAAATAAAACCTATAGTAAAGTTAAATGAATGATAGAATAAGCAAGGATGACATGAAAGGTTAAAATTTAATTAAAAGTAGATACTTTATAAATTTGGTACAAAAAGCTCTGTCTTTGTAGTCATATCTAACTCAAATCAAATTAATTAGTATTTAATATAAGATTAAATAATAGATAGTTTGCACAAGAAAATAAAAAATAGTACTTTTTTTTATTAAGTCACAATGTTTAATTTTTTTCATGAATTAATACATTTTTTGATATGAAATTAATGTATTAATACACGTTAATTATAATAACAAGGAGTTAAGACTACGTAAATGTATTTACTCGAATTGAAGTTTGAAATCATGTGTATGAAAGAAAAGAAAAAATTTGTTTGAAAAACTCAACCCCAATTAAAAGGTGAAAATGTAAGCCCACAAAAAAAGATAGATAAATTAGCAGTATAATAATAATAATAAGAAATAATAGAGAGCAACCTTTTTTGAAACCCATATTGCGACTATCATTTCCTCCAAAGCAAGGGGCTCTTTTTTCATTATATATATATATATATATATATATATATATATATATATATATATATATATTTATTTATTTATTTTTGGGATGAAAGTTTAAGAGCATTAGATTATGAAAATCGTTTATATAGATACTAAGAAATTATATACTTGGTGAGTTAAAGATATAATTATTATATCTTGTTCCTGTTACAATGATCATAAAATGAACCCTCTCGAGCTTCCCTCAACTTAATCACACTTGAACTCCATTAACTAGATTCACGAGGGGTAATCTAGAAATACTATTATAAAAGATAATGTCCACTAGATATATGTTATAAATATACACATAACTCCACTTATTTTTATATTTTTATTTCTTTTACTTTTTATTTCTTATATTTTTTATTTATAATTCTATCCTTATAATCAATTAACAAATACAAAATATACACAAATAATAGTAAATGTAACATGGCATGGTCTCACTAGTTTCAGGGGTTCTCAACAGTGGTGGTATTTCTTATATATATATATATAATATTTAAATCTATTTATTGGATTGGCAAGGAGAAAGAGAGAGTGCAAACCCACACTTTGGGATACGTCTCTAACCGTTGGCACAAAATTCTCTTGGTGCAAATAAAAATAATAATAATAAAAAAACACTTTTTATTCTCATTAGGTAATTTCTTTTTCTAATTTACAGTGTTTACATTCATATTTTACTTTGGGTTTCTTGTAAGATTTCTTTTTCTCACTTTATTTATCCCGTTGTTTATGGAGACCTTGAAAAAGTCTGGAGAAGATGGAGTTCCCATTTCTCTGTTAAAATCAATGCCAGAAGTTTTATTTTTAAAAGATTATAAAATCAATGTTATTTGGTTACGATATTCAAAAAGTGAACTTCAAAATGTAAAAATGTAAAGGGGAAAAAGCCAAAAAGTCAAGAATGTGCTTTCAAAATGAATCTATAAGCATAAGCTAATAGTTGGAGACCTGCTTTCAATAGGACTACCAGTGTTGAGAACCCCTGAAAGTACTGAGACCGACATGAAAACTGTTACATCTATTTTTGTTTGTGTATATTTTGTATTTGTTAGATAATTGTAAAGATAAAATTATAAATAAAAGATATAAAAAAATAAAAATAAGAGAGAAAAACAAATATAAAAAATAAGTGGAGTTTGGTATTAAAATTTATAATCACTTTCAAGTTGTCCCATCTTCAATCTCCCCAGACAACATAAAATAAATTAAGAAATGGCTCTCCATCGTCTAGGTTTTCTGCTTTGTAATTTGCATATGTCAATGACTTAGGGATTCTCTATTGAAACTATGCTCCTTGTGTGTTCTCTTGATTCACAACACACCTAACGTGGATGAAGAATCTCCTTGAGAAGCTTTTTCTGTTCTGCATTCTACTGGATTTTTGACGTGATTACAAGAAAGATTTTTCTTATTTATTTAGCCAAACACATTTTCAGACCTATTCCAATAGGGAATGGTCAAACTGATGCACCCTAATATTTTGAGTCAAAATAAATTTAGGTAGACTTGTTCATAAGATGTTGTTTGGCCCCCGGACAAATATATGTTTCATATCATCAGCTTTTGATTATGAGACGGGGTAAAATTAAGGGTTCAGCCCATATAATATAAAATAGAAAATAAGAGTAAGTGTTCAGCCTAAATAATAGAGTTAAAGTAAAATTAAAAGAAAGTCTCCCCAGCTAAAGTAGTATAAATAGATATTGCCTCTAATGAAGTACGTATCAAAAAAAAAAAAAAAAAAAAATAGAATCCTTAAGATCTCACCAAATCCGTAATCCTGACTTGGTCATCATAGGTGTTATATCTGACTAATCTTTTTTTGGTTTGCAAGTACCTTTTAAGCTCAAACTGATTGAAGAACCAACCTGATCTGAAATTGTCCGACAACCAACCCATCCCAGACCGACCCTCAAACAGATTATAAACTAGTAATATACAACATTTACCATACAATAAGGCATCACTAGCTCGAAGCATGGCTTTGCCCAATTAGATGGAAATTCTATGACTTATTGCAATTTTATTTTAAGAACAATAGAAAAATAAGAAGAAAGAGCAAGTACAAACCTGCTTGCTTCTATTAGAGGTAGATGATCATTGTGAGGCTACTCTATCACCTTTTTTACCTTCACAGCCAACAAAATCATTGAAATTACAACAGCAAAGAATCATACATATGGAAGGAAAGGGTGAACATCAAAATTGGACAAATATCCTGAGATCACAGAGAAATAATGGAAATAGTTATTATATATATGAAAATGAGAAACTTCAAACTTAAATATGAGAAACTAAGAATACTATTTATGAAATACATTTAGAAATAACAGATCAGATGGGATAAGGGGGAAAGCATATATATTATACATATACATAACAAATTTAATTAACCCATAGTGGGGAAGAAGAGAAAAAATATATATATAGTTATAAGATTAACAATAAGCAGCACCAATGGCCTCTAACCTTAATTGCTAAAGATAAGAACATGTGCTGCATCAACCTGTCATGACCTGTCTGCAAGCAAGCACATGATCAAATTTTAATCTGAACAAGAGTAAAGTCCAAGCATCTTACAGTTATAACCATTGCATAGCTAAGAATTTCAATTAGTTCCGGATGCATGAATGCCATGTTCCGTGTCCCAAAAAAGCCAATGGCTCTAGGTCCTTGCTTTTGAATGGCCAACAACTCCTGCCAAATATCAGAACTTAAATTCAAGATATTATGCAACTCAATGTAAAAGCAGAAATTGCTTTCAAGTTGTAACTATGATAAAGGATTAAGAGTAATTATTGGCTGTATCAACATTCAATGTCAAATCATAAATAATATAGTATAGCATTCAGAGGCGAAATCCAGTCATAACTGGGTAATCATTTTAATAAGATTTTCTAATTAGTACTTCGCAGGCTTTAAATAATTTTTGCAGGAAAATGATTATATACCTGTAGATAATCAATATCAGGAACAGGTTTAAACTCAGATACCAGAAGAGACCCTGAACCTTCCACAATAGACTGTGCCTGTGTTGGAATTTGCGTACCTACATCTTCATCAGAACCAAACATGCAGAAACCAGTCTCAATTTTGCATCTCCTACTGTATCCGCCTTCATCTCTCCCCAAATGTCCACAAAGCCACTATACCATTACATAAAAACAGAGCCCCAGGTAGTAAAAATTAGTGAGAAACAACTGCCCACAAGGAGTAACAATCATACAAGATGAAGCTTGCATAAGATCTTATAAATGACCATACACCTACTATGAAATGAGACTCAAGTCCATAACAAGTGACAACCATGAAAATCAACAAAAGAATTCTACTATCTTATAAAGTACTATTTACACCACTCTGCCACAAAGGACTGATCTGGACTAGTGTCACCAGGTAAATATTAATAGTTGTGCCCTTTTATACAAGAAATCACCAATCTAATTGAAAGATGAAGAAGAAACTAATAGTCAAAGAAAAAACATGGCTTAAAATCTCAAGTCAAAAAATTCCTTCAAGCTGGTAGAGTTAAGCAGTAGTTGCTCTGATGATCAGTGAAGAGTTGTCATCTTCAACCTAAAAGTGTCAGGCAGCATTTACTAAAAGACAGGCTTTAGTTCAGATCAGAAGCATCTTCTCATGTACATCTACGAAGCATGGGCAAAGACACAAACATCAGACACGACACAAAGACATGGGCTATGTCAAAAATAGGACACTAAGATATGGCTATATGCGCGCATGCGCACACACATATATATATTATGAAATTTTGATGTAACACCATAGCAAAATATCTAAAAATTTATATATTCAAATTCAAAATTTATACATTTACCTTTTCAAAACAATTTGTCAAGCTTCATATTTTTCCTATGACAATGATTCTCACAAATAATAATAATAATAATCCGTCTAATTTGGTTAAGAATCTTCAATTGCCCTCTTGCCCCCTTTGTAATGCCCTGCTTCTCATTTCCCTTTCTATTAAGAATCTTCTTTCTAAGTTTTATTGTTTTAAGATTTTTAGGTAATTTTGGCTAAAAATTTGAAGAAAAAAATCAAACATCTATTTCTCATGCAGTTGTTTAAGCCATCTTAATGTATCATTTTGAGCCATGTCTAAGTTGTCTCTAATAGGTGCTTGAGCTATCAAAACAATGTTTTTATAATTAGACATTGTTTGAGAAGTGTTCAACACATGTCAGTGTCTGAAAAGTGACAATGTCACGGCTAAATTTAGAAGTCTCCATGCTTCATAGGCTTATATTAATTACACAACAAACCCCTGTGCTATACTTGGAATCCAAAATTAAATACAAATTTATAAGCCTTGTGTTACTCTAAGGATTTGAAAACCTCTAGATGTTTCAAAACATGAGAAGAAGATTAGAAGCGGACTAGTCCAAAAATTGTGAGAAAGTATTAAGAGTTTTAGCTTGCTCTTACAATATTTCCTAGTTTTGGGTAGAAAGAAGAAATACAAGTCATTCCGTTTATATCTACCGACTTCAACAGAGATCTAAGTCCTGCAAGTTTCCTCTGTCATGCTCAATTGGTCTTATTGAAGTTATCGAACATCAAATCTGCAAAATTTCGGATGCAATAAAAAGGGAACTGAAGTTCTCTCACTCCACAATGCAACAAATCCCAGGTGGGAAGACAAGAGAGTGATATACCGTTAGTGGTCTGGCCTTCCCGAGACGTCCCTGGTGAGAGTGAGAGGATCTGAAGCAATAATAGCCATTGAAATTAGGGTTTCCAGTACGAAAGAATTTAAAGGATTTCCAGGAAAGATAGACGAGGTGATGTTAGTAAGCGTTAGAGGCAAGGGCACGGTTGTAGTCATTCCTTCTTCCTGGCTTTCCAATCCCCTTCCTCCCAGTCCCCCGAAACTTTTCTTCCGTCAGCTTTCTTTTCTCCCTTTTTTCTTTCCTGATCAGTAGATAACTAATTTTCAAACGTGGAGTTAGGTGTTTTTAGAAGGTTGATGTCTTCCATTTGGTATTTCACTAGAGTTTTAATATTTAGAGTGAAATCCCAATTTATTATAAGGTTGACGTGAGTTGAATACTTAAAATAAATTTATCTAATAAGTATATAATTTGAAAATAACATTTAAAAAAAAAATTCTGTCAAGTTTGCTAGATAATAAAATTATTATTTTTTAACTTTCTTTGACAAAATATCCTTTTACTTTCTTATCTACTCCCCCTCTTCCACCTAAAAGCCCCAACCCCTTTGCCACCGTCTCTCTATCTTCCTCTTTCACCCCCACCCTTCATCTCCCTCAAAAACACAGTCACTCTGGATTGCCATTAATTATCAGTAGTTATCTCACCGGTGCTTCTATCTTTTTATCATTGAATCCACCAAGGCTTCCAGCGTCAAACTTTCCCTTATTTTCTCAAAAATCATATTTTTCACTGTTATAGGTGAAAAAGTATTTTGAAAAGAAAAGAAATTTTTGGCTTTTATTGGAATAGTAGAAATTGGGTGAAAGAGGAGTCCGGTGAGATTTTGAAGAAACCAATAGCAAGTTATGGAAATGGGACGGTTTGGGTATAAGGCAAGAGAGCATGGTGATGAACAGCGGACATGAAAGGGTGCTCAAACCTTCTGAAAGCTAATCCGTGCAATTGGAGATTTTGGGGTCTTCAAGAACTCACCATTCTTAGATTTTAACCCTCCAACCACAAGTTGTAGGTTCAATGATTAGCAATTCAACAATTGAAGCTTCAACAAGTTAGGCCTTGTGATTGGGGAGGAGAAATGTAGAAGAATAGAGATTAATTATAGGTACAGAAAGTGTTTATGATGAAAATGCAATTGGGTTCACTGATGAGCTCATCCCTCCTTTTTTTGCAAGCTCTCCTTCCTTTCCCAAGAATCATCAATATCTGAAACATTACATTGACACACCCACAATTAGTGTTGTTTCCATGCTCACAGCCAACATCTACGGAGTCCAAGGTTGTGGGGGGAGAGAGAGAGAGTAGTGAAGAGACTGGGGGTTTTAGGAGGAAAAGAGTAAGTGAGTAAGAAAGTTAAAAGGGTATTTTTGGAATATTTTTTTTTAAAAAAAAAATAGTTTTAACAACAAATTTGATAGAAGCTTTCTTTAAATATAATTTTTAAGTTACATATATTTATATAATGACAGAAGTTTTTTAGGTTCTCAACGTCACCCCTATATCCCAAGTAGCAAATTATGGTTTTAGTCTAATATTTATCTTGCGTAAATTTGTTTTACCCACTTAAATATTTACCTATGTACGTTTGCTTTACTCATTCAAATATAATATTTTTAAAATTTTAAAAAAAAAAGTCAAGCAATTTTTTTTCAAAAAAAATAATTAATAATAAGACAAAAAAAGCTCACATTACCTTATACAAGTGTCAAGCCTCTAAGAGATTAAAATTAGACATGTCTCAGTAGAAAAGAGCGTGAACCTAGATGTGAATATTAGCAAGACCTTATCTACTTTGATTGGGAATTAATTTTAAAACTTCCCCCTCTTAATATTCCCACTCCCTTTTCCCTTTTTGTAAAATTTTTCTTCCAAAAATATCCTCATCCTCTTTTGCTTATTTGAACACTTACTCCCACTCCCCCTCAAATTGTTTTCCGCAAGAACGAAGACAACTCGAAAACAAACTCCCCGTCTCTCCGTCTCTCTCCTGCGCAAAAGCGGCCTCTGTTTCCCAATCACTTTGATGACATTCAAGTTGGCAGAAGCAGCTCCATCCTTCTCCCTCTCTATCACTAAATGCACCATCTCGAGCAAGGTATGATTTTGGAATTTCAGTTTATGATTGAGTAATTTCACTTGTTGCGTAAATTCAAAATATGCAAATATGTCTACAATGAATTTAGAAATTAAATTTCTGCAGGAGTAATTCTATGTGTTTTGTAAACTCAATTTCCGCATGTATGTTTGTAATAATTTCAGAATTTCAGTTTATGCATGAGTATTTCATTTATTGCATAAATTTAAATTTTGCAAGAGTAATTCTATATGTTTTGTAAACTCAATTCCACATGTATATTTGTAATAAATTCGAAAATTCAATTTATGCATAAGTAATTTTATTTGTTGCATTATTCAAATTATGTATTTATGTTTGCAATGAATTCAAGAATTAAATTTTCATAACATTTAAACCATATGTTTTGAAAATTTAATTTCTACAAGAGTAATTCTATGTGTTATGTAAATTCAATTTTCGCATGTATGTTTGTAATAAATTCGAAGATTCAATATATGCACTCTCGTACTTTGAAATTCCACAAGTCCAATCTTATACAATTAAA
The DNA here is from genome assembly GCA_022379115.2 of Bauhinia variegata. Classification (NCBI taxonomy): domain Eukaryota; kingdom Viridiplantae; phylum Streptophyta; class Magnoliopsida; order Fabales; family Fabaceae; genus Bauhinia; species Bauhinia variegata. The sequence continues at coordinate 11,680,538 of CM039434.1, read as the reverse complement.
AATTTTAATTTCCATCGTTAGTCCTTAAAGTTATTCAGATATTTATTTTTCATTACTTGCATACACCCATCATATGCAAAGCGGAATTTCATTTTTTGAAACAAATGTAAAGATTTCTGAGTAAATTAAAATTCTATATAGATACACAATTTCATTTTCTTAGTATTTACAAAGGTACTTTACGTAATTTAATTCTGCAAATTGAAAACTTCTGAAAAAAAAAAATAATGATATGTAATGTGGAATGTCATTATCTGAAAGTAACGTGAAGGATTTTGCCTAAATTAAAATTCTATGCAGATACACAATTTCATTTTTCAAGTATTTACAAAGGTATTATACATAATTTAAAATTTAGGAAATTAGAAACTACCAAAAAAAAAAAAGAACGACTTGAGCACAGCACACACCTGCATAGCTCTTGCCGAAATAGTGTCAAAGCAGCAATCAACGACACAAATGTTAAAATAACACCAATCAATTACAGAAAATGGTTTTATGGAACAAAAAAAAAAAAAAACAAAAGAGTTATGCGTTGGCTAGGGTTGTTGAAGATGGTAAGGGGGAGTGAGAGAGGTGTGATGGTAGCATGAGGCGAAGAGATGAATTTGAAATTGTTTAGTAAAATAGAGGGTTAATTTAGTAATTTCATTACAAAAAATGGTGAGGGGAGTAGGAATATTAAAAGAGGAGAGTTTTAAAATTAATTCCAACTTTCATGTAATCAGATTAGATTTTTATATTTAAGAATATAATAATATATTTAATAAATTAATTTAATATAATATTTATAATATTACTTTTATATTTTTCTTCTATAAATGAGAAGAGAAATAAAAGACTAAAATAGAAGAGCAAATGTATTCTCTTTTTTATATAAGAAAGGTGCCATGCCAATGCACATTGCCGAATTTTCAAACATAAGATGTGTCAATTGGAGAGGCAGCTTGGTGCAATAGCGCAATAATTAGAGAATAAGGCTCTAGTATCTTCATGTCTCAAGATCAAATCTAGCCCATTCCCAAATGTGAAGTTAGTATTTAAAAGCTTGCATTTCCTATCTTATCTATTACAAAAAAAGAAAGGGACAAAAGATGTGTGATTGTGAAACATATTTATATTTTTTAAATTTCCTATTTTTATTATGACTTAAGAGTGAGAAAAGAAGTCACAAATGCATGAAATTTAGAAAACTATACTTTATGAGAAACTTAAATATTAGAGAAGTGCTTAACACACTCCTATATTTTCTTAATACACTCCCCTAACGTGTATTTTAAACAAAATATTCTCTATTACAGGGAGTGTTTTCAACAATACCCTAAATATTATTCCTTCCATCTCATTTCTTTTTTTTTTTTTTTGCTGTTTGAGAGAATATTTTTTTCCAAAACTATTGCATTTTTAGAATTTTAAAACTAGGTCAAATTTATTTTTTCTTCTATACTATTATATAATTAATGATAACTCACTAATTTTATCTTTTAATTGCATTATAAATATAGAAATTAAATAGGGGTATTAGAGTATATATAGTATACTAATTAATGATTTCTTAGAGCCTGTTTAGATTGGGTTTTGGGAAGGTAAGCCCTTTTAATTTGAAAAAGAATCACTTTTATTCAATTTATCACTATTTGAATTGGTTTTTGTATAAAAGAAAAAACATTTATATAAGTCAAAAATCTCCTTTTTAGAAGCAGGTGAGTGGATGCTTAAAAAAAAAAAAAAAAGAGAAGCAAAAGTCATTTTAATTTTTAACCAGCTTTAAATTATAATAATACCCCTAACCAAATAACACCAATTTTTGCTTGAAACTTAAAGCTGTTATAATAATATATCATTTGGACAAACTTTTCTATCACTATAATAATTTTCTTACAAATTGATTAATTATTATATATTCAATTTAATTTTAAATATAAATAATCTAAATGCATGAATATAATCAACAAATAAATATTATTTTTATTTATAAAGATTTATAAATACATCAATTATTTTATATGTTTAATTTAAATTTAAAATAAAGTAATTAAAAATTTATAATAAAATGCTTTTTAATTCAAACACTCTTAAATAGAAATCCTTTTCATGTCTTTTCTTGTCATTTTATTATATTAGAAACATTTCTATATTTACATAGACGAACACTTTTTCTAATAAAAATAGACTTTTCATTACAAGTCCAAACATAAAATAACTTCTCTTTCTCCTTCTTCTGTTAACTTTTATTTCTATTTTTCAATTTTTTAGAAGCCAATCTAAATGGGCTCTTAGTCGATATGCAACAACCTTAAAAATACTTCCTTTGTTTAAAGTAGTAAGGCAATATTACCTATTTTCCATTCCCCAAGAAATATAGTTAGATGGTTAAAAAAATGTATTCTTTCTATAGTGTCCTTATATAACATTTTATCTCGAGTCAAATGCATAGAGAATCATCAAAATATATTTTAAGTAAGGATCTTTTTTTAAAAAATATCATTTACTACTCTCTTAAATCAAGAAATAACCTTATATTTTTTAACATAACCTTACAAATATGGTCTTGTAATTTTGAACAAAGGGAGTAAAAGATTTGGGATAAAGAGAGTATCGTTAAGGAAGTGAAGAGCGCCAATTACCTGTTGATCTAGTAGTACTTGCTTTGGTCCTAAGTATCAAAGGGTTAGGTTTGATATCCTGAGTTTTATTTCTGCTATGAACACTTCCCTTCTCTTTCCTCAGCACCTTGCCCTTGCTACGTAATAAAAAATTATTAATATTTATGATAATATTAATTACACCCACCAATATTTATGTAATAATAATATTGCCATTATCTTCCATTTATAGTTTAAATTTTTAAATTTTTTTATTTAAGGTTGTTAGAGTTAGTATTTAGGGTTTCAAATTTTTAAAATTTAAGCTTAAATTTAAATTTTATGTTTTAAGATTTAAAGTTCATGACTTGGTATTTTAAAATTTTAAATTTATGTTATAAATAATAGGGAGTGGATTAAGTTGATTTTTTTTTTTAAAAAAATGAAATTTATGTCAAGAAACATGATCTTGTCTTTTTTTCTTTTTTCTTTTTTTTGTTTATAACGCTTTCTTTTTTATTTCTAGTGTTATTGGTTATAACTTTTTTATTTATAATTATTTAAAATTGGAATTAAGCTACTTGCTAAAGAAAAAAAACAGTGAGACAGATGTCTCAAGGGGTGGTTTAGTAGAATGAATCTAATATATATAATAACAATAATGATAATTTAATATAATCTCAATCAAAAGTAGAATATATTGACATGACCTAGACACTTGACATTCTAATTGAATGACAACTATCACAGCATTTAATTTTTAATTAAATCTAATTAATAAAAATTCAAATTATATGTAAATAATTTTTTTGTATTATTGTGAATGCGGATTGATTTGCTATAAAACTAGATTATATAGGAAAAAAAAAAAAAAAAGTGATCATAGTCAACAAATTATTATACATTCAATGTCACAAATTATCATAAATGTTGATTGGAGACATTTATAAGAAAGATAATATCTGCGTAGTAGCAAAATCTAAGTAAATAATGGATAGGGTCTATTCTCTCAAAATTGGAAGGACTAAGCTTCTCTAGCATGAATGGGTTTTTTTTTGACAAAATTACCCTCCACACTAACCAACTCTATCACCACCTCCAGCCGACCTGGACAGCATCTTCATCATCGCCAATGAGTATAGTTTCTCTCTCTCCTCGCTTACCTTTCTCTCTCTTAGCCATTTCCCTCACAAAATCAATGGCAAAGCCTTGTGGTTGGACCTCTGTCAATGTCGTCATAAAACAACGCCGCGCCTCCGGCTTCGGTAGCAACAAGTTGTTGCGTAGCCAAGCTAAGGGAGAAGGAGGGCAGCGATAATAGCTAAGTCAAACATCCCCCTTATCATTGATCTCTTTTTCTCTCTCTATCCCTTTATCCGTATTTCTGTCCCTGACCAAGAAGGAAGATGAAGCACCCACACAAAGGAGCGCCTTTCAATATTTTGTTAATGTTCGTGATAGGTGCTTTTATTTTTTTTATGAGTTTTGTTCATTAACCTTTTTTTTTTTTTTGTAATCTCAGTTTTTTAGCGTTTATTCTCTAAAATTTTTATGTCGGTGATAATTTTGTCATGTTCTTGGGAAATCTTGTCATTTTTCATAATTGGAATATTCTTAAAATTTTGTTTAAGGATAATATAGTCATTTACTTATATTTCTATTGCATTCTTTAGTTTTTTCTTTGAGACATCAAACAAGTAAAAAGATTGATCCTTTTCTTTCTATTCCTACTTCATTTCTTCTTTCCATTCCTAACAAATTTTATTCCATCCAACCAAACACAACCTTGGAAATGGGAAGGTCCAGATGGATTTTAGTCTTTCTATTGGAGGATGTGCCTATATAGTCTTCCGACTAGAATAACAATAGGGCGCTGGAGCAATATGGGTGTAACCTGCCCCAACTATGGGCATGCCAATCCATCCTCCATGTCATTAAATCCTAGTGAAACACTGGGATGTTGGGGTTGGATACTTTGGAGCTAGAGAAACAAGTGGTTGTTTGATCAAAATTTCGCTATCCCTAGTGATCCAGTGAAAGTTATTAAATCCTATATTGCTTCATTAGAAGTTGCAAATGCTAACACTTTGTGGAATGAAGTCAATGGTAGGAAGACGGGGTACTGTGAGAAGTCGTTAGCCCTGTGGGTTAAGATTAATTGAGATGGATGTTCAAAGAAGGGCTGAGAGGTTGCTGGTAGTGCTACCTTGATTCGATTGAAGATGGGTAATGGATTGGTGTTGTAGTCAACCACATTGGTATATGTTCTACACTACAAGCAGAACAATGCGGAGCTTGGAAAGACTACAACATGCTTGGAGGCTCGGATAACAACTGGTCATTTTTGGAAACCGACTCTATAATAGTGGCTAATAACCTCAGAAGGAAAGGAGATTAGAGGAATAGATGGCAAGCTGTGGAGAAGAATCCACGAGTTGTTGAGGGAAGAATGGAAAGTGAAGGTGCAACATGTTACTAGGGAGAAGAACAAGTGTGTGGATTGGCTTGCAACTTTAGCCTGGAGAAAGATTGAGGAGCTATTTTTCTTGCTATTCCTCCCCTAGGTTTACTCTATTTGCTTGTGAATGATGAAATGCGGATAGCCATACCCCAGATAGGATCTACGGGTCCTTCGTGCTTCTTCTTGTGTTTTTTATTTAGTTGTATCTACAAAAAAAAAAAAAAGTGTAAAAGTATGTTCAATTTATTAAAATTTAAAACTAAAATGCTACTTTCTCTGTTGGAAAGTTATAATTTATAGGACTTGGAAATGTTGCCGATCGGAACGGTTGGTCTTAATCCTAAAGGGGCACACTTTAAATTTCTTGTTTCTTTGTCAAACTATAACTTGACACACTTCTAATAAGAATATCAATTCTATAAATACTGGTTTGTGTTTAAAAATTGAAACTTTGAATGCTTGAATACAAAATCTTTGGTTCTATGTCAAACAAACAGGAAGAGATGCTGCAAGCCACTGTGAAAGTTTGGATTCAACCAAAATCTTTGATTCTTGTGAAAACCCAACCCGCCCCATGGAGACTTCTTTAACCTGCAGTGTTTCTATCGGAACAGTACACTGAAGGAGAAGAACCTGAAAGGACATAGATGAGAAAGAAAAGGATTGACAAAATAACGGGTGTAATTGATAAATTTAAATAATTAAATAGGTTAAGTTAGAAAACCATTGATACAAGTTACAGGTAATCATTTTTTTACCGTAGATTATAATAAATGGAGGTATTAATAATGCGTATTTTGTCACATAGGATAGGGTTAAACAATCCCATATTTTTACTTGGGTAAATTAGACAAACCTATATATGTATAGATATAACATGAGGAGATCTTGTTATTAGAATTTATTAAGGGTGTGTTTAATTTATTGGAAAATGAGGGACAATACAATACAAAAAGATTTTATTCCTTATTTAATTTCATAAGTGACTCGTATACAGGACAAAAGCTTGTTCCAACAAAAGACAAATCTATCAATTTTTATTCTTAACTAAACTATGGGATAAAGTTTTATCCATAACACAAGAATATAAAATGACATTTTTAACCAAAATATTACCTCAAGTCCCCACCTCCGCCACTCACTGTCTGACAAAGTTAACTCTTGCTTGATAAATAAATCTTATTTTGTGGAACCGGAGCTAAAACTTAAAAAATAAATAAAATAAAATAAAATAAACCCACCTCTAACTTTTGCTTAATAAATATATCTATTTTTCAAACAAAAAATAAATTTTATTTTATTATTTATTAAATTTTCCCTTGAAATTTAGTATAGTACAGTAATTTTTTAACAAATGTTTATAGTTAATTTTGTTATGCTTAATTTTTTAGTTTTATTATTTAATTTTTATAAAATATTATAACTTTGTCTTATGATTCTTATTGTAACAAAAATACTTAATACAAAAGTTAGTATAGTAAATTTTAACCCAATTTTCTTGTTCTATGCATCAATTAATAAACAATGAACAAAATAAAAATTTGCATTATAACTATTGTTTATACTATACTGTTCTATTTGTGCAGTTTTATATTTGTATCAAATGCAAGTCATTTTTGTTAAGAGGTTGTGCAATTGTAGGTGGTTAATTAATTAATACATGTAACCATATATAAGTTGTAGGTGTAAGAACAATTGATTAAATATTGGTAGGTTAATTATTTAATTACCTTTCACTACCAAGGGTGACAACACTCACTCATTTCTCTAGCCAAAGTTACTTTAGTTTAATAATACTTGTAACGTGATTCTATTTAGAGAAAGCAAATATGAGGACAAATAAATACCTCCGACCTCCATTAAATAAAAAGTGAAAGGTAAAATTAATGAACTTCCAAATTCATTAAATGTCAAAAAATGATAAGCTTAACTAATTCTAATACCAATAGCGCCACAAAGAGTAGGAAAAAAACATAGGGTGTGTTTGGCACACCGTAAAAGGCTTACCCAATACAATTCACCTTTATACAGTATTTGATATACTCATTGTATTGAATATCCTCAAATGGTCAACTCTAGTCAACATCACTTATTATAGCTTATCACCTATTAGCAATTTGGTTTCCTTGCTCTGTTTAGGCCTAATTATATTAATAATTTTTTTTTTTAAATCCCTTGTAACTTTTATAAATAAAATATAATAAAGAAAAAATTAAACCAGAGTTGTTGATTAGTATCTTTGAAAATTCTTGGGTAATGACATTATTACTACCGGTGTCCCACTCCTTTGATCGATTAAAAAAATAAATATTTAAAAGACGTAAATATATTCAGTGATGTGAGACAAGAAAAAAAATATTGAAATTTATGATAAAAAAAAAAACTATAGAAGATAAAACTCAATGATTCAAATTTATTTTTATCAAAAAGATTAATGTTTATAAAATGTGAAATTTTATAGTGTCACATCAAACATTATATAATATTAAATTTTTATCAAATCTTATCTTATAAAGGCCTAGTGCGTTGTGCCAAATAGGGCTGAAGGGCATGTTATCTCTATTTTCTTCTACCAGAGTTAAAAGCTTAGATCATCACTAATACCTCATAGAGTTAAAAAAAAAATCATAAAGTAAACTCCTTATCTAAAAACTTTTCCTAGAATGTTACCCCTGCATAGCATGGGAAAGAATTTATTTAAAAGTAAGATTTTGTAAACATCATTGTCTCACTATACCTAATGTTTAACTTAATCTAATTTTTATAGAAATTTTTGGAGCATGAACTATGTTTTATAGAGGGCTACTATGAAAATAATAATATGATTAGTAATCCCATATTATTGAGAAATCAATAATTAATTGTTGAATTTAGAGTAAAACCCCAATTTGATACCTATAATAGGGGTTGATATTAGTTGAGTATCTGTAAAAAAAAAAACATTTCCTGCAAATAACACTTTTTTATTGTTCTTAGAAATCTCATAGTGTAAGAACTCCCATTTAAATGGGATAGCTATTGATTCCTAGAAAACTTATGATCTAAGAACTCCCATTTTTTATACTTATGCTACATAAAAGGCTAATTTACCCAAAAAATCTTTTTAAAAAGATTACCAAAATATTGTTGTTTCCAAACATTTTCCCAAAATACTGCTTTTTTAAGATTTAGTGTAAAGAATGCCAGTCAATTTGACTGGCGTTCTGCAAACATAAAGAACGACACTTGAAGTGGTGAGCTTTAAAGAGGAAGATCGTCAGTCAAACTGGTGTTCTTTACACTGTGATGTCCCTTTTTTCCTTTTACTCCTTCCATGTTGATCTTTGTGAAGGTAGGGAGCAATTGAGAGGCATATAAGAGTCTTCGACTAGCAAAAAGCACTTGGTCTCTCTTTCCCTTTCTCTCTCTATATATCTATTTCTTTGACCTTCAAAAATATTGGGAAATCATAGAGAGAATTCAACAAAATAGAATTTCACTTCAATTTTGGAAAGTAATATCTAGAGACTTTGAGGTAAGCATAGCTCTATGTGCTCCACTAGGATAGAAAATCACACCGTAATTGATCTCGAATATGCTTGCTTTTTTTCTTTCATTACGTAATTTCTAACCTTGTTTTCTGTCAAGGTGAGTAAGATAAGAGACCTTGTGATATGAGTTTGATGTCAGATTTTGGCTTCTCACTGAATTCTGTGATATGAGTTTAGATTGATTATTGTTTTCCAATGTTTGGGGGTGGCTTTTTGTAAAAGTGAATACATAAGAATGCCAATTGGACTGGCCTTCTTTAAACATGAAGATCGCCAATGAAGGTGCTGTTCTAGTTTAAAGTATGCTACTCCAATTGGTGTTCTTTACACTAAATCTTAAAAAAAAAAAATAGTATTTTGGTAATTATTTTTAAAAAAAAAAAATTTGTTTGGGTAAATTAGCCTTCGTATAAACACATTCATATATGTTCAAAACATCATCCATACATGTACAAAAACAATGTAGATCACAAGCACTAAGAACAACCATGTTCCACACAATGCAAGTATTACAGAAAATACCGAGAATAATTTCAATTATGAACCCATTATCCTATCTGGATTACTCATTCCAAGCAAAACGTCTTCACATTCTCATATGTCTTGAGGATTTTAGGTTCATGGTTGGAGAACGGCAGCCTAAACGAAATCTCTTCCAAAACTTTGATTGGTCCTTATAGATGGAGTTCTTTTTCTAATGCACTATGACAAAAACATCTAACATCCCTTGCATTAGAAAATTGTGTCTTCAAAACTGCCTTAATGCAGTTAGACTTGATGTAGAGGATTTCTTGTTGCCTCAATTCCTCCATGTACTCGTGCAAGTCCAAATATCCATAAATATGCATAGATTGCTCTAGATTCCTCTTAACTTGACCCCAAAAATTATCTTTTGGAATAGAATCCAAAAGTACACTCACCCAAAGTGGATCACTGAAGAATCTCTCTCTTACCCCAAGTCTTTTATTGAGGCTTTGTATTCTTCTTAGGAAAGAGTTCGTAGAAAGTGCATCATGCTCAGTCAATTCCCACAAGTCTTCATCATCCGCTTTAAGCACTTGGAATTTTCAAGTCATAAACAGTCAAAAACATATAAAAATACCATGTTTTTAGATATAAATAGTGTATTGCATGTACCAAAACCATGCAAATTATATAGGAATTGTAGATCTCAAATTTAAGAATTTTTTAAATCAAACAATGTCCAAAAATGGCCCTCCATGCGGCCTCATGCGCTTCAAGAAGGTTGTTTGAAAATTTTCTAACAAAAATGTAAAAATCTCATGAAGCCCATGATTAGGAATGACATGTGTGGCTCACGTGCCGCCCTACGTGGTCTTTATGATGATGAAATTTCCACCGTTGGAAAGCTCTCTCTCTTCTCTTTCCATTGGTATATAACTCGTGGGAAATGGTAGTGGTGGTGGCCCTCACACGCCTTTATCTAATGGGCTGCACTTGCGAGCCATTAATTAATGGGTTGGCCCCCTTCAATATTTAATATATATAATTAAAGGAGATCATATTGGTGAAGTGGACAGGTTATGGGAATAGAAGAAAAGGAGACCACAATGCATGATAGGAGTGAGCAAAATCTGAGCCAAACCTCTCAAATAGTCCAAACGGAATCAATCTGCACTGAAACCAAGCCAATCTGCATAATTAGTCTTTGTCAACATGCTTGTTTTCTTCTTTCATTTGGTTTGTATTAACTACTTCCATCATGGGAGATGACAGATCCGTCTTGTACTATTTGTACTGTAATTGTCTACTTGGTCTAAGAATCTACTATTAACAAACAGTACATATCATAGGATGTGGTCCTGTAATCAAGTTGAGATTTAGGGATTAGACGTTAATAATGACCATTCAAAGTTGTGACCAAAGGTGAGAAGAAAGGAAAGTGAGAATTAGTCAAAGAAAAATAAGCCTGTAATGTGAGTACTAATATTTTGTACTAACTTTATCTTTTTAGAAAAGAATGAAAAAAAGGAAAATATAAATATAGAATCAGTCAAAATAATTTTGGCATTAGCCTTTCTTTCATTAAGCGTGCCCACAGCGAGCACCAGTAATCCAAAAATTACCCTGTAGTCAAAATGTCAAAGGTAGTTAGATTTTTATTTTATTTTAAATTAGGATTTTTTTTAGGATTACCTTTTGAGATTATCTCCTAATATTATCTTTTAGGATTTGAATTATGTTTTGAGATTTGGATTATCTTTCAGGGTTTTTTTCTTCCTCTTTTCCTCTTCCTATTTAAAGGGGGGCTAGGAGCATTAGAGAAACAACTTATGACTGCCTCAATTTTATGTATGTTCTCTTAGTTATTTGCTCTTTGTGCTGTTAAACTTTGTTTCTAGTCAAGGAATAAACTAAAGCATTGGTATGAATAAATTGTGAAAACTTGATTCTCACTTTGTTTTCTCTTCAAGTATTTGAATATTTGTTTTCATCTTATTTCTTCTAATTAGGATTATTTTGATTGAATGAATACAACTAGTTGGATTTGTAAATCTGTAATTATTTTCAAGGTCCAACATAATAGCAAATCAATACTCACGTTGAATTAATTTTCGTAAAGTATTGATGAAAATATTCAATCTATCTACAATGAGCGTTGTACACCATTGGGTAAAATTGGTGGCTCTTCTCAATCTAATGCTGCTCACACTTAAAACTCTTTGATCGTATATAGGGTTAGTAGTGAGTACCCCTTGACTAGAGCTTGGTTTATTGACATTTTTCTATAAGAGTTACTTTGTCCACATGTTATTATTGCTAAAAGTACAAAACATTTGTACTATCAATTTGAGTTTTGATATAAAAGTTTTAATAATTCAATTTTTTTTATCTGATTAATAATTCAATTGAACTTAGACAACATAAGATAAGTATAAATGTTAAGTAATATTTATAGTAAGTTAACATATTAATCATGAAAATTAACTCATATTTTCAACGGTACTACTAGCATGAAGTTTTTTTATATATATATATATATTATTATTATGACGATGATGATGTTGGTGAAAGAGAAATGTTGAACTAACCGTACATCTAAACTATACATATTATTAAAACTTAGCATTTAATGAATTCGTGACCTTTTTATATATAGGCAATGTTATATCCATTTATCTATATATTCTATCACCAAAAAAGTATTTTAATATATTTATATTAAGAAGCAAATGATGCTATTTAATCTTCTCATTTTTTATCAAAAAAGAAAAGAGAAGACAATAGACAGATATAATAATAATAATAATAATGATCTTGTTATTACTAATGATAATTATAAAAGCTTATTTTACACATAATCTGGTTAGTCTCCCTTTCCCTTCCAAGCTACATGCATAATTACTCTTTTTTACAACGTGCCTTGTCTTGTTCTTTTCCTTGGTTGTCATTAATTACGCTTTTTTTAAAAAAAAAAAAATTCTAAAAGCACATTTTATTACTAATTAGCAAGCTACTACGTCAAGGTGTGATATATTGTAGATTGGCCAATGCAAATGGGAACTTTTCGTCAAGGTGCTTGTACTATTAATGTTCCAAGTTAATGACTATTTAAAGTTGTGTCCCACGGTTAGAAGAAATGAAAGTGACTACGAGAATTGGTCAAATAAAAATAAAGATGCAACTATATATTGTGGACTCTAAAGTTCAAATAAAGATAATGTATTTTTCTGGACGAAAATGGAAAAAGAATGACAGAAATTGAGAAATCGGTCAGATAAATTTCAAAAAATAGCTTTGTTTAGTTCATTAAGTAATTATTTTTTATACCATAGAGAATTAATTTTGCATAGGAATACAATAACATAAGATTTAAAATGAGAGTAAATCTTTATTTTGATTCTTTTTTACTCAAATTTCAAAAGATTTTTTGTTCGCTACCTCAAATAATTTGATTTCTGTTGAAAAATATACTTGCTGTCTATGTCTATTCAAGTTGGCTAACCAAAGACAAATCTTGATCAAAAACTTATTTTAAATTTAATATTGTCTTGTCTTTTTGTTTTGTTTTTCGCATGGCCACTTAACAAATGCCACTTTCTTGTAACAAAATATACCTTAATATTTGTGAAAAACATGGACTGGATATGAGCAAGCATAAAAAATGTCATAGTATGTTTTTAATTCTCGTTTTCATTACAGATTTTCATACATAATGGCATAATAAAAAAAAAAAGGTAAAATAAATGGAGTTTAATAACAATCACCACGGATGCTTTCCGTAAATTACCATGCACTAACTTATAATTAGTACTCACTAAAATAAGTTATAGTATATTGTAAGTTTTGTTAGAACCTTAGAATAATTGTCATATATACACCACCATTTGTTGGGAGGTAATATATCATATTTATAGATAGCGATCAAAGTCATTTAGCTTAATGAAAATCATATTTATAGCAATTTACATCATGAAAGCGTGCTAGGTCATAGACGTGCATTTGGGTACGTAGACGAGGAACTCTTGCTAACCCAATAAAGAAGACATATATTGTTTTTCCCAGCATGCCATTTTTGACAAACCAAAAAAAGAAAGAAAGAAAGAAAGAAATAGGTAACTAACTATACATATGTATGTATATTTATCAAAAATCCCATTGTAACTAAATGCTTAAAAAAATGTAATTTTCATAAGATATAATTTTGAAAAAGTAAACTCTAAGTCCTTACCGTTTTCACTCATCCTCATCTAAATCCGCCCCTGTCCACAAGTCGTCCCAGATTGCAAATTGACCCCTGCAAATGTGTTTGTCTTGTTCTTTCTTTGATTGCGCAACCTATTGCGTGGGTGATGGATCCCTTTTGTACCCGTCATACAATGATTGGTCATTTGGTTGAAAAATCTGCTATACTAACAAGATTATTTAGCTATCAAACATTAATGACCATTCAAAATTATCTAGATGTGTGAGAAGAAATGAACGTGGGTATGAGATTCTTAAAGAAAAGTAAACATGCAATGCCTGTTTAATATTATTAAAGTAGGTCGCATTAGTGTAGCTTAATATTTGTCGTTCTACTTGAATGACATGTGACAATATTTTTAAAAATAAAATTATATATCAAAAGTTAAATTACAATAAATCTCAATATATTAGTTTATTGTTTTGAATCATTGTGTTTTAGAAAATAAATTTATAGTTAATTTATTCTAATTACATTATGTTAGATTAATTTTGAATTACAATAAATCTCAATATATTAGTTGATTGTTTTCCTAAATCTCATAAAATAATTAGTTGATTGATATTTGAGTTACAATAAATCTTGATATATTGATTAATTGTTTTCTTACTCCTCATAAAATAATAATTGATTTTCAAATCATTAATTTTTTGGGAATCAAATTTACTTTGTGTTCCTTTTATTTAATAAAACTATGTCTATTCTATAGTCAACTATTTGTACGTATGTTATTTCTTAATATTATTCAGAATTTCTTTTGCTTGTGTAATTGATTGTTAATTAAATTTGGTTAGAAAATATTCATTTATTAGTTATGCGGTATGATATTTTATTATTGTCATTGCTAATACAAGGTGATTGTTCTCTCCCAAATAAATCATAGGAATGTGGTCAAGCTCTTAGGTTGTTGTTTAGAGACAAAAGTTACTCTGTTAGTCTATGAATTTGTAAACAATGGCACCCTGTTTGATTATATTCACAATGAATCAAAGGCAAACAAAGTTTCTTGGAAAACACGTATAGAGTAGCAGCAGGAGCATTATCATACCTTCACTCAGTGGCTTCCATTCCCATTATCCACAGAGATGTCAAGAATGCAAACATTCTTCTTGACGAGACTTACACAGCCAAAGTGTCAGATTTTGGAGCTTCAAGATTGGTTCCCATGGACCATGCAGAAATAGCTACAGTAGTGTAGAGAACTGTTGGATACTTAGATCTAGAATATATGCAAATAAGTCAGCTCACTGAAAAAAGTGACGTGTATAATTTTGGAGTGGTACTTGCGGAGCTACTAACAGGGGAGAAAGCAGTTTCGTTTGACAGGCCACAAGAAAAAAGAAGTCTTGCCATGCACTTCTTGACTGCCTTCAAGGAGAATTGCTTATTTGATGTAATTGAAAGTGGGGTTGTGAAAGATGAAAATAAGGAGGAGGTGATGGAAGTTGCGGTACTTGCATCTAAGTGCTTGAGGCTAACAGGGGAGGAGAGGCCAAGCATGAAGGAAGTGGCAATGGAGTTGGAGAGAATGATGATGATGAACAAGCATCCATGGGGTAGCAGTAACATTGAGCTTAATTTCGAGGAGACTGAATACTTGCTGAATGAGAAATCTGGAATTTTTGAACATGGTGAGAGCACAAGCCACCAAAATACTGGGTATGACAGCATCAGAGATCATGTACTCATTCCCCTCGATGATGGAAGATGATTACTCCAACACTCTACAAGCCATTCTTCTTACTCTCTTTTGAAGTGTTTTGCCTGCTTTTGTTTTCTTTATCTATGGTCTAATAATTTTGTTAACCTTTTTTACATGACTTATTGTTGTCCTTATTTAATGGCCAATAAGATTATTAAATGATCATGTCAGTTAATTTTTGTTCTGTTTCATTATATTTATGATTTCATTCCTCTTTTCTCTATAAATTCCCAAAAAAAAGGGGTATGTTACGGGATGATATATTTCTCTCATTATGATGACTTATGTAGCTATTTATTATTTTAAAAATAGTTTAATAAAGGTGACAGAGTCTACAACACAATATAAAAGAGGTTTTCCTAAAAAAAAAAAAAAAAAATAGGACAAGGTGTGAGATGTAACGTCAAAAACTAACTTGAAAAAATAAATGTAAAATATAATATGAGAGAAGGCATGAATATGATATAGGATAAAAAAAATGTCTTATAAAAAGGTTAAATGAGATTTGAGACACAATGTCAATAGCAAATAATGGAAAAGGCAAAGATAAAATGTGTATAAAATATTAAAATATA
This sequence comes from Bauhinia variegata, assembly GCA_022379115.2. Taxonomy (NCBI): domain Eukaryota; kingdom Viridiplantae; phylum Streptophyta; class Magnoliopsida; order Fabales; family Fabaceae; genus Bauhinia; species Bauhinia variegata. The sequence goes on along the minus strand of CM039434.1, from coordinate 11,664,977 downwards.
ATATTTTAATAAGTTCTTAGAAAAAGTGTAATGGAACTTGGGACACAATGTGAACAAAAAAATAAAATAGCAAAGAGTAAGAATGTAAAAGTGAGAAGCACTCCGCCCTAATTAAGTGAAAATAATTTAAAAAGTGAAGTAATAGGTATCACATAATAGAATAGCTATAATAAAGTGTATAAATCAACTGACAAGAGTTGTTTTATCTTAATAAGAGTCTTAAACTCTGAATCTTAAGAATACAATTGTGTTAAAATTTTATAAAAAAAATTTTACTGTCAACAACTGTCAAATACCAAAAAAAATAATGAAACAAACAAATGGTAATGTACAAGAGTGAAAAGTTTTGTGAAACAAAAGATAATATAATATTTTAATAATTTCTTAGTAAAAGTGTGACAGAACTTTGAAGACAATGCGGCGTAAGAGATGAATAACTAAGAGTAGAAATATAAAAGCAAGAAGCACTTGCTTCTACTCTAGACAAGTGAAAATAATTTAAAAAATAAAAAGTACTAAGTGCGAAATAATGGAGAAACCATGCATTTGTGTGTGAGACTGATGAGTATTGTATCAAAACTTCAATGTTTATTCTAATAATATCTAATAATAATAGTGCAAGTAGTAGAAGCAGCAGCAGTTAGCTCCTTATTTTGTACATATAGTCAATTACATGCTACGTGAATAATTAGTTTTCATCAATGCACTTGTCTTGTTCTTTTCTCTAGTTATCATTAATTTTCTGTTTTTTTTTTTTTTCAAGAAAGAACATGTAACCCCTAAATATGTAGCAGAATTTCTTCTCTTTTTTTTTTTTTCATTATATTATTCCACAAGTCATGTCCTCCTAGATTGGAGCCATGTGAATTAGAAGTCTTCGTCAACTTATGTTTGTCGTGTTCTTCTCTCTGGTTGCACAAGTCAACTCTATACCTGATTGATCCTTTGGTTAAAGAATCTCTATCGAAAAGCTGAAGTAGACATGGTCATGTAATAATGAAGTTGTGATTTAGAGAATAGATGTTAATGGCCATTCAAAGTTGCGTACAAGAAGGTGAGAAGAAATGAAAGTGGATATGAGATTTAAGTGATTATTTTTTTAGCTGTGGAGGATTGATTCAGTGTGTAATGTGATTATTTAAGGATTAAAGTAACATAAAATTATCAGATTAGAAAAAAAGGATCCAAGTGACATTTAAAATATAATTCAAGAATAAAACAAGGATATTTTTCCTAAGATATTTTACAAAATTAAAGTAAGAAGTTGATATTTATTAAGTACTTTTTTAGCAGAGATAGACATGCAACATTTTTTTATCTTTTTTTTTTTTTATAACCCAAGAGTTATATGTTTAAGCCACTAAATATATACATTAGCTGAAAGACGATGTCTTAACTTGATTAGCTGTCTCACATTTGTGTTCGGACATGAATTTAGAATAATTGATACTTAATGACAAATGACATAATGAACTTGAGAAATAGGGAATAAATCTAATTTCATTAACTCTTGGCATAAATGATTTCGGAGGGAATGAAATGACATTTCTCAGATAATTCAACAACAAAATTGCGGGGAGTGCGTTACTTTTGGTATATACACCTTGTTTCTTTGTTTAAGACAAAAAAAAAAAATGCTTTATAAGAGTATTAGGTGAAATATAAACAAATTCGAAGAAAGGCTTATGGTTGAACCAAGAGAGAGAGAGAGAGAGGGATGGCATATACTTAAAGTATAAGTATACTATTAAAGATTGATTAAAACAAATTTGGCATGAACATGATCAACCCATTCATTTAACCTTTTTTCCTACAAGAAAAGTCATCCACCTCAATATCATAATTTTTTAAAAAAATTATTTCAGAAGCCGGCCTAGATTGCAGATTGACCTATGCAAATGTGCCTGTCGTGTTCTTCTCTGGTTAGGCAAGCTACTTGCATGGGTGATGAATCCCTCTTGTGCTCTTTATACCACAAGTATACTCTTCGAAGATTGAAATAACAAAAAAAGAAAAGGGTTAAAGGGATATTTAAAAAATAATTCCAGGAAAAAGTTTTTACATTTCTATGTCCATGCCACAAGTACTGAGAAATAGGTAAGGAAAAACTGAATTGTGGATAATTTACCATCCAAATTATCCATATTAAGCACTAATACTTCATGAATTTTTTATTTTTTTCTATGAAAGTGGAATAGCATTAGATAAAAGACAGTAAAGTCGTAAGATTACAAGGCATAGATGATAGTCCATGGCAGCACTTCATGAATGTGTGTGTGTATATATATATATATATATCCACATATAAAAATAATGGTAATATTTTGATGTTATGATGCAATGAACCTAAACTATTAATCATATGAGTACTAAACTAAACATAGTTAATTTGGATTTGGATCCTTTGAGTTGTGGTGAGAAAGTCAAAGTAATATTAAATGAATTTGGACTATTGATTTTAAATTTAATAATTTATATATATATATACACAACTTACATACATAACAGTATATATAGTATATATATACATATAAAGTACATATATATAACCTTTATATATACACACATATATAACAGTTTATATACTTTATTTTGAAGACCCGTACTATGCTACTGGACATGAACCATAAATGAAGAATCCATCACTTTTGGGATGAATAATTAATTATTTAATTAATAAAACACATTTAAAAAACATGTTCAAAATAGTTTTTTGAATTGTTTATTACATTTGATAAAATAAAAATATTTAAATCATAAACAAAAATAAATGACTATGTAGACACAAGGCCGTGTTTGAGGCTAGGCCAGTAAGACATTTGCCTTAGGTCCCAAATTTCCTAAGCCTATTATTCATATATATATATATATATATATATATATATATATATATATATATATATATATATATATATATATATATATATATATATATATTATTGGTTAACATCTATTGAATAGTGAATTGTGATTGGTTAAATATTAGTTGTTGTAAGTTAGAATTTAAGTTGTTCTTATCAAGACTAATATATAAATATCAGTAGATGTTAATCTCAGAGAGTGGCTATTGTATATTATTACTAGTGGTAATTCTTGTTTTTCAACTACTTAAGGAATGAGTTTTGATTGGTTAATATGAGTAGCTACTTTTCTATTGTACTTTCATATACAACTGTCAAAAGATAGATTAAATTGATTCATTATATTAAGAGCGGAATGCTAAAATTATTTGATTACAAAACTTTGATACTTTTTTCATCCCAATTCAGCTGTTGTTTAAGTTTTTATCACAACAATTAAGGAAAACAACAAATAACTAAATGATATAATTTACTAAATTATTTTTGATAATAAATGCTTTCACTATTTCATATTAAGTATTTGAAATTCAAATATTAATTACTTGTTAAGGGTACAAATAAAAAATATATCATTTAACGTTGGTATTGTAAAATGATAGTCAAAGTGAGAAAAAAAAATTACTAAAATGACAATCAAAATAGGATGAATGGAGTAAAATATTCCACAGCTGGAAAACTAATTGATCATTTATATTATACTATATCGTCTAATAAGTTTCTCTGAGGCCCAAAATTTTTGGACACAGCCGTGTGTAGACACCAATCAATGACAAAATTGGTTTTTTATACTACTTAATTGGTAAATTTTGTTTTTTTTTTATATATAAATATACTGACGTGGCTTTTCTATTTGATCAATTATAAACACTCTTTTTAAATTAAGTATAAATAACCTAATTATAAGGTAATTAATTAATTATTATTAATAATGGAATTTGAAAAAAACTTATTAATGATATTCATAATGATAAAATTTATGTTACTCCATATGTTTTATATTATAGGGCCATTTCAACCAAATTATTCAGTTTAAGAAAAGTAGTTAAAATTAGTTAACTTATTAATTTTAAAAAATATATAATATTTCAAATTTACCGCTATTTGATATCATTTTTAGTTTTATATTAATTGAGTAAATTTGAATTCATTATACCATTATCAATGGGAATTGGAAAGACAATGCAATCAATAGGGAGTAATATGGAGAAAGTAAGAACTATTTTCAAAAAATGCACCAATGTGAAGTTATAAACACTTTTTAGAGTTTATCTTTGTACTTTTTTACTTTTAATTCTAACATCTCAAACTTTTATTAAATTATTTAATTAGCAACTATTTATATTTCATATTAAACTTTCTCACTTTAAAAAATTCAATTTTATTTGTTAGAAATTTTTTAATTTTAAGACTAAACTAAAAAGATCTTAGGGCTTGTTATATTCTACATTCAAGCTAAAGATTAGAGCAACAATTCTTCATAAATTTATGAAGTAAGAGCATAGATAGAATTTCTTAATTCTAAAGGCAAGATAGATAATTGGCAACTTAAAGGAGAGGCAAGGTTGTCAATTGGCCTCATTAATGGTATTTTTGTAATTTTTTCTCTTTCTTTTTGATATTTTCAACCAACCTCCTTCCTCCCTCATCATTCATGCCCTCCTCTCTCTCACTCTAAGTTTTAATTTCTCTTCTTCTTCCCCATGGCTGTCTCTATTAAAATGGAAGACTAAGAGCTCTTGTAATCAACTTAAAATGATTTAAAGACTATTGCTTTAATTATTGAAAATAATATTGTATTTATTTGAATTTAATGAATGTTATGCTTTTTTATTCCTTATTTCTCTCTCTAGAATTATGTATGATAATTTTTATGCATGATTCTTAGATAGGATTTTGGGTTTTCTAGGTCTAATCACCCTAAGAGTAATTTCTGCATAATAGAACTTGATTTGGTTAGATAAAAATTTAGATTTTAAGTCTTAGATGCTCTAATCACATGCTATGATTATGGTTGAGGTTGGGTTTGGTTCCAATGACCATAGTCTATGCAATTATGTAATATGAATTGCCGAGCTAAGTGCAAGGATCCTGGCTTAGTTAAGGTTCAACTAGATTAATTAATTAATTAGGTTAATTTTGAGATTTTGGGGTTAATTTAATTAATTGACATAACTAGAATTAAATTTTATTTTTGGTTGAGGATAGAATTACCGGATACTTAATAGTTTCTAAGTTGGTTGTATTTACATCATTGATTAATTTATATTTTACCTGTTTATTGTGTTTGCTTAATGTTAGTTACTCTATTGATTTTGATTCTACTGAAAACTTCATTCCCTTAGTTTAATTTGATTGAGACTTGTACTAATAATTCTTTAAAAATACGACCATTGGTTAAAAACTCAAACTTTGATTTTAATTTGGCCACCAACTATAGTTGCAATACTTTAGGCGTGTGTCATGGAGTTTGGAAGTGCAAAGTAAGTCCAATTGACTACAAAGGTAAAGTGGTTTTACAACTATAGTGGGCTGTATTAAGTTTTCACGTATTACAAAAATGAGAAGAAAAATGAACCATATTAATTAGGACAAATATAAAAAAAAAAAAAAATAACTCTAAATTTTCGTAAATGTTATATATTATGAAACATTTAAAATTTTTAAAACAGGTCCTATAATATGAAGAGAGAGGGAGTACTTGTTAAAATATAATATAAATGATTGAATTTGAAATACCATAAAAATATATTGGTATTTGAAACAATCTCATAGTAAAATAATTCATTAATTATTTTAAAAATTAACCAATTGCTGACTTGGATTCCCTAATTGATAAAATTTAGTGACTCCTGTTATATATACTAGATTTTGAATATTCATGTTACGTCATGGGACATGAACCATAAATGAAAAATCCATCACCCTTGAGATAAATAAATAATTATTAATTAATAAAACACATCTAAAACATGTTTAAAATAGCTTCTTGAATTGTCTCTTATAATTGATCAAATAAAAATATACTAATTAACTGTTCACGACAAAAAAAAAATTTTAACTATTTAATTAGTCAATTTTGGTTTTCATTTTTTTATAAATATGCAGACTTAGCTTCTCTAATTCATTAATTCTAGAGATTATTTCAAATTAAGTATAGATAACCTAATTACAAGAAAATTAATCAATTATTATTATTAATGGTATTTGAAACAACATAATAATGATATTAATAATGGTATAAATTATATGTTACATGCTAATAAATACTATTAATAATGAAATTTGAAGCAGCATAAAAAATGATTGGTATTTGAAGCAATCTCAATTGTTATGAAAGTAAAGTAAATATAGGGCAATAGAAATCTGGAATTTTTCAACATGGTGAGAGCACAAGCCACCAAAATACTGGATATGACAACATCAGAGATCATGTACTCATTCCCCTCGGTGATGGAAGATGATTATGCCAACACTCTACAATCCATACTTCTTAGTCTCTTTTCAAGTCTTTTGCCTGCTTTTGCTTTCTTTATCTATGGTCTAATAATTTTGTGAACCTTTTTTTATGTGAGTTATTTCTGTCCTTATTTAATGGCCTATAAGATTATTAAACGATTATGTGAGTTAATTTTTGTTTTGTTTCTTTCTTTATTTATGATTTCGTTCCTCTTTTCTCTATAAATTACCTTATAGTATTCCAAAACAAAGGTATGTTATGAGATAATATTTCTCTCATTATGATGACTTATGTGGCTATTTATCATTTCAAAAATAGTTTAATAAAGGTGAGACAGAGCGTGCAACACAATATAAAAGATGTTTTCCTATAAAAAGAAAAATAAGTAAGGTTTGAGATGTAATGTCAAAAACTAACTTGAAAAAAATAAAAGTAAAATTTTGTATAAAATGTAAAATATAATATGAGAGAAGGCATGAGATATAATATAGGATAAAAAAATGTCCTATATAAAGGTTAATTGAGATTTGAGAGACAATGTCAACAGCAAAAAAATTTAAAAGGCAAAAATAAAATGTGTAGAAATATTAAAATATAATATTTTAATAAGACTACTAAAAGAGTGATGGAACTTGGAATACAATGTCAGACAAAAAATAAAATAGCTAAGAGTAGGAATGTGGAAGTGAAAAGCACTTTACTCTAATTAAGTGAAAATAATTTAAAAACTGAAGTTATCACGTAAACAACTACCTTCAAGTATATATATCATTTAGGAAGAGTTGTTTTAGCTTAACTAGATATCTTGAATTTGATCCCTGAGAATGAAATTATATTAAAACTTTATGCGAGAATTTTAATGTCTTTGTGGTCTTGTTTGTCTCGGGTCGAATTAATTTGTATCCAGTATAATATCAAATATTGGTGGTTTACGTGAAAAAATAATGAAACAACCAAATGTCAATGTGTGAGAGTGAAAATCTTTGTGAGACAAAAGATAATATAACTTTTAATTATATCTTAATAAAAGTGTGATGGAACTTTGCAGACAATGTAGTGTGAAAGATGAAATAACTAAAAATAGAAATATGAAAGTGAGAAGCACTTGATTTTACTCCATCCAAGTGAAAATAATTTTAAAAATAAAAGTACTGAGTGCGAAATAATGGAGAAACCATGTGTTTGTGTGTGTGAGTGAGAAATATTGTCTCAAAAATTCAATGTCTATTCTAATAATATCAACAAATAATAATAATGCAAGTAGTAGTAGCAGCAGCAGCTGGCTCCTTATTTTGTACATATTGTCAAGTCCATGCTACGTGAATGATTAGTCTTCATCAATGTACTTGTCTCGTTCTTTTCTCTAGTTATCTACTAAATATATAGCCGAAATTCTTTTCTTTTTTTTTTTCATTTTATTATTCCACAAGTCAAGTCCTCCTAGATTGGAGATTGACCCATGTGAATTAGAAACTTCGTCAACATATGTGCATATGAGTATTGCTCTTTACTCGTGTTACATTTTGACAATATCAAAACTAGAGAGTTCAATCAATTTAGGCATCTTCAATTTGCCATTACTCTTATGGTTACTGCACCTCTGTCTCTGTACTAAAATGTCTTTTAAGACTTTGTCATGGTGAAATAACTATTACTGGAGTTATTAAATGGTTTGTCTTGTTCTTTTCTGTGTTGATTTTACAGGAACTAAACAGCAGTTATTATACAAGCTTAGAAGAATTGAGAAACTTGCTGAGTTATATCCAATTGAAGTTGAGAAAACAAGGCTAGATCAAGAAGAAGATGAAACATTTATGGAAGATGATGACACGGTAACATCTTAGATGATTTGTATGAGTGGCGTCAAACTTTTCTTTACCTAATTTTAGGACCCTTATAACCAAATTTATTAGTTTTTTCTACTGAGCATAGTTCATTTACATCCAAATAGAAATTTATACTCAAATTGGACAAACTAATTCATGCTAAGAAAATCAAAGAGGGAAGGAAAGAGGTGGACTTACTCGATAATGCAATTCTGCCTGCGTTTCTTCTTTCCAACAGAGAAAGAGCGATCAGATGAACAAGCCAGATAAACTAGGGATTTTGACGGAGCAAAAACGGCCCGGAAGCCTCAGCTGGACAGGGATGGAGGAGGAGGAGGAAGGGACTACGACAAAGAGAAATCCCTAGGATTTTGGTGCAAAGCACTTTAGATAGAGTTGTCTGAGTTTTCGCCCAAGTGAGGAGATAGCTAAATTCAGCTAATTTAAAACGACAGTATTTGATCCAAGGGAAAAAAATTGGTATTTTAGCGAGGAGATTTAGAGAAGAAAAAGTCATTTCTTTCTCACTTTTCTTTGCTTTTACTCATCCCCATTCCATCCCAATTACATCTTCTAATGTCTCTTTAATTATTTGATTAATCATTATCTAGTTTCATATTCATACCATGCCCTATCTATTTGTATTACTTGAGCTTTGTGCTATAACTTTTTAAAAATTATATTATATTATATTATTGATTAATTAAAGCTGGACTACTTTTTTTGCAACTAAAAATGAACCCCTTTTTATTGGGTTATGAGTTGGGCTTGTAAGAAGAGGAGAAGTCTATTGGCACACCCCATATTTTCTAACCATACACCCCATAGGGAGGTAAACCTTCGTTAGCTGACACCTTGGTTCTTCGTTAGCTTATATTAGGAATTAGGAAATAAAAAAGAAATTAAAGAAGAAAAAAAAAGATCATTTATTTTTCGTATTTTTTCCCTCAGAATTATTGGGTTACACTCTCGGAAACTTTTCCTCATTTTTTGTTTCGTGAAATGTTAAACCATTCCTTTATCTTGATTTTTTTATTGTATTAAGAGTTGATTCGGATTGATTTATAGGAAGGCACTTTTTTTTTTAATTTAAAAAAATATTATATTATATTATGGAAATACGTATTTGGTTTCTTTTATTAGGCTCAGTCATTTTAATTAATTATCATTTTTATTTATTGTTTAACTTGACCCTTTCATATGTCTAATAAAAAAATAAAACACAATTGGGTTGATAATGAATAATAGGATTTGATAAGGACTAAAACACAATTTTAGTAAGGCATGGGGTTGGAAAACCAAGAGCTTGAAGAAAAGACAAATCTTCCAACCACTAATATCCTCAGATGCAATGAAAATTACTGTTATTAGAGGAAAACAAAGAGCTTGGAGAAAAATTTTCTACCTCTGGAGTTAGTTGACAAAACCTTATAATTTTCTATTATGTTGAGCTTATATGTTTTTCCTTCCAATGGCTTGTATTCTCCCAAGAAGAATTATAGCAAATAAAAAATATTAAAACAAACGCAAAATTGTCAATTAGTTGAACGAAGTGAAGAAAAATCATTTTCTTTTTCTACCCCATAATAGGGAATATAAATGAATAAAAACAGGAGCCATATAAGCAAAATCAAAGTAAAATGGATAGTGGTATAAATAAAACTTTGGGTACTTACAGAGTAAATAAAATTTTTTGTTTCATATCTTGTCCAAAACTATATCTTATATGTAATAATTGATTAAAAAAATTTAATTAATACAATTTTATAATATTATTTTATTATAACTTAATAAATTTTAACTCATAAAATAATATTTAAAATAACATGGGAGATAGAAAATATTTTACCTAATTGCTTATGATTTCTTTTTTAAAACATATAATATACCTCATCTCAAAATTTTCAAGTCTTATAATTTTAAACACATAGTTGAAAAAAAAAATGCTAATCTTACTTTACTTTATTTCTCATCAATGAACAGTCATGTGGACCAATAATGAGCCACCAAGTGGATCACTTATTTTGTTGACAACTCAACAAAATTTGGCTTATTTCCCTATTTGCCCTTGTCCTTACCAAATAATCACAAAAATGAAATCATTTCTTTGAGAAGTTTCCTTCTCCTCATCTCTCATGATTTTGTACTATACATACTCTTAACTTTTCATTTTAATATTTATTATGTTTTATTAATATATTATTAAAATATTATTTTCACTTAAATACTTCAAAAATACTTAAATACCATATTTTCTATTTTAATACACATTTTATTTTTTAATTGTTTGCTCATTTTATCTCAAACATTGTTATAAAAATTATTAATAACTTTTTATTTATCATAAACAATATTATGGAAATTATTAAAATACTATTTTTTATTTTTAAATTTTAGTTATTCTCACAAAATCTTTACCTTTGCATTTACTCACCATGAATTACCACCAGAAACATTCATGTTGATAAATGTTTTTTTAAAACATTATAAATTTATTATAAAATGTTTTATTATAATTTTGAAATAATGGTTTGTTATAATTTATTTTAATAAATAAAATAATATTTTATTATAAATTTTAAAAAATATTATAATTTTTATTAAAATATTTAAAATCCTCCTAACACTAAAGTAAGTGTTAATTGTTGTGAGTGGTTGATTGAGTTGGGTTAGTATAATTTTGAGCTAGAAATAATGAATATCCTGGAAATAAGAGGGCAAAGGTGAGGCCTGACTATGCTCAAGTTAGTGACAGCCTATAAATGAGTAAAGAATGAGGTTCATAAAATGCATACTTAGTTCATTAATGATGAGATCATTTATACCAATAACTTATATGACATTCTCGTATATTTGAAGTAACGGGCTCTTAATGGGCCTTTAGCCTAGTGAACTAACTTATTAGTTGAATTTTGTTCATAGCAGTATTCTCCCCTTTTTTCGGACAATTATTTTTAGCTCTTTTTTTTTTTTTAATCACCATTACAGAATGTATTCAACATTTTAATTTTGACATTCTAGTGGACATCCGTTTCTCAGTACTTGTGAATTAGTGTTTTTCGTCCTATTTCCCTGCCAGTTCTGTACAAGTAGTAAGAATGAGATATCATGAGTTGTATGATGTATCAAACATGCTCTTGTTATAAATTATATATTTTTCTCCAAATTCGTAAAGGGTTTGCAAATTTTTTATATATATTTAAAATAAATTAGTTTGGTTTCTTTTAATTATGGCTAAAATTTGCATGACCTCTGCCATCAATTCAAGAATTAATTTAGGCCCATTTCTCTAATGGGCTGCACTTGTGAGCCATTAATTAACGGGTTGGCCCCCTTTAATAGTTAATATAGATAATTAAAGGAGATCATATTGGTGAAGTGGACAGGTTATGGGAATAGAAGAAAAGGAGACCATAATGCATTATAGGAGTGAGCAAAATCTGAGCCAAACCTCTCAAATAGTCCAAGCGGAAGCAATCTGCACTGAAACCAAGCCAGTCTGCATAATTAGTCTTTGTCAACATGCTCGTTTTCTTCTTTCTTTTGGTTTGTATTAACTCCTTCCATGGGAGATGACAGATCCATCTTGTACTGTTTGTACTCTAATTGTCTACTTGGTCTAAGAATCTACTATTAACAAACAGTACATATCATAAGATGTGGTCCTGTAATCAAGTTGAGATTTAGGGATTAGACGTTAATAATGACCATTCAAAGTTGTGACCAAAGGTGAGAAGAAAGGAAAGTGAGAATTAGTCAAAGAAAAATAAACCTGTAATGTGAATACTAATATTTTGTACTAACTTTATCTCTTTAGAAGAGAATGGAAAAAGGAAAATGTAAATATAGAATCAGTCAAAATAAAATTTCAAAAATAACTTTGTTCTTTCTTAAGTTGGCATCAAGGGTATTTACTAGCCAATAGCCAGAGTATAATCTCTTTGAGGAGGAGAGATCACTGAAGTACTGAAGTAGGTACAATTAACTTCTCTTAACAAAGCCTTCTCCATCCACACTATTAGAATCGAATCCTGTCAATATATTTAAGAGATGTAGCTATCTACGAATTATGTGGAGTTTTGTTAGTATTTCTTTTTTATTTTACAAAAGCACTACAACAGAGAAGAAGAATTCCAACAATAAACACTTTTTGAACTTGGATTGTTGATAGCGTGCATTTCTACCACATTTTGATAATTAATTCCCCAAATTTTGTAGCGATCTGGTGATTTATTGAGTCAGGAAAAGGTTGTATTTGATTTTCTGATGAAATTCTATTGAGATAACAAATCAATGATAAATATGAATTTTTCAAGATATTTTAATGTGAGAATATTTGATTTTCCAATATGTGTGAGATTACCTTTTCCTTTGGGATTATGTTGAAAAGATATGAATTGTCAAATCTAGACTTTTATTGTGATTTTCAGATTTTCAAAGAAAATCTAGTTGCCAAATGGCAAATTAAAGTGTTTGCTGTTTTAAGCATGCCTACATCTAAGGACAAACAATTCTACCAAACATAGGCAGAAGCATTCCTTTAATTAGGCATGCCTTGTATTAGAGCATCTTTTAGACCAAAATAGAAGTGTTTGCTTTATTGAGCATGTCCACGCTTAATAATAGAACCATGCACATAATTCTGGCATAAGCATTCCTTTCATTAAGTGTGCCCACAGCGAGCACCAGTAATCCAAAAACTTCCCTGTAGTCAAAATGTTAAAGTTAGTTAGATTTTTATTTTATTTTAAATTAGGATTTTCTTTTAGGATTATCTTTCGAGATTATTTCCTAATATTATCTTTTAGGAATTGAATTATATTTTGAGATTTGGATTATCTTTTAGGGTTTTTCTCTTCCTTCTTTTCCTCTTCCTATTTAAAGGCAGGTTAGGAGCATTAGAGAATCAACTTATGGCTGCCTCAATTTTATGTATTTCCTCTATGTTCTTTGCTCTTTGTGCTGTTAAACTTTGTTTTCTAGTCAAGGAATAAACTAAAGCATTAGTACGAATAAATTATGAAAACTTGATTCTCACTTTGATTTCTTTTCAAGTATTTGAATATTTATTTTCATCTTATTTCTTCTGATTAGGATAATAGAATCCTTATTTTGATTGAATAAATGCAACTAATTGAATTTGTAAATCCATAATTGCTTTTAAGGTCCAACATAATATCAAATTAATACTCACGTTGAATTAATTTTCGTAAAGTATTGATGAAAATATTCAATATATCTACAATGAACATTGTACGCCATTGGGTAAAATTGGTGGCTCTTCTCAATCTTAATGCTGCCCGCATTTAAAAGTCTTTGATCGTATGTGGGGTTGGTAGGGAGTACCCCTTTACTAGAGCTTGGTTTATTGATATTTTTCTGTAAGAGTTACTTTGTCCACATGTTATTATTGCTAAAAGTATAAAACATTTATTCTATCAATTTGAGGTTTGATATAAAAGTTTTAATAATTCAATTGAACTTAGACAACATAAGATAAATATAAATGCTAAGTAATATTTATAGTAAGTTAACATATTAGTCATGAAAATTAACTCATATGTTGAACGGTACTACTAGCATGAAGTTTATTATTATTATTGTGATGATGATGATGATGTTGGTGAAAGAGGAATGTTGAACTAACCGTACATTTAAACTATGCATATTATTAAAACTTAGCATCTAATGAATTCGTGACCTTTTTATATATAGGTGATGTTATATCCAAAAAAATATTTTAATATATTTATATTAAGAAGTAAATGATGCTAATAAATCTTCTCATTTTTTATTAAAAAAAAAAAGAGAAGACAATATGCGGATATAATAATAATAATAATAATATTGTTATTGCTAATGATAATTATAAAAGCTTATTTTACACATAATCTTGTTAGTCTCCCTTTCCCTTCCAAGCGATATGCATAATTACTCTTTTTTACAACGTCCCTTGTCTTGTTCTTTTCCTTGGATGTCATTAATTATGCTTTTTTTAAAAAAATTTCTAAAAGCACATTTTATTACTAATTAGCATGCCACTAGGTCAAGGTGTGATATATTGATGATGACTAGTTTGGGTAGTATATATTGTAGATTGGCCAATGCAAATGGGAACTTTTCGTCAAGGTGCTTGTACTATTAATGCTCCAAGTTAATGACCATTTAAAGTTGTGTCCCACGGTTAGAAGAAATGAAAGTGACTACGCGAATTGGTCAAAGAAAAAATAAAGATGTAACTTAAATATATTGTGGACTCTAAAGTTCAAATAAAGATAATGTATTTTTCTGGACGAAAATGGAAAAAGAATGACAGAAATTGAGAAATCGGTCGGATAAATTTCAAAAAATAGCTTTGTTTAGTTCTTTAAGTAATTATTTTTTATACCATGGAGAATTAATTTTGTATGGGACTACAATAATATAAGATTTAAAATAAGAATAAATATTTATTTTGATTGTTTTGTACTTAAAATCCTAATTAATATGGCACATACAAACAATATTTACTTTTAAAATTAACTAAAAGTAAATCAAGTGATATTTAAAACGAAATGCTTAAAAACATGTAATTTTCCAAAGATATAATTTTGAAAAAGTAAACTCTAAGTCCTTCCCATTTTCACTCATCCTCATCTAAATCCGTCCCTGTCCACAAGTCTCCCAGATTGCAAATTGACCCATTCAAATGTGTTTGTCTTGTTCTTCTCTTTGATTGCGGAAGCTATTGCGTGGGTGATGGATCCCTCTTGTTCTCGTTATACAATGATTGGTCATTTGGTTGAAAAATCTGTGATACTAACAAGATTATTTAGTTATCAGACATTAATGACCATTCAAAATTATTTAGATGTGTGAGAAGAAATGAACGTGGGTATGAGATTCTTAAAGAAAAGTAAACATGCAATGTCGTTCTAATGATACGTGACAATATTAAATTAGAATTTGAAAATAAAATTATAAATCAAAAGTTAAATTACAATAAATCTCAACATATTAGTTTATTGTTTTTCTAATCCTCATAGAATAATTAATTGATTTTTGAATCATTGTGTTTTAGGAAATAAATTTATAGTTGATTTATTCTAATTACATTATATTAGATTAATTTTGAATTGCAATAAATCTCAATATATTAGTTGATTGCTCTCCTAAATCTCATATTAGTTGATTGATATTTGAGTTACAATAAATCTTGATATACTGATTGATTGTTTTCCTAATCCTCATAAAATAATTAATTGATTTTCAAATCATTAATTTTTTGGGAATCAAATTAGAGTATACTTTGTGTTCCTTTTATTTAATAACACTGTCTATTCTATAGTCAACTATTTATACGTATATTATTTCTTAATATTATTTAGAATTTCTTTTGCTTGTGTAATTGATTGTTAATTAAATTTGGTTAGAAAATATTCATTTATTAGTTATGCGGTATGATATTTTATTATTGTCATTGCTAATACAAGGTGATTCATCAAATGATACTAATTTTCTTTTTTCCCTTTATGGATTTTGTTCGGTTATGTCTCCTCTTATGGTTTTAGTGGCTATAATTATTATGAACTTGAATAATTTGTCTTCATCAATGCGCTTGTCTTGTTCTTTTCTCTAGTTATCATTAATGCGCTTGACTTATTCTTTTCTCTAGTTATCATTAATTTTCTTTTTTTTTTTTTTCAAGAAAGAACGTGTAACCGCTAAATATATAGCAGAATTTCTTTCTTCTTTTTTTTTTTTCATTATATTATTCCACAAGTGAATTAGAAGTCTTCGTCAACATATGTTTGCCGTGTTCTTCTCTCAGGTTGCACAAGTCAACACTATACCCTGATTGGTCCTTTGGTTAAAGAATCTCTATCGAAGAGCTGTTGAATTAGACATCGTCATGTAATAATGAAGTTGTGATTTAGACATTAGATGTTAATGACCATTCAATGTTGCGTAAAAGAAGGTGAGAATAAATGAAAGTGGATATGAGATTTAGTGGATACAATATTTACTTTTAAAATTAACTAAAAGTAAATCAAGTGATATTTAAAACGAAATGCTTAAAAACATGTAATTTTCCTAAGATATAATTTTGAAAAAGTAAACTCTAAGTCTACAGTTTTCACTCATCCTCGTCTAAATCCGTCCCTGTCCACAAGTTGTCCCAGATTGCAAATGTGTTTGTCTTGTTCTTCTCTTTGATTGCACAAGCTATTGCGTGGGTGATGGATCCCTCTTGTACTCTTTATACAATGATTGGTCATTTGGTTGAAAAATCTGTTATACTAACAAGATTATTTAGCTATCAGACATTAATGACCATTCAAAATTATTTAGATGTGTGAGAAGAAATGAACGTGGGTATGAGATTCTTAAAGAAAATTAAACATGCAATGCGTGTTTAATATTATTAAAGTAGGTCGCATTAGTGTAGCTTAATATTTGTCGTTCTACTTGAATGATGTTTGACAATATTAAATTAGAATTTGAAAATAAAATTATAAATCAAAAGTTAAATAACAATAAATCTCAATATATTAATTTATTGTTTTTCTAATCCTCATAGAATAATTAATTGATTTTTGAATCATTGTTTTTTAGGAAATAAATTTATAGTTAATTTATTCTAATTACATTATATTAGATTAATTTTGAATTACAATAAATCTCAATATATTAGTTGATTGTTTTCCTAAATCTCATAAAATAATTAGTTGATTGATATTTGAGTTACAGTAAATCTTGATATATTGATTAATTGTTTTCCTAATCCTCATAAAATAATTAATTGATTTTCAAATCATTAATTTTTTGGGAATCAAATTAGAGTATACTTTGGATTCCTTTTATTTAATAACACTATGTCTATTCTATAGTCAATTATTTGTACGTATATTATTTCTTAATATCATTCAGAATTTCTTTTGCTTGTGTAATTGATTGTTAATTAAATTTGGTTAGAAAATATTCATTTATTAGTTATGCGGTATGATATTTTATTATTGTCATTGCTAATACAAGGTGATTCATTAAATGATACTAATTTTCTTTTTTCCCTCTATGGATTTTTTTTGGTTATATCTCCTCTTATGGTTTTAGTGGCTATAATTATTATGAACTTAGAATTCGAGGTTGCAATTCTTATGAATGGCTGTTATTTTTTCAAGCCTCCGGAGCTAATATTATTGTCTTCTTCTTTTTCTGGTGGTCGTTAATAATGTTTTTTTTTTTTTTTAATCCAGTAAGATCATCTAACCACTTAATAACAAGCTTTCATTTTTGATATTATTCCAAGAGACATCATGTGGACCTAGGGAATAAATTTCTCTATTAAACTGGACTAGAACTAAGCATATCTAAGTCATCTAATACTTATCTAGTAGATATCTTGTATAATTATTAAGTCTCTTTATTTAATTAGAGCCATCAATCTCTTGCTCAGTAAGTACTCATTAGAGAGAATCTAAATAAAAGCTTGATCCTAGTGGTAGATGGCAAATTGACATGCAAATTGGAAGTCTTCGTCAACAAGTTGTGATTTAGAGATTAGAGACTTAGATAGAGATGCAACTGTCCATTTTTTTTTCCCCCTTTTTACAAACCTATGCTTATAGTACTATCCTTTTCTTTCGGACAGTTTCGTTAGTCTGCCATTAAGTCAACAACGAAATTAATACTGATGAATGATAGAAAGAAACTAACAGAGAATACGTCTAATTTTATTGACTTAGTTGTTACCGATAACTTATTTGAAATATTATAATTATAATGACATTCTCCAGATCTAAAAAAAAAAAAATCAGAAAAATAATGACATTTGGTAGATAATTCAAACAAAAAAAAAATTTGCATAGCAATTAGCATTCGGGTACATCCATTTGAGGGATAGAAAGAAATTGAGAAAAAACGAGAATGAAAAATCTCTCTATATGCATAGTTTTTGTTTGGAAGAGGGTAGAATAAAAAAACCGTTCGTAGTATGAACTATTCCGTACAAGTATTATCGTCTCTTATTTATTTTATTTTGTAAGTATTTTAGGTAGTTTCCCTCTCCCTTCCTAGTCAATAACGCAATCAGCACTCTGGGCCCATCCTTAGGAAGAAACTAAGAAACTGGCAATGGAAAATCACTCTATACATATGCATTCTTGCAGACCCTTTTAGTTGTAACAAAAATCAAAAGCCTAATTGTGAATGGTGATATATAGATTCTAAAGCAATGATGGTGAAGGCGATGCATCTGCAACAATTGGCTTTCGTGTTTGCCATTGCATTAGCAACAGCAGGAGCAGCCGCAGCTCAAGCTCAAGAACAAGCTGAGGCCATAGCCCTACATGGCTGCAACCACACCTGCGGAAATGTTAAAATTCCATATCCGTTTGGCACTGGCAATTCATCATCTAAACCACATCAAAACTGTTTCTTAGACAAATCATTTAACCTCACTTGTCAAAATTCCACGTTATTTCGTGGTCATATCCCAGTTTTAAACATTTCCCTTGAAGGTCACCTGGAAGTGAACCTTTCCGTCTCCTCAGTTTGTTATGATGCCTTAGGCAATCGAACTGCACCTCCAAACTATCGTATCGTGTGGCTTACTCACCCCATTTCCAGCGAAAAGAACAAGTTCTTCAGTGTTGGCTGTGACACTTATGGGTATCTGATGAACAATTTACAAGATGATTATAACTATTCAACAGGGTGCATAACAAGATGTTATAATGGAACCAGAATAGATAACAAAGAAGGTTGTTCAGGAATTGGGTGTTGCCAGGTGGAGATTCCTCGAGGAATGAATAACATCTCTATCCAAGCATATAGTTTTAATGGCTACGAATATGTGGAGAAGAGTTTCAACCGCTGCAGCTATTCTTTTGTACACAAATCGGATGGTGGTGTTGGCTTTAATCTTTCTGCCGAGGTTGTGAAGCATGGTCTACCATTTGCAAAGGCTCCTGTGGTGCTTGATTGGGCTGTTAGGACACAGAGCGAGACATGTAAAGTTGCTCAGAATAATATTAGCAGCTATGCCTGTAGAAACAATAGTCGTTGTGTTGACACAGACAATGGATACAGGTGCCACTGCAAAAATGGTTATGAAGGAAATCCGTATCTCCCTAAGGGTTGCCAAGGTAATTATTCTTGGGAAGTGTTATGTTCATATTTACTTTTTATACCTTTTTTTTTTTTGTATTTCTCTTATTTTTATTTATAATTTTTTTATTATAATATAACTAAAATCTCCTAAGTGTGCAACTAGACTTTCGTATAATTGTTTTTACAGTTAATTGCTCGTAAATATGCCAATTCTTTAATTCCAGCTTTTACATGTCTCTTTTCTCTCATTCACAAAGTTTTTATTAACTGTGTGTAGCAAGAATGAAAAAAAAAAAAAAAAAAAACGATAGACCACATATAATTTGACTTACAAGAAATATAATGATTTATTTTTTATGACTCCACAGACATAGATGAATGTGATGAGAGTCGTAAGACATCAAAACATAATTGCTCAAGAAACCAAGATTGTAGAAACACCGATGGATCTTTTGAATGTTTTTGCAAGAAGGGATACAAGGAAGAAACAGGATTGTGCCAAAAAATCCAGGAAGGATATCTACTTATCAAGGTTGTCATCGGTAAGTACATTGACTATATTTTTTCTCAATTACTTTTTAACGTTAGATATAATTTTATTTATGGACTTTTGTTTTAAAATTTAAATTTTAGGGTAGATTATTTCAAGAGAAAGTGACAGCTTTTCCTTTAACCAAGCTCTTAAGAGATTGAATGATATTCCTTCTTCTACAAAGGAATTTGAAAATCTTATAGCTTAAGATATTATTAGAACCCCAAAGAATAGTTTTATTATTAACAAAGGTTTCTGATATTAGTATAATCTTCTAATACAGTTGCAGGAGTAGGGTTTATAGCCCTGCTTGTGGGTATGTCCACCATATACTTGGTCTATCAGAAAAGGAAACTCATCAAACTTAAAGAGAGATTCTTTAGACAAAATGGGGGTTTCATTTTGCAGCAGCAAATCTCCAAAAGAGAAGACTCCTCTAAAAGTACAACTCAGATTTTCACAGCAGAGGAGCTCAAGAAGGCTACCAAAAACTATGATGACAGCTTAATCGTAGGCACTGGAGGCTATGGTACTGTTTTCAAAGGGTTTCTAACTGATAATAGGATTGTTGCTATCAAAAAGTCCAAACTAGTGGACCAGAGCCAAATTGAGCAATTCATTAATGAGGTAGTTGTTCTCTCCCAAATAAATCATAGGAATGTGGTCAAGCTCTTAGGTTGTTGTTTAGAGACAGAAGTGCCTCTATTAGTCTATGAATTTGTAAATAATGGCACCCTCTTCGATTATATTCACAATGAATCAAAAGCAAACAAAGTTTCTTGGAGAACACGTAAAAGGATTGCAGCAGAAGCAGCAGGAGCATTATCATACCTTCACTCAGCTGCCTCCATTCCCATAATCCACAGAGATGTCAAGACTGCAAACATTCTTCTTGACGAGAGTTACACTGCCAAAGTGTCAGATTTTGGAACTTCAAGATTAGTTCCCATGGACCATGCAGAAATAGCTACAGTAGTGCAAGGAACTGTAGGATATTTAGACCCAGAATATATGCAAACAAGTCAACTCGCTGAGAAAAGTGATGTGTATAGTTTTGGAGTAGTACTTGTAGAGCTGCTAACAGGGGAGAAAGCATTTTCTTTCAACCGGCCACAAGAGAAAAGAAATCTTGCCATGCACTTCTTGACGGCCTTCAAGGAGAATTGCCTGCTTGATGTAATTGAAAGTGGGATTGTGAAAGATGAAAATAAGGAGGAGGTGATGGAAGTTGCGGTACTTGCATCTAAGTGCTTGAGGCTAACAGGGAAGGAGAGGCCAAGCATGAAGGAAGTGGCAATGGTGTTGGAGGGAATGATGATGATGAACAAGCATCCATGGGGTAGCAGTAACATTGAGCTTAATTTGGAGGAGACTGAATACTTGCTAAATGAGAAATCTGGAATTTTTGAACGTGGCGAGAGCACAAGCCACCAAAATACAAGCATCAGAGATCATGTACTCATTCCCCTAGATGATGGAAGATGATTACGCCGACACTACAAGCCATTCTTCTTACTCTTTTTCAAGTGTTTTGCCTGCTTTTGCTTTCCTTATCTATGGTCTAATAATTTTGTTAACCTTTTTAATGTCAGTTATTTATGTCCTTATTTAATGGCCAATAAGATTTTTCAATGATCATGTGAGTTAATTTTTGTTCTGTTTCTTTCTATTTGTGATTTCATTCCTCTTTTCTCTATAAATTACCTTATGATATTTCAATAAAAAAAGGGGTATGTTATGGGATAATATATTTCTCTCATTGTGATGACTTATGTAGCTATTTATCATTTTAAAAATAGTTTAATAAAGGCGACACAGATTCTGCAACACAATATAAAAGAGGTTTTCTATAAAAGAAAATAGAACAAGGTTTGAGATGTAATGTCAAAAACTAACTTGAGAAAAATAAATGTAAAATATGTATAAAATTTGAAATATAATATGAGATAAGGCAAGAGATATAATATGGGATAAAAAAATTTCCTATAAAAAGATTAAACAAGATTTGAGACACAAGTCAACAACAAACAATAGAAAAATCAAAAGTAAAATGTGTATAAAAATATTAAATTATAATATTTTAATAAGTTCTTACTAAAAGTGTGAGGGAACTTGGGATACAATGTGAGACAAAAAATGAAATAGCAAAGAGTAAGAATGTGGAAGTGAGAAGCACTCCACCCTAATTAAGTGAAAATAATTTAAAAAGTGAAGCAATAGGTATCACATAATAGAATAGCTATCATAAAGTGTGTAGGTCAACTAACAAGGGTTGTTTTATCTTAACTAGAGTCTTAGATTTGAGTTTTAAGAATGCAACTATATCAAAACTTTGTAAAGAAAATTTTACCATTAATATAGTGTCAAATACCGGTAGTTTTCACAAAAAATAATGAAATAACCAAGTGACAATGTGTGAGAGTAAAAAGTTTTGTGAGACAAAAGATAATATAATATTATAATAATTTCTTAGTAAAAGTGTGACAGAACTTTGGAGACAATGCGGTGTAACAGATGAAATAACTAAGTATAAATACGAAAGTGAGAAGCATTTGATTCTACTCTAGACAAGTGAAAATAATTTAAAAAATAAAAGTACTAAGTGCGAAATAATGGAGAAACCATGTGTTTGTGTGTGAGACTGAGAAGTATTCTATCAAAAGTGAATGTCTATTCTAATAATATCTAATAATAATAATAACAATAATGCAAGTAGTAGCAGCAGCAGCAGTTAGCTCCTTATTTTGTAGATATAGTCAAGTCCATGCTAAGTGAATAATTAGTCTTCATCAATGCGCTTGTCTTGTTCTTTTCTCTAGTTATCCATTAATTTTCTTTTTTTTTTCAAGAAAGAACGTGCAACCGCTAAATATATAGCAGAATTTCTTCTTTTTTTTTTTTCTGTTTTTTCATTATATTATTCCACAAGTCAAGTCCTCCTAGATTGGAGATTGACCCATGTGAATTAGAAGTCTTCGTCAACGTATGTTTGCCGTGTTCTTCTCTCAGGTTGCACAAGTCAACACTATACCCGGATTGGTCCTTTGGTTAAAGAATCTCTATCGAAGAGCTGTATGAAGTAGACATGGCCATGTAATAATGAAGTTGTGATTTAGATATTAGATGTTAATGACCAATCAAAGTTGCGTACAAGAAGGTGAGAAGAAATGAAAGTGGATATGAGATTTAAGTGATTATTTTTTGTGCTGTGGATGATTGATTCAGTGTATAATGTGATTATTTAAGGATTAAAGTAACATATAAAATTATCAGATTTAAAAAAAAACAATAACGAAATATCAATCAATGATCCAAGTGGCATTTAAAATACAATTCCAGAATAAAACAAGGACATTTTTCCAAAGATATTTTACAAAATTAAAATAAGAAGTTGATGTCTCTTATGTACTTATTTAGCAGAGACAGACGTGTAACATTTTTTTTCTCTTTTTTTTAACCCAAGAGTTATATTTTTAAGCTACTAAATATGTACATTAAATGACAGATAATGTCTTAACTTAATTAGATATCTCACATTCATATTCATGCCTAAATTTAAAATAATTAATACTTAATAACAAATGACATAACGAACGAATAAATATAATTTCGTTAATTTGTGGGAGAAATGATTTTGGAGGGAATGAAATAACATTTGGCAGATAATTCAACAACAAAATTATGAGGAGTGCGATACTTTTCTTATGTACTCCTCTATTTCTTTGTTAAAATAACACAGTCACTTTGCTCTCACGACCCCAAAAATTGCATATTTAGCTCATCCCTCCGAGATAGAATGGAATTGAATAAGGATAATGAAAAATCCTTGCGCAGACTTTTCAGTTGGAAGAGGGTAGGTATTACAAAAAGCTGCTCTGTAGTCAAAGAGACTATTTACATGCATTCAGGTTGAAAAATTATTCTATCTTACATTTTGTGTCAAAATTGTCTTATAATTTTGTAATTAAAAAAATAAAAAATTATTTTAAGATTTACTATTACTAAATTAATTTTTTTTATCAATTTCAAGAATTTAAGACAATATTTAGTAAATAATATGAGATAATAAATTACTATTCAAGTTCGAGTCGTGGAAATGCAGTTGTTTTAAAACTTGGTAATAAGAGCTTTGTTATTTTTGTGGTTCTACTTAGCTCAAATCGGATTAATTGTAGGTTGAGAGACTTAATAATAATTTGTACGCTACAGATACCAGTAGTCAAGATGAAAGGTCCATTTGATTTGCTAAAAAACAAAGGAAAGCATAACACAAAAATTTGTGTCCCTTGTTTGATTTCTTAAAAGGTTTAAATACTGGATAATGTTATGAACAATATTATTGGTATGGATGCCCATATTCAAGAGCTTTCACTACCTTGAAGGTTATAACCATTATGTGCTTTATGTGTCATTATCTTTGGAGGTTATAACTCCCAATGACTTTATGTAATATTATTCCTTAGGTTATACCCTACAAAGTAATGGGTATTCATTGTACATTATGTAGCATTATAGGTGAGTTACAAACTTTTACCTATAAATAGAGCACTTCACTTGTATTGGTGTACACACAAGGAAATAGAAGAAAGCTCTCTTGTTCTTGATATTCTAGTGTTGTCTCTACTCTCCATTTTCATCATTTTCACAACACGTTATCAGCACGAAGCTCTACTCTTTCACCACTCTTTGCCACGAGGTTGAGAATTTCATTTTGCTTTTGAGTTCTTGTGACAAGGTATTACTTTTTCAACTATTACTTTAGTCATATTAGTCTATTACTTTACATGTCATTTTGTCCAATTCCTACAAATCATCTTTTGTCTCTTTTGGTCAATGTTAGACCATTATAATCATATATTGTGGAGCCAAGTGAATGTATCATTGGCCAAATAAATCTATGAGCCTTGAAGTGCCATAGAATAAATTTATACAAATAAGTCTATGTGCCCTGAAGAGCCATAGCATGGATTTTATAAAAAATTTCCATGAGTCTAGAAGTACCATGGCATATAAGAGAGTAATCCAAATGAGCTATGTGTCTAAAAGAACCATAGCAAGATGATTGAAAATTCACTTTTATAATTCTAACCATTTTAGTTTATTCTTTCCATCATTTGATAATGTTATTGTCTAGTATAATATCGTCATTAGTTTTTCATTATATTTTTACTTCATGCATAGAATTTATTTATCATCTTTACCTTGTTGGATTATTGGTTTTTACATATTTTGTGAATGATATTTATCTCATATATTTTCTAATGTTATCTTGTTATTTTATGATAGTTTCAAATATGTCAAATCTTACAAAACTTTGAATTTGTGGCTCTTGACATTACTGGAAAGAATTATTTGTTATGGGTACTAGATGCTGAAATTCACTTAGATGCAAAAGGGCTTGGAGACACCATTAAAGAAGGGAATGAAGCATCTAATCAAGATAAAGCAAAGGCCATGATATTTCTTCGCCACCACCTTCATGAAGGGTTAAAAATTGAATACCTAACAATAAAAGACCCACTTGTCCTTTGGAACAAATTGAAAGAAAGGTATGACCACTAGAAAACTGTAATCCTTCCTGAAGCTCATTATGATTGAATGCAGTTACGCTTACAAGATTTTAAAACTGTAAGTGAGTATAATTTTGCATTATTTAGAATCAATTCTAAACTAATAATATGTGGAGAAAAGATCACTAATGAAGATATGTTAGAAAAAACATTATCCACTTTCCATGCATCTAATGTGCTCCTGCAGCAGCAATACTGTGAAAAAGGCTTTAAAAGATATTCTAAATTAATTTCATGCCTTCTTGTCGCGGAACAAAAGAATGAGCTTCTTATGAAAAATCATGAGTCACGTCCAACTGGTGCTAATCTATTCCCTAAAGTGAATGTAGTGGCACATGACCACTATAATTATGGGCAAACTTGTGGTCGTGGACGTGGTCACAGTCGTGGACGTGGTCGTGGCCATAGACATGGTGGTACTAAAAGCATAATTTTTCCCCAGAGGCAGAAAAATGAAAAGGAGAAGGTTGGGCAAAGTAGCAAGCATGTAGAAAACACATGCTACCATTGGGGTGGTAAAGGCCATTGGTCCTATACTTGTCGTACACCAAAGCATCTTGTTGATTTGTACCAAGAATCACTTAAAAATAAAGGCAAAAAGGTTGAGACAAATTTTGTCTTTGAAGATGATTCTGATTATGAGAATATTGATGTCTCGCACTTGGATGTTGCCAACTTCTTTGCTGACCCAGATGGAAAAATTGATCACCTAATTAGTGATGGGACTGTTCAAAAATAAATTGTTTATGCTTGTTTTGATGAGATTTTATCTTTACTTTAAGCAATGAAAAGTTTACTTGTAATTTTATGTTTAAGCATATTTTATTTTACACTTTTGTTTCAAGCAATAAAGAATTATCTCATGCAAATTATTTACACTTTTATTATGTTTTTTTGAAGAATGGCTACATCATCTGTGGGTATTGGCAATGAGGATTTGTGTCTTGCTGATAGTGCAACTACTCACACAATTCTCAGGGATAGAAAGTATTTTTCTCATTTAGTAATGCAAGAAGCCAATGTTAGTACTATATCAGGTAGTACAAGAATAATTGAAGGCTCCGGAAGAGCCAATGTGTTATTACTGGAAGGAACAAAGTTACATATTGATAATGCTTTATACTCCCACAAGTCTCATAGAAATTTGATAAGTTTTAAGGATATCCGCCGAAATGGATACCATATTGAGACAACAAATGAGGGAAATAGTGAATATCTTTATATTACAAGCATTATCTCAAATAAAAAATGTGTATTGGAAAAATTACCTGTACTCTCCTCCGGATTGTACTATACATATATAAGTACAATTGAAACACATGCCACTGTAAATCAGAAGTTTACAAATTATAATCAGTTTATTGTTTGGCATGACCGGTTGGGCCATCCCGGTTCAATAATGATGCGAAAAATTATTGAAAATTCTCGTGGACATACAATGAAGAACTAGAAGATTCTTCAATCTAGTGACCTTTCATGTGCTGTTTGTTCACAAGGAAAGTTGATTATTCGACCATCACCAATAAAAGTTGAAACGAGTCTCTCACATTTTTAGAGCGCATACAAGGCGATATATGTGGGCCCATACACCCACCATGTGGACCATTTAGGTATTTTATGGTATTAATTGATGTATCGAGTAAATGGTCACATGTTTGTTTGCTATCAACTCGCAACCAGGCGTTTACGAGATTACTTGCTCAAATAATTAGATTAAGAGCACATTTTCGTGATTATCCAATCAAGAAAATACGCCTTGATAATGCTGGTGAATTTACATCCCAAGCTTTTAATGATTATTGTATGTCTATTGGGATTGAAGTTGAACATCCTGTAGCTTATGTTCATACACAAAATGGACTTGCAGAATCACTTATTAAGCATATAAAACTAATTGCAAGGCTATTGTTCATGAGGTCGAAACTTTCTATGTCTACTTGGGGACATGCAATTTTGCATGCTGCAGCACTTATTCGCATCAAGCCAACAAGTTATCAAAAGGTCTCCCCTTTACAAATGGTTTTTGGTCAGGAACCTAATGTTTCCCATCTAAGAATATTTGGTTGTGCGGTTTATATTCCAATTGCTCCACCACAACGCACAAAGATGGGTCCTCAAAGAAGGTTGGGAATATATGTTGGTTATAAGTCTCCATCTATAATAAGATATCTTGAGCCAACAACAGGCAATTTGTTTACGGTTCGATTTGCCGATTGCCATTTTGATGAAACAAGTTTCCCAACCTTGGGGGGAGAAAATAAGCAGTTGAAAAAGGAAATTAGTTGAAATGAAAAATCATTATCTCATTTTGATCCTCGTACTAAATAATGTGAACTGGAAGTTCAAAAGATACTTCATTTGCAAGGTTTAGCAAACCAATTGCCAGACGTGTTCACTGACTCAAAGAAAGTGACTAGGTCATATGTTCCAGCTACTAATGCTCCAATTAGAGTTGATGTCCCTGAAGGACAAACGTCTATTACAAATAAGTATGATGTATGCCATAAGCGTGGCAGACCAGTCGGTTCCAAGGATAAGAATCCTCGAAAAAGGAAAAGAGCTAAAAACTTAGATGGTCAAATCGAGGATAAGGTGACTCTAGAAGAGTCCCTAAAAGAAACTCTTGAAGAGTGTTTAGACATAATTAGAGTTTCTGTTCCAAATGGAACTCAGGTACCTGAGAAATGTGAAAATGAAGAGATCTTGATAAATTATGTCATGAATGGAATGCGATGGAACTGAAACAATGTCAACATTGACAATTCTTTTGCATATAATATAGCGCTTGATATAGTAAAAGGTGATGAGGATCATGAACCAAAATCTGTTCGAGAATGCAAACAAAGGAAACATTGGCCAAAATGGAAAGACGCAATAGAGGCAGAATTAAATGCCCTTACAAAGCGAAAAGTTTTCAGACCTGTAGTCCGTATACCTGAAGGTGTAAAGCCAGGTGGATACAAATGGGTATTTGTACGAAAATGAAATGAGAAAGGCGATATTGTGAGATATAAAGCACAACTTGTTGCTCAAGGGTTTTCACAAAGACCTGGCATTGATTTTGATGAAACTTATTCACCTGTGGTGGATGCAATTACTTTTCGCTACTTAATTAGTCTAGCAGTGCATGAAAAACTTGATTTGCATCTTATGGACATTGTTACAGCCTATTTGTATGGCTCACTTGATATTGATATTTATGAAACTCCCTGAAGGATTTTCATTTGCCTGAAGCAAATAATCTTGGTTCTCGAGAACATTATTCAATTAAATTGAATAAATCTCTTTATGGATTGAAACAATCTGGTCGTATGTGGTATAATCGCCTTAGTGAATATCTGATAAAGGAAGGATACAAAAACGACCCTATTTACCCATGTATCTTCATTAGAAGGTTTAGAAATGAGTTTGTTATAATTACTGTCTATGTCCATGATTTGAATATTATTAGAACTTCTGAAGAGCTCCAAAAGGCTGTTAGTTGCTTGAAGAAAGAATTTGAAATGAAAGATCTAGGAAGGACAAAGTTTTGTCTTGGTTTACAAATCGAACATTTAAAGAATGGAATTTTTGTGCGCCAAGGGGCTTATATTTCAAAGGTGCTAAATCAGTTCTATATGGACAAATCATATCCATTAACTACTCCAATGGTGGTAAGGTCTTTAGATGTGAACAAAGACCCTTTTAGGCCTTGAGAAGAAGGTGAAGATGTACTTGGTCCTGAAGTACCATATCTTAGTGCTATTGGGGCACTAATGTATCTTGTTGGTCACACACGACCTGATATTTCTTTTGCTGTCAATTTGTTAGCAAGATATAGTTCTTCACCCACTCGAAGACACTGGAATGGAGTGAAGCATATACTCCGTTACCTTTAAGGTACAATGGATATGGGTTTGTTTTATTCAAATGTACCCCAACATGACCTTATAGGTTATGCAGATGCGGGATATTTATCTGATCCACATAATGGTAGATCACAGACAGGCTATTTGTTTACATGTGGCGGTACAGCCATCTCATGGCGGTCTATGAAACAAACAATAACAACCACATCTCTTAATCATGCAGAAATTAGAGCACTGCATGAAGCTAGTCGAGAATGTGTTTGGTTGAGATCTGTGATCCATCATATACAAAAGGATTGTGGTTTATCTTCAAGAAAATTGATTCCAACAATCTTATATGAAGATAATACTGCATGTATCACTCAAGTAAAAGAAGGGTACATTAAAGGGGATCGAACCAAACATATTTCACCAAAGTTCTTTTTCACTCATGATCTTCAGAAGAATGGTTAAATAGACATTCAACAAGTTCGTTCATGTGATAATTTAGCAGATTTGTTTACCAAGGCACTTCCTACTTCAACATTTGAAAAGCTTGTCTGCAACATTGGAGTTCGTCAACTGAAAGATCTTAATTGATATTGTCATACGCGCTGTACTCTTTTTCCCTTAACCATGGTTTTTTTCTCATTGGGTTTTTCCTGGTAAGGTTTTTAATGAGGCAGCATCTAGTAGCGTATGAAAGAATGATGTACTCTTTTTCCTTCATTAGGTTTTTGTCCCACAGGGTTTTTCCTTATGAAGGTTTTAACAAGGCACATACTTAAGAGATGGACATCCAAGGGGGGAGTATTATGAACAATATTATTGGTATGGATGCCCATATTCAAGAGCTTTCACTACCTTGAAGATTATAACCATTATGTGCTTTATGTGTCATTATCTTTGGAGGTTATAACTCCCAATGGCTTTATGTAATATTATTCCTTAGGTTATACCCTACAAAGTAATGGGTATTCATTGTACATTATGTAGCATTATAGGTGAGTTACAAACTTGTACCTATAAATAGAGCACTTCACTTGTATTGGTGTACACACAAGGAAATAGAAGAAAGCTCTCTTGTTCTTGATATTCTAGTACTGTCTCTACTCTCCAATTTCATAACAGATAAAAGTTTGTCCAGGATATTTGACAAATCCTTAAAATCTCGTTACTTACTAAACCATGAGACACGTATTTATCAGAGTACTAGACAAAAATTTTAACTGTCATTTCTCAAATCATCCTACAATCCTTTATGCCTTAGTTCATTAAATCAATAACAACAAGCCCAATAATGGCAAACGATCGGCAACAAATGACCAACGAATGACCATTTTTTAATTTTTATATTTTTATAAATTATTTTAATTATTATAAAATATCAAAACATGATTTTTTTTTTAAGAAAAACAATGTAATACAAAATGTATGGTATACAAAATTTTTATCCAGTGCATTGAACAACAAATAATTAATAGTATAAAAAGTTACATTATAACTTTACTCTTTGCACTATATTGTTTTATTTATGCTGTCCAATATTGTATATCAAACACATCCAAAAAAAAATTACCATTCATAAGGGTGTTAGGTGAAATATGAAGAAATACGAAGAATGGCTTATGGCTGACCAAAAAGAGAGAGAGGGATACCATATACTCAAAGTATAAGTATGCTATTAAAGATTGATTAAAACAAATTTGGCATGAATATGATCAAACCATTCGTTAATCTTTTTTCCTATAAGAAAAGTCATCCACCTCAATATCATTTTTTTAAAAAAAATTATTTCACAAGTCGTCCTAGATTGCAGATTGACCTATGCAAATGTGCCCGTCTTGTTCTTTCCTGGTTGGGCAAGCAACTTGCATGGGTGATGGATCCCTCTTGCACTATTTATACTACAAGTATACTCTTCAAAGGTTGAAATTAAAAAAAAAAGGATTAAAGGGATATTTAAAAAATAATTCCAGAAAAACTTTTTTACTGTCTATATCCATGCCAGAAGTATCCTTTCATTCTGCACCTTATTCAGTTATTCTACCATCCAAGTCAACCAGAAAATTAAAATAATGAATGGCCGAAAGAAATTGAGAAAGAGAGAATGATTCTAATTAATTTAATGTTGTTGCAGAGAACTGATTTGAAAAA
The DNA here is from genome assembly GCA_022379115.2 of Bauhinia variegata. NCBI lineage: Eukaryota > Viridiplantae > Streptophyta > Magnoliopsida > Fabales > Fabaceae > Bauhinia > Bauhinia variegata. Next base: position 11,633,656 of record CM039434.1, on the reverse strand, counting down.
TTATATTGACATTTGGAAGATAATTCAACAACAAAATGGCATAGCAAATAGCATTCGGGCACATCCCTCCGGGGGTGGAAAGAAATTGAGAATAAACCAGATTGAAAAATCTTTGTATATGCATGCAGACTTTTCAGTTGAAGATGGTAGAACAAAAGAAAAATTACATGTCAAAAAAAAAGAGTAGCATTCCGGGCCCATCCCTCTGACTAATAGGAAGAAACTGAGAAATGGGAAAGGAAAATATCTATATATGCAAGCATATGCAGACCTTTTTCAGTTGTAAGAAAAAACTGCTCTGCAGCCTTCATCACAAACAGAAAAGAAAACAAATCCAAATACTGAATTGTGGATAATTTACCATCTAAATTATCCATATTAAGTCCTAGCACTTCATGAATTTTTCTTTTTTTTTTTTTTTACCGTGATAGTGGAATGGCATTAGATAAAAGTCATAAGATTACAAGCCATAGATGATATTACGTGGGAACACATCATCAATGTGTGTGTATATAATTATTTTAAGAAGTTAATCAATTGCTGACTTGGACTCCTAATTGATCAAATTTAAAGGCTCCTTCTATATATAGATATACATTGTAGATATAACAGCATATATAACTTCTTATATATAGATATATACATTTACAAACACATATATGTATTTATTTTTATAGTTTCAAGAATTAATTAACATTTTAAGTAAGGATAAAATCATCTATAAATATTACTAACACTTCATTTCTCTCATGTCACAAAATTTACACTTCCAAAGAAGATAAACCTCTCACAACCCTTTCCTTCTTTCTCCGCAAAACTCACAAACATTGCCTTTTAAATGGTAGTTTAATTTGTACTGAATAGGCACAACAACATAAAAAGTTTATCATATATTAGCTATCACTCACTCTTTAAAACGGGTGGGTTATGTTTTCATTTATGAACTTGTCAGCTAGATTATCCACATAAATTTAAATGAATTTGTTACCTTCTTATTTATGTTTGTGTAAGGCACTGAAAGATCTCTCCCCCGGTAAAAACAATTAATAGCTTTTATCTTAAGATGCAATGAAGAAAACTGTAAGTAATCTGATTTTGTATCTTCTCTTTTTCACATTAGATAGATAGAAGTGCACTTAATAATAATTAAAATAATTTGGAAAATAGCTTATTTTGTACATGTAGTCCAGTTAACTTTTCTCCCCCTTCCAAGCCACCTGTATAAGCCTTCGTCAACGTGGCTGTCTTTTACTTTTTCTTTTTTCCTGGTTGTTATTAATTATGTTTACTTCTTTTTTTTTTTTTTTTTTCTGTTCTAAATTCTTAATAAGAGAGTGTTCACAGAGAAAATATAAAATCTATAATATCAAACCTAATTCTTTAATATTCAAAACCCAAAGAGGTGCTACTAAATCAAGACTTATACCCTAATAAGTATGCATTAGATATGACTTACATAATCAAGTTGTAATTAGAGAATAGACAAAAGCCGTGGGAGCATCTAGGCCATAGCTTACTTTTCTATGCTCGTGCCACAAATTAATACTGTCCTTTTCTTTTCGACCTAGTCTAGTTTGCCTCATGTCAACAATGAAATTAATTGTGACGAATGATATAAAGAAATTCAGAAGGAGGGAATGCATCTAATTTTATTAACTAAGTTGTTGGGGAAAATTTATTTGAAAAATTCTAATAACATTTTGCAGATAATTCAACAACGAAGTTGCATAGCAATTAGCATTCAGTCCTATCTCTCCGTGTGAGAAAATTAAGTATGAATAATCTCTATCCGTATAAGCAGACTCTTCAATTAGAAGAGGTAGAACAAAATATGCTACCTATATAGCACATGTAGAGTAAATATTTTTTTTAGTTTCTTACACTCTAAATTTATTGATATAGTTTATCACACTCGAAAATTCATAAATAACTGTTTGTATTGATAAATTTAAAAAATTAAATTAATAAAAATTTTAAATTATAAGAGACTAAATTAAAAAATTTTTAATTTTAAAAAATTAAAAAATTTTTAATTTTAAAAAATTAATAAAAATTTTAAAATATAAAAAATTAAATTATATAATGTTAGGAGTGCGAGGGAATAAAAAGGTATTCACTCCATAAATATTATATCTTCTATTTATTTATTTGCGTATATTCTTTATAGTTTTCCTCTCCCTCGTAGTCAACGAAATTACACGGTAATTAGCATTCCGGCTCATCCTGCCGTGTAATAGAAAGAAACTATACTATATATGTCAAAAGGAAAAGTGCTCTGTAGTTTGCATTACAAAAAAGAAACGGAAACAAAGCGGAACTGTGAGTTGCCAAAAGATAGAATCTGAAGCAATGACAGTGAAGGGGACGCATATGCAACAACTGGCCTTTCTGTGTGCCATTGCATTAGCAACGGTGGCGGCAACTGCAGCTCAACCTCAAGCTCAAGTTCAATATCCTGTTGCCCTACCTGGCTGCAACAACATCTGCGGAAATGTTACAATCCCATATCCATTTGGAACAGGAAGCTCATCATCTAATCCTGATCAAAACTATTTCTTAAACAAACCATTTAATCTCACTTGTCGAAACTCCACATTAATTCTGGGTGAAAATCTCGATGTTTCAAGCATATCCCTTGAAAGTCATGAACTGGAAACATCCTTTTTCGTCTCCTCAGTTTGTTATGATGCATCAGGCAAAGAAACTAAACCTCAAAATCAGCCTTCTTTCTGGGGGTTTTCCTACACCATTTCTAGCAAGAACAAGTTCTTCAGTGTTGGCTGTGATACTTACGGGTATCTCAATAACTTACGAAATGGTCAAGGATATTCAACAGGGTGCTTAACGAGATGTGAAAATGGAACGGATAAAGAGAACAGTGGAAGTTGTTCAGGGATTGGATGCTGCCAGGTGGACATTCCTCTTGGAATGAAGAATATCACCATCCAAGCATATACTTTTAATAAGTACACAAATGTGACGAATAACTTTAATAACATCAACCGCTGCAGCTATGCTTTTATACACAAACTGGATGAGCATGGTTTTGGTTATAAGCTTTCTTCTAATCACGTGAAGCATGGTCTACAGTTTGAAACGACTCCCATGGTGCTTTATTGGGTTGTTGGGAATGAGACATGTAAAGTTGCTCGGAAAAGTAACAGCTATGCCTGCAGAAACAACAGCTATTGTGACGACAGTGACACACCCAACGGATATAGGTGCCTCTGCAATTCTGGTTATGAAGGAAACCCATATCTCCCGGAGCGTTGCCAGGGTAATTATTGTTTGTCAATATCTCATTTTTGGTTAATTGTATTGTATTCATGATCTATTTTGACTTGCACGAAAAGAAAATGATGATTTTTTTTTTAATGGTTGACAGACATCGACGAATGTGATAACAGTCATCAGCCATTAAAGAATAATTGCACATCAAATCAAGATTGTAAAAACACCGATGGAACCTTTTCTTGTGTCTGCAAGAAGGGGTATTACAAGGAAGGAACAGAATGCCAAAAAATCCAGCCAACAGACACACTTATATAATTGTCATATGTAAGTATATAAACTTCATTATTATATTTTTTTCCAAATTTTTTGTTATTTAATTTAGATGAAAACTCATGTGTGAACTTCAATTTAAGGATTTAAATCTTTAGGTTAAATTATTTCAAAACATGATAACAATTTTTTTTTTAACCAAGCTATCTAAGCTTTTCTTCGTAAGTAATTTGATAGACTAATAGTTCACGATATTCATTATAAACAGTTTTTGATATTGATATAAGTAATAATGATAAAAAAAAAAAAAACTTGCTAACTCCTGCTCTATCATCTTTCAAATACAGTTGCAGGTGTAGGCTTTATAGCCCTGTTTGTGGGCATGTCCACCACATACTTGGTATATCAGAAAAGGAAAGTAATCAAACTCAAAGAGAAATTATTTAGGCAAAACGAGGGTTTCATTTTGCAACAGCAACTCTCTGTAAGAGAAGACTCCTCTCAAAGTAGAGCTCAAATTTTTACAGCTGAGGAGCTTAAAAAGGCTACCGAGAACTATGATGAGAGCTTAATCATAGGGAAAGGAGGCTATGGCACTGTTTTCAAAGGGTTTCTAAAAGATAATAGGATTGTAGCTATAAAGAAATCCAAAGTAGTGGATCAGAGCCAAATTGAGCAGTTCATTAATGAGGTAGTTGTCCTATGGCAAATAAATCATAGGAATGTGGTCAAACTCTTGGGTTGTTGCTTAAAGACAAAAGTTCCTTTATTAGTTTATGAATTTGTCAACAATGGCACCCTCTATGATTATATTCACAATGAATCGAAAGTAAACAATGTTTCTTGGAAAACACGTTTTATAGCAGTAGAAGCAGCTGGAGCACTAGCATCCCTTCACTCAGCTGCCTCCATTCCCATAATACATAGGGATGTCAAGACTGCTAACATTCTTCTTGACGAGACTTGTACAGCCAAAATGTCTGATTTTGGAGCTTCGAGATTGGTTTCTATTGACCATGCAGAAATAGCCACGATAGTGCAAGGAATTGTTGGGTATTTGGACCCTGCGTATATGCTGACAAGTCAACTCATTGAGAAAAGTGATGTGTTTAGCTTTGGAGTGGTACTTGTGGAGCTGCTAACAGGGGAGAAAGTACTTTCATTTTGACAGGCCAGAAGAAAAAAGAAATCTTTGTATGCACTTTTTGTCTTGCTTCAAAGAGGGTTCCTTGTTTGAAGTTCTTGAAAAGGAGATGGTGAACAACGAAAACAAGGCTGAGCTGATGGAAGTTGCAGCACTTGCATCGAGGTGCTTGAGGCTAATAGGGGAGGAGAGGCCTAGCATGAAGGAAGTGGCGATGGAGTTGGAGGGAATAAGGATGATGAACAACCATCCTTGGGGTAGCAGCAATATTCAGGTTAATTTGGAGGAGACTGAATATTTGTTGCATGAGAAATCTGGAATTTTTGAACATGAAAATTGCAGCAGCCATCAAAATACTGGGTATGACAACATCAGAGATCATGTACTCATTCCCCTTGATGATGGAAGATGATTATGCTAGCATTCTAGAAGCCCTACGTCTTAGTCTCTTTGCAAGTTTTTTTTACCTGCTTTTTCTTTGTTTATCTATGATCAAATAATTTTGTAAACTATAACGTGAGTTATTATTTTCGTTTTTATTTAATGGCAGATAATATTATTAACTTTTATGTGAGTTAATTTTTATTCTTTTTCTTTCCAATCTATGATTTCATTTCTCTTTTCTCTTTAAATACGAAGATATTCAAAAATAAATACATAAATAAATAAAGTACTTGATGCTATGATATTTGCTTGAGTATGCTGACATTTCCTCTAAGATATTCAAAAAAATAAAAAGAAAAAATCGTATTATGCTATGATATTTGCCTCACTATGCTCACTTAAGTAGTTAATTTCATCAATTTTTAATGTCTCGACAAAGTAGTTGTAGTAGTAGGAAGAGGCTCCAGCAGCAGAAGCAGCTTATTTTGTAGATATTGTCTAATTTGTTTCCGGTTCTTCTTACTCACTCATTTTCTCATCCATTGTTTTAAACTACATACTCTTCATTAAGAGAAGTGGCTTCAGTAACACCTTTATTTCCGTCTCTTCCAACCTACTTTCATAATCAGTCTTCGCCAAGGCGCTTGTCTTGTTCCTTCATTTGGTTGTCATTGATTTTCTTTCATTTTCTCTGTCTTGTTCTTTATATATTATTCCACATGTCAAGTGGCCCTAGATTGCGGATTGACCCATGCAAATTCTAAGTCTTCGTCAATGCGTTTGTCTTGTTCTTCTCTCTGGTTGCGCAAGCAACTTCCAGGGGTCATGGGTCCCATCTGTATCCTATAATCTAGACAGTCACTTGTCTGAAGCATCATTGTCAAATAACTACATGAATTAGACGTGGTCTTGTAAGAATGAAGTTCTAATTTGGGGATAAGATGTTAATAACTTTCAAAGTTGCATGTCGAAGGAGGTGGTTTCTCTTGTAATGACCACATCCAAAGACATATTAATTTCATGTCTAATAAATATGCATAATATAAGTTCAAAAGAAACAAAAGAAAAAGCAAAATTAAAAATACCTCTAATAGAGAGGTTGTTGTCAAAGGTTGACAGAGAAACTAACCAAAAGATTAGGCAACGCTGAAGGAGAAGAGATGGAGTTATAGGAGAAGATATCGTTAAAGGAAAAAAGAGATAGAATTTTAAATGGTTGTTTCAAATAACTCTTCCTAAAGATAGGATTTTTAAAACTATTCTCAATTAATTTATAAAAATAGAATTTCAAAAATTACAAGCAAATTGTACAAAACTTACAAGGGATGGATGATGAATGGGTTCAATATCAATAGAGAATGATTCTTCTCAAAACCGCTGTCTATAGCTCATATTAGACAGTGGTTTTAGTTTAATATAATTGTTGTCTAGAAGTTCCTATGCTTACTTTAGACAGTAATTTTAGGTTCACCATTTTCTATTTTTTTTCTAAAACAGCGCTTATCTTTTTCTTTTTTCTATAAAAACTGCATTATTAAAAGTCTTCCGTGATATAATGAATTGATACAGTTGTTATGTGATTATTTCAGAATTAAAGTACTAAGGCAAAAACTTAATCAAGGATCAAATTAAGAGACATTTCGAAAATAATTCAAGAATAAAACAGATATTTTTCTCAAGATTTTTTACAAAATTAAATTAAAAAGTTGAAGCCTGTTAAGAGCTCAATGATCCATGCGTATCAGTTAGTTTATTAAGTACTTATTGCACAGAGATAGACATACAATTTTTCTTTTCTCCTTTTCCAATGCCGTGAGTTATAAGTTAAAACTTACGATTTGTATGTCGTTGCCATAAGTAGTATACTCCTCTTATGGACCTAAGTCAACAACCAAACTAATACCGAGAAATGATGGAAAGAAATTCAGAAAGAGGGTATGACTCTAATTTCATGTGCTTACGGAGAACTAATTTGAAAGATTATAATGGCACTTTGCAGATAATTCATGATAGAACTAAATAGCAATTAGCACGTGGGCCATCCTTCCGAGTGATGGAACAATATTGAGAAAAATAAGAATAAGAAAATCTTTACGGATTTATATTACCTTCTCAGATTTGGAAATTTATGTAGTAATATTGGTGAATCAAGACCATTAATTTTAAATTTAATAAACAAGATTTTGTCACATGTGCAGAATGAATATTTTTGAGAAAATAAATGTACATAAACACTAAAAATTCATCCTACATACACCTCAAAGTCTAAAATATTGAATGTAAAATCAACAACTCAAATTCATAAAATGTTTTTCTAACATTCTTGTAACAATTGTAAAGGGTCTAAATCATGACCCTTCCTCACGTAATTAATCTAACTAATCTCCCCCCTCCCCTCCTAGTCAATAAAGAAATTACACAGCAAGTAGCAATCGAAATCCTCTGTCCAAATCTATTTAAGTTGAAATTCTTGAATTCTCTTTCTTGTCTATTGGCTTTTTTTTTTTTTTTTTTTCTTTAAAAAAGTAACATTTTGGAAGCCCTCCCTAACAAAAGCTAGATTACTTAAATTCTGAGAAAGGATATGAGAACCCAATAAAAGAGTCCATAGGACTTGGGAACAAGAGGATTTCTTTTTTAACATACCTTATTTTTTCTTTCACACCGCCATCCAAAGGGGTGATAACATGATAGAGTATGAAACCAAAAGAAGTGGGGGTATGAAAAGCAAAAAGTAGAGAAAAGAATTGACCTGGGAAAAGCATGTGCATTAGCTTTGCTGTTTGTTAGTTATGAACCTATGGAATAAAGAATGAGTGCAAGAATTAGAGTGAGTTTCTTAGAAGGTCCATGAATGTAGGAATGGAGGTATTTTGAATGCTTGCATAAATTTGTACTATGGTTATTGATGAAACCTAGAGAAAATTTGCCCAGTTTTATGTCTTTGCTTTTGGAGATTCCCTTGCCTCCAACAAAGATTTCTCTTCCAATTCCCTTCTACTGCTATCACCCTCCCTCAGTTTTTTCCTTGCCCTCCTTCACTGAACAGTTCTACTGGAAATGCTTCAGCTGATTGTTCTTTACTTTTTTTTTATTGGTAAAAAATTATAAAATAATATATTTTAATAACTTGAATTAAAAGGAATGAAATAAAAATAAGACAGAAAAGTGAGATGAAAGATGTTAATCCTTTCAAAATAATAGAACAATTTTATTCGATTCTACCTTTAGTACTACTGTTGCTTGCTTACACAATGAACCATTGAGAAACTTCATCATAACACACTTCAAGCCTATTATTTACTTTCTCTGAACCATTGAGAAACTTCCTTATGACACACTTCAGGCCTAGTATTTGCTCTATCTGTTTTCTGTTTTTATTTTTAGTGATAATGAAAATAAAGCCTGAAAACATGTTTAGTTTTGTAATGTTTGAAACATTTTTTATTTTAGTCTTCATTAACAGAAAAAATTATTTCTAATATTTTTAGAAATGGCGAGTCACAATTTTGTAACATTTAATATTTTATCTTGATGTAACGTAGCTAAACATAATTAATGCTTTTTGTGCATTAGATTGATAGAATTACATATAACGATAAAAATAAAGACTTATTTTAGTTTCTCATATTTAAAAATTTATATTAATTTAGTCTCTTGTGGTGTGAGAAATTAAATATTTTAAATTTTCTATCAATATTTTTAAAGTGTGAGAAATTACATTAATAAATTTTAAGGGATTAAATTAATAAATTTAAAGTGTAAAAAAATAATTATTAATTAAAGTTTTAAGTAAGAGGAATAAAATTGTTAAACTTAAAGTATAATATGAGGGACCAAATAGATATTTACTTAATAATAATGATGACAAAAAATTACTTTGTACAGTCTAGTTAATCTGTTTTATTATTGGGCTTTATTATTCTGTTTTTATTAATTATATTTTAGTCTCTTAATTATTTTTTGTCATTTTTTCATTTAGGATTCTTTCTTTATTAAGTCGTTTATTATTATTAGGAAATTTTATTGCCTATAAATAGACACCCTTTGTAATCAGTTTAATAACTTTTTAATGAATAAAGCATAAGTATTTTTACTTTACAGAGTGTTTTGTTTAAGTCAATGCTTTTAAGGGACCTTAGGAAAAGGTAAAGAACTTTAAAAAAGGTTTTATAAGAGAATTTTTTTGTTGTGAAACTTAACAAAGTTTCTTAACTTAGTTTTTATTATATTTTTGTAAGCTTCATTATTATAATTTTTTTTTTACTTAAATAATTTTTCTTTTTACTTATGCAACTCTTAAGAATTACTTAAATAAACCCAACAATCTGTCTCACATTTTTATTTCTCCTCATCCTTTCCATATTTTAGAATTGTTACTGACATATGGGCCCAAGAATCCCTTAATGTCTCGTTTCTTATAGAATGAACCACCTTTCTACTATGACATCCACATACTCCTACAACTCAATGTTTTGTATAGGTTTAAGCATGCAACTCTGTATCTTTGTACGACGAACCATCTTTCTACTATGACATCCACATACTCCTACAACTTAATGTTTTGCGTAAGTTTATTATGCAACTCTTCAAAAACAGGGTTAAAGTTACTCTAAGACTTTATTTCTCAGCTTATCTTTCAACGATGCAACTCTTAAAAATTATATACAATTACTTTTTCTAACTTTTATATAAATTCTATCATGCCTCGTTGTGGAGAGAAAAGTTCCTAGTGCAATCATTGCTTGTATAAAGAATTATTGCTTAATAGACAACTTGAACATAACACACTCCAAAAGTGCAACTCAAATTTTGGCCGTAGGAGGTTGTGTTACTGAAATTTTTATTAAGGTGCCTCACTTTTCCACTCCCTCTTCTGGGCATTTGTTTTGATTTATGCGTTTCTTTAGGCTACTCCAACAGTTCAACTCAAATTTGGGCCATTGTAGATTGTGTTACTGAAAACTTTGACTAAAGTGCCTCACTTTTTCACTTTCTCTCATGCATTTATCTTGATTTATAGCCTTTGCCACTCCCCAACTTTAACATTGACCACCCCTCCCCATGAATTTATCATATTACCCTTGAGGGCTAAAACGAGTGGAACCCCCCTCCCCTTCAAATGACTCTCCATGGCCGTTTCTCCCTTCAAACGGCCGATAGAGTCATTTCTCTCCCATTTTGGCCCTATACAGCTGTTTTCATCCCATGCACAGTCAAAGTGGCCAAAACAGCTGTGTATAGCCGTTTCAAGAAGCAAACAGCTTTCCATGGCCATTTTCTTCTTAGAACGGCTATGATAGCTATTTTGGTCTTGCATGGCCGATTAGCCCACTTCAATTTTTCATCATTTATTATCCATTTTTCAACCAACAAACAATAAATTTATAAAATAAAAGATGAATTGAAGAGAACCAATACCTTCAATTTGTGAAAAAAAATAAAATTTAAAAATAAAATAAAATTATAAAAATGAAAACAAAATTATATTATTGTGTGATAAAAATTTGTAATTTATATTAATATTATAAATTATAATATATTTTGTTGAAGTTTTTTATTTTATTAAAAATATTACAAATTACTATTATATTTTTAAAATTTTTAATATTTAATTTTTCTTAACATATTTAATTTTATTATATATATATATAGCCTTCCCAACAGTCGTTGAGGGTTCTCAACAGTTCTTTAGAGCCATTAGAATAGAAATATATATATATATATATATATATATATATAAAATGAAATTAAATATGTTAAGAAAAATTAAATATTAAAAAATATCAAATAAATAATTTAATAGATAATTAAATAAATAATTAAATAAATAATTTAACATATAATTAAACAAAATGGGAGAGCCAAACGGCTATAGAGAACCGTTGGGTAGCGCAAACGGCTCCACACAGCCGTTTGGTTTTCCCAAGCGTGTGAAGTGGAAAGCTAAACAACAGTCTACAGCCGTGTGAGTATGAAAACATCCCCAGAGAGCTATTTTTATTGGCAAACGGCTCTCTAGGGCCGTTTTCCACTTTACACGACTGTAGATAGCTGTTTAACACACTACAACAAACCAAACCATTTTTCCTCCATTTTTTCTCCAAGGATGAACAAACATAAACAAATATATTTAGATAGACACCTATACATTAAGATTTGTCTTCAAAATCCAAGAAAGTGGAAGAGAAGAGAAGAGGGTGATGTGCGGCGGTGGGGGAGGGGGGGTAGGGTTTCAAAGATGGTAGGACTTGAAGATGAGGTCATAATTGGTATATTTAAAAAAAAATTAATGAAGGGGGGGGGGGGTGGTGAATTGTAAAGTGGGGGAGGGGGGAAGTTAAGTGTTCAACCGGTTTGATCTTGGGACCCCAGTTTATGCCCTTCTTTTCTACTCTTTGATTCCCACCACATCTTTATCTTTTTGACTTGTGCCTTTCTTTTCTACTCACTGTTTCCCACATCTTTATCTTCTTTACAGCTTCCCCCTCTCTCCTCTCTTCATTGACATAACCCAAAATGTCATTTCAAAGTGTTAGGTTCTTTCATCATTCTCATCTCCTTGCCACTCTTTTGTCTCTCCTAACAAATCAAGTTTTTTGGGCAGTTATCTCCTTCTTTACAAATTTAGCTGTGAATTATATGATTCCCACCTATTTTACATTATTAAAAAATCTGTGTTAAACAATATGTATGTGAATTAGATATGGTCACTCACTTAAAATATCTTTATTAAGTAGTTACCATTTAGTGATTATACGTTAATGACTATTCCACGTAGTCTTGAAGGGTGAGAAGAAACGAAAGTCAGCATAAGATCATTCAAAAAAGTAAACATGCAACTTTTTCTTTGCTTCATTTCACAAGTCCATGAGTTGTAATTTACATTTCTATGTTCATACCACATGTAATATCCTTTTCTTCTGGAGCTTACTAAGCCTATCATCCGAGTCAACAGAGAAAGAAATCAAGCTAATTAATTAATGAATGATGATAATGAAATTGACAAAGTGGGAATGAATCCAGCTAATTTCATGTTGTTATTGAGAGCTGATTCGAGGGCTTATAATGACATTTGCAAGATAATTCAACAACTGGCATAGCAATTGCCATTCAGGCCCACCCCTCGGAGTGATGGAAAGAAATCGAGAAAAATGACAATGAAATCTCTGTATTTGCAAGACTTTACAGTTGGAAGAGGGTAGAACAGTAGCTTCTTCGTTTCGGTGTTACTTAAGTGAAAGCACAATAGTTATTATTCAACCCCATTTCCTTGATCTTCCACCTCCAATAAATTATACTTAAAAAATGTTATAATTAAAATAGAAATATAAATTTATTAAATTTTTAATTTATATATAAAATTTACTAATTATTATTGTGTCAAAATTGAAATATAAATTAACTTGTAAAAAAATATGAATTAAAATTAAGAACTTGGCGTAACGTGTGGGTTCATTTAAGATGCTTTTGATAGTTGCACCATAAGAAAGAATAATAGCTTAAATGATATAAAGTAAGAATGAATGATGTGTCACAATGATTCATAAAAATTTAAAAAAATTAACTTTAAGATACTCTTGCAAGTATCACTGTTAGAGTTACTTTAAGAAAATGATGTGTCATGCTATAACCTATAAAAAGTTATAAATAATAGATTTTGGACACACTTATAGGTATCACTATTAAAGTTGTTCTTAGTGATTATTTAATTATGTTAAATTATTCTTTTGGTACTTATAATTTATTAAAAAATAAGTTTTAGTTCTTATACTTTCAAAACATATAAAATAGTTTTTTAAAAATTAAATTTTCATCTTTGCCATCAATATCCATTAAATCTTCCGTTTTCTGCAAACTTAAAAAAAGGATAAATTATTCTTTTAGTTCTTCTAGTTTTTTAAAGGTTAAGTTTTAGTCATAATATTTTCTAAAACCTATAAAATAGTTTTTATAGTCTTAAAAAACTAACTTTTCATCCTTGTTATCATTATGTGATACAAGTGTCATTTTTACATAAACTTGATCCTCTATGTACAAGCAAACTCCTAAGCTATAATATTGAATGTTAAATAAGGGTGTTTTTGGCTGAAAGGTCTCTATTAAGTTTAATGGCTTTCTTCTTTTGGATAAGCTTCTTCTTTAGAATTTAATATTATAATTTAAATGTTTGCTTGTACACAAAGAGTCAGGTTTTACGAAAAAAAATGAGATTTGTATTGAACAATGTTAACAAAAATGAAACGTTAATTCTTTTGAAAATTATAAGGACTATTTTATAGATGTTGAAAAGTATAAGAATTAAAATTTAACTTTTAAAAAATTATAAAAACTAAAAAAATAATTTAATCTTTTGTTAAATTTGCAGAAAACAGAAGTTTTGATGGACATTAACGACAAGGACAAAAATTAAATTTTTTAAAAATTATAAAATTATTTTATAAATTTTAAAATTCTAAAGACTAAAACTTAACTTTTATAAAAGTATAAGGAACAAAATAATAATTTAATCTTTATTTATTTCTTATTACAAAGGCACTAAAACAAAAAATAATAATAATTAATTCCAACAAATATATACAAAAGAATATTGTTTCTCTTGTCATGACCACATCGCAAGACATAATACATTCAAAGCCAACAAATTCACATAAATAAGCTAAGAAATAGAAAATATAAAAATACCTCATTGATGGTAAGTGGAGAAGCTGCTCGAAAGAGATGCCAACACTGAAGGAGAAGAGATCGGTGGAGTTAAAGGGGAAAACAAGTTGAAAGAGAAAAGATGGAGTTTCAAATAGTTGTTTTGAGTAAATCTCAGTGAAGTTAACTAGGGTTTCTGAAATTGTTTTTGATTTATAGAGATAGAGTTTCAAAAGTTGTGATGCGGTAGAAGATGAGAAGTTTCAATACCAATAGACAGTGGCTCTTCATAAAACCATTGTCTACAGTTCATATTAAAATCATCCAAGCTTTCTCATATATAATAGTTCAAAATGAAGCATTATCTAAAATTGTCGGTGCTTTTTATAGACAACAATATTTTTGATTAATTGGTATCTAAATTCTTCATCTTTTCATTGGACAACGCTTATCTCTTTTTCGTTATAAAATATACATTGTTAAAAATCTTTCTTAACATAATATATATTTATTAAAATTATATATTATTTGTATGCACACTCATACAACTAATATACAAAAATGCATCACACAATAAAACAAAAGTTACAAAACTCAAATACAATCAACATTGATAATTTTCCTGAATTTTCCAAAATTAAAAAATTACTAGCCCTAAGCTCTCCTTTCACTGTTGTTTCTCAACTTGGTGCTGCCACATTGTGTCTCTCTCCCTTGTTTGTTAATTGTCTCCGGTGCCAGTATGTTGAGTTTGGCTTTAGAGTTTATGATTTTAATGTCTAATTCCTCACAGAGAAGAAACCAAGATCTTAAATGAGAGTTGGGAGGGGAACGGTAGATGATCTAAAAATAGCTACTCAAAATTCTCCTCAAATGAGCTAATAGGTCAATTTATTTCCTAAATTTTATTTGGATTTTTAAAGCACTCAAGTTGACTGAACCACACACAATTGTATGGTTTTGTTTGTTTTCTTTTGTTAACAAACTACACCAGAAATATTTGAGTGATATGGTTTGCAATGTTATCCTAAAGATTGCATTGCACTCACCATTAATTTTTTTTTTTTTTTTGGTGCCGTAGAGGATTGATTTAATGTAATTATTCCAATAGCATAAAAATAAATCAAGAATTAAAGTGATATTTAAAAAATAATTCAAGAACTAAAACAAAAGAATTTTCTTGCCAAGATATTTTACATGATTAACAAGTTAACAGCTTAATGATCCATACATATAGGGCAGCGATAGACATGCAGCTTTTCTATGTCCATGCCACAAGTACTTTAGCATAATCTGGACCTTAATTAGTCTACCATCCAAGTCAACAAGGAAACTAAACTAATGAATGATAGAATGAAATCAAGAAAAAATGAATGAATGCATGTAATTAATTTCACGCGGTTACGTAGAACTTAGTTGAAAGATTATAACGACATTTTTGGCAAATAATTCTCGATAGTCCACAGCACAAGTATTATCATGTTTGATTTATTTATTTATTTTTGTATGTATCTAGTTAGTCAATAACAAAAAATTACACAGCAATCAGCATTCCGGGCCCATCCCTATGGATGATAGGAAGAAACTGAGAAACAGCCATTGGAAAATCTCTATATATGCAAACTCATTTCAGTTTGCATCACAAAAGAAAACAAGCCAAACTGTGAATTGTGGATGATAGAATCTGAAGCAACCATGGTTAAGGCGAGGCATTTGCAACAACTGACCTTGGTGTGCGCCATTGCGTTAGCCATGGTGGAAGCTGCTGCTGCTCAAGCTGAAGAACAAGCTGAATTTGTAGCCCTACCTGGCTGCAACCACACATGTGGAAACGTTACAATCCGATATCCATTCGGCAAGGGCAAATCATCTACAACAGGTCGAAATTGTTTCTTTGATGAATCATTTGAACTCGCATGTGAAAACTCAACATTACTTCTGGGTGAAGTCACAGTTACAAACATATCCCTCCAAGGTCAATTGGAAGTTTCCTTTTTCGTCTCCTCAGTTTGTCATAATGCATCAGGCATTCAAACTAAAAGTCCAAACGACCCCTATTTCTGGGTGCGTGATTTCACAATTTCAAGCGAGAAGAACAAGTTCTTCACTGTTGGCTGTGACACTCTTGGGTATCTGCGTTATTTCAAAAATGATAAAAATTATTCAACTGGGTGCGTGACACAACGTCGCTACTACAGGTTGCAGTCAAATTAAAAATACCAAGTTCGAGTTTCAAACCAAGGTCGTATTCTCAGAGAACCACTAGTACAGGTTTCAGTTAATTAGGCGAAAGGGGGGGGGTTTAGCAATTCAACAGTGAATAAATGCACTAAACAATAAAATCGAAATGAACAGATGATGAAAATGTAATCAACCTGGGGAACTATCAGACAATGGTGATTCTATCATTGACATAAAGATAAATTTAATTCTAATTATGCTAATTAACTAGATTAACCCCAAAATCTCAAGATTAACCTACCTAATTAATTAATTTGGTTGAACCCTTACTAAGCCGGTATCCCTGCACCTAGCTCGGCAATTCCTACTACACAATCGCATAGATTATGGTCATTGGAACCAAATCTAACCTCAACTAACATCGCAGCAAAGGATTAGAACATCCAAGACTTAAATTCCGAATTTCTATCCAACCAAATCAAGTTCTACTCCGTGGAAATCACTCCTAGGGTGATTAGGCCTAGAAATCCCACAAACCCATCCAGTAATCATGCATAATAATCACCATACACAATCACAGAGAAGGAAATGAAGAGTAGAGAAACATAACTATCATTAAATTCAAAATAAACACAATACAGGTCTCAAGAATCAAACCGACAGTCTTCCAGCTATCCCAGATTGACCACAGACGCGCCTAGCCTTCCATTTTCATGGAGGAAGCCATGGGAGAGGGAGAAAAGTGAAGGAAAATGTGAAAGAGAGGTGAATTGCGGCTGGGAGGGGGGGCTGGCCGAATTTGCATATGTCCTCTATGGCAATAATTACAAGTTTGCCATTAATGAAGCCCTAATTACAATAATTACAAAAGTGCCACTTCTTATATTGTCAAAAGCCTATTTCGCCCTCTTTGAATTGAAAAATTATCCTTGTGCCCTTGCTTTATGAATTAATGAAAATCATTGCTCCAATCCTAAGCTTGGATATAAATCTTGAGGCCTCCCGAGGTCCATTCCTAAAATTAAAAATCCATAACAAGTAAAATTGGACCTTAAAGTGGGAAAATTAATATGAAATATAATCAATTCCAATTAGACATCAATGATAAAAATATATGCTAATTGAACAATTAAATGCAAGTTGGAAATGCTAGAAGTAAGTATAAGAGTATACAGATAAACACTAAAAAGTGTTTATCAAGGACTCAATGGCGAGAACGATGAAACTTGTTCCAGGATTGGTTGTTGCCCGGTGGAGATTCCTCTTGGAATGAACAACATAACTATGGTAGCATATAGTTTATCAAACTATACAAATATGGCTGAGAGTTTCAACCGCTGCAGCTATTCTTTTGTACACAAATCAGATGGTGGTTTTGGCTATAAGCTTTCTGCCCATGATGTGAAGCATGGACTACCATTTGAAAGGGCTCCTATGGTGCTTGATTGGGCTATCGGGACAGAAAATGGGACGTGTAATGCTTGCAGAAGCAATAGCTATTGTAATGACACACAGACTGGATACAGGTGCTTCTGTAAAGATGGTTATGAAGGAAACCCATACCTCCTTGATGGTTGCCAAGGTAGATCTTTTCCAATTTTTTCTTTGTAATTAAATATCTCACTATAATTCTTCTTGACTACAAAGTTTAGATTAATTGTACGTAACTTAGTGTTGCATATCCAAGTGTGAGTTGGAGTTGTAATAGGAAGAAGTCTCACGTTAGTAAAAAATAAAACTTAGTGAGAAATATATATATATATATAAGATTCATTAACTCAATATCATAAGGTTTTGGGTTAATATGTGATGTCAACCCATTTGTACCTTCTTGGGATGGAAGAGTCGAGTGAATACCAAGTGGTTGTTTGGTGAGACTCTAAAACCAAATAGATATTGGTCACAATCATTTTATGGACTTGATTAAATTTACATTTAATTATATTTATACAAAAAGAAAATAACCAGTTTTTCTATTCTTGGAGACATCAACGAATGTGACAGATTAACTCATAATTGTATAAGCAAAGATAACTGTAGAAACACCAACGAATCTTTTGTATGTTTCTGTAAGAAAGGGTATTCCGGAAAAGGAACAAAGGAAGCAGAATGCCAGAAAGAAAGTCTAGTTACAAGAGTTGTCACAAGTAAGTTCATTAGTTAAGATCTTCATTAATTTCTACGATTTATTATGTTTATGGCAAGGAAACGAATAAACCCAACAAATTAAAATGATAGCAAAAGTCTCAAGAATTGTTTTATAACTATCAGTTTTGAATATTAGTACATATAAACAATTATTTTTCAAATACAGTTGCAAGTGCAGGATTGATTGTGCTGCTTATTGGCATGTCAGTGACATACATGGTATATCAGAAGAAGAAACTTGTCAAACTCAAAGAGAAATTCTTCAGGCAGAATGGGGGTTTCATTTTGCTGCAGCAACTCTTTATAAGAAAAGACTCTTCTCAGGGAAGAGCTCAAATTTTCATGGCTGAGGAGCTAAAGAAGGCTACCAAGAACTATAATGAGAGCTTAATCATAGGCAAAGGAGGCTATGGAACTGTTTTCAAGGGGTTTTTGGCAGATAACAGAATTGTTGCTGTAAAGAAGTCCAAAATAGTAGACCAAAGCCAAATTGAGCAGTTCATTAACGAGGTGGTTATTCTCTCCCAAATAAATCATAGGAATGTGGTCAAACTCTTGGGTTGTTGCTTAAGGACAGAAGTTCCTTTATTAGTTTATGAATTTGTAAACAATGGCACCCTCTATGATTATATTCACAATGAATCGAAAGAAAACAATGTTTATTGGAAAACACATTTAAGGATATCAGCAGAAGCAGCGGGAGCATTAGCATACCTTCACTCAGCTGCCTCCATTCCCATTATACACAGAGATGTCAAAACTGCAAACATTCTCCTGAATGAGACATACACAGCTAAAGTGTCTGATTTTGGAGCCTCGAGATTAGTTCCTATTGACCGTGCAGAAATTACTACAATGGTACAAGGAACTATTGGATACTTGGACCCAGAGTATATGCAAACAAGTCATCTCACTGAGAAGAGTGATGTGTATAGCTTTGGAGTAGTACTTGTGGAGCTACTTACTGGGGAGAAAGCATTTTCATTTGTTAGGCCAGAAGAGAAGAGAAGTCTTTCTATGCACTTTTTGTTGGCCTTTAAAGAGGGTTGCTTGTTTGAAGTTCTTGAAAATGGGATTGTAAATGAAGAAAATAAGGAGGAGGTGATGGAAGTTGCAGCACTGGCATCAAAGTGCTTAAGGTTAATAGGGGAGGAGAGGCCTAGCATGAAGGAAGTGGCAATGGAGTTGGAAGGAATAAGAAAGACGAACAAGCATCCATGGGATAGCAGTAACATTGAGCGTAATTTGGAGAATGAATATTTGCTTCATGAGAAATCTGGACTTTATAAACATGGTGAAAGCAGCAGCCTTCAAAATACTGGGTATGACAGCATCAGAGATCAAGTACTCATTCCCCTTGACGATGGAAGATGATTATGCCCAACACTCTACACACCCTAATGTTATTTGCATGCTTTTTCTTTCTTTATCTATAATCCAATAATTTTGTGAACTTTGATGTAGTTTATTATTTCTGCCATTATTTATATGCCCACTATTATGTTTATGAAGATCATTAAACTTGAGTTAGGTTTTTGCTTCTTTGTCTATGATTTCATTCCTCCCTTCTCTTCAAATTCCAATATGATTTGCACACCAAAAAAATATTTTGGGCTATGATTAATCTCATATTCAAAAGATATGCAATATAAACCAAAAATCAAAGAAGATTTTTCTTTAAGTGTTAAGACTTTAAAAATATTTTATACAATATGTCAATCACATTGTTTCTATACATTAAATACCGGCAAGGTATATTTTGGTTACTTGCAATGAAAGCATTGTTGGGGAGGAAAAAGATAATTGGTCCACTGGAAGGGATGAAAATAAGTTAATTTAGCTTGTGATCTAAACTAGCTCTGCTCACTAATGGCTTGGTAAGATGAGCTCATGAGCTAATGAGTTAAGCTTACGCCAACAAAGGTTCAACCTATTAACTGGCAAGTTAGCTCTTAAATTATATTATATCATATTATATGTTATATATATATATATATATAGGAATGAATGAATGGGAAGGTTAATATATAACCTAATGTTATGTTTTTAAATAATTAGAACTAAAAAGTATGTTTTTATTAATTTATTTAATTAAAATTTAATAGGTAATTGACAATAGTAAAGATTAAAGACAAACAGATAAAATTGACATATAAACTAATGTTGCATGAGACTTTTCCTATCCTATATAGTTAATAGGTTATTATCTTATATTTTGTTTAATCAAGTTCAACTCGTGAGTTAGCTAGAGCTCGCAATCTTTTAAATGAGTCGTGCTTGAGCTCACAGAATTTTTTGTAAGCCGAGCTTGAGCTCAACCTAGCTCAACTCCTTTCCATACCTAATATACAAATTAACATTAAGTCATCAACATAGATTAAAATAATGTAACTTAATGCCTAGACCCAACTCACTAATAGTGCTTCTTACCAAAAAAATAACGCAACTTGGCAGTTTCCTTGTATCATAAATTCAAAATAGATAGGTGAGATTTTCATTTTCAAATAACATAACTCTTTTATCTTTCATTTCCTGAGTAGACCATCATTTCTCACACCCTGTCATTCCTGAAGATTACGAAGCAATTAGAGTCCAAGTTCATGCTTTAAATGCTTCACTACAAAAATCTAAGCATGAAAAGGAGTAAATAAAAACCATTTAGATATCACAAAAAGGAATGTAGAAGCGTTGACAAAACATTTGAGATTTTTAGGTTCTTCTTAGCAAGCACCATCTACAACTCAACCAACTGCATATTTTGAAACATCTTAAGATGGGGATGAAGATGGGAAATATGATTTCTTTATATATGTGTATCTTGACGATTAATAGTGACATTAGTCATATTTAGTTTGTATTATCATTTTAAATTTGCTATTTGACATGTTTAGTTTGTAAAATGTACCATTTGACGTATTTTGAATCCTTTTTTTTCATTGTTTGGTGTTTTACAGTAGAAAGTGTATTAAAATGAAATATGTTTTTTGAAAAACACAGGCAATTGAAAAATTATAAGCCTAAACGGTAAATTTTAATTACTTTTTAATTTTCCTACAGATTATATTTCCTGCAAATCACATTTTCTGTGGAATTTTCTACATCTTGTTTTACTTGTGGATATATCTGCGAAGATAGTACCTGCGGATTTACCTGAGAAATTATAGATTCAAATTTTACTATGAAAATTTCCTGCAAACTTTTTCTATAGAGTTATCTGCGAAAACTTTTTACAGATTTTCTTTCGAAAATCTTCTGCAAATTATAAATCCACAGAAGATTTTCACCAAAATTCCTTCCTCTGACGATAACCTAGCTATGGTTTTTTTTTTTCCATTTCTTCTGAAAAAATCCTGTGCAAATTACCTGTGGATGTCCAAATCTGCAGGAAAAAACTTTTCAAGAGCGTTATAACTGCAATTTTTTTGCGTACAGAGACTATTTCTTGCAGATTTGAAGTCAAAATCCATAAAAAAAAAAAAAAAAAAAACCGTAGGTGTTAGACAGTTTTCTAGGACGCATTTGAATTGGAGAGATGGTATAGGAAGTCACATGAGAATTTCCTTCATGATATCATTGGGGAGATTAGAGTTTACAATCTCCTACCCTTCAGTTATTGAGAAATAATAAACTTGACCTGACTTTTTTTCTTATTAACTTGATCTGGAATTATTATTTGTATAAAATATATTTTCTCCTTATATAATCAATTAATTCTTTAAGAAGACAATAGTTTTTAGTATATTCAACTTCATAAATTGCTTTGGTAGACACCATATTTTGTCCGGTTATTCTTTTTAAATTAAAAAAATGGATGGATGTAAAAAAAAATATAAATATAAATTAGTTAATATTTTTATTCCAAAAATATATAAAATTTCAGTTTAACGTTTTTGTTCTTGTGTAAAGTTTCTTTAATTTATTATTAGTTGAATTAGAATTAATTTATATTTTAAAAAAAAAGAATAATAATAAATGAGTAGAATATTTGTGTTTTCCTTTAAAATCTATTTTCTAGAGGCCTTTTTCTTTTTATTTGGATTCAATCTCATAGCCTCAACCCATGAACTAAAACCCAATGAAAAAAAAAAAAAAGCCTAACATCAAACATTAAAAAAAAGGAAAGAGAAAAAAAAAGAAAAAAGGAAGCAAGCAGTGGAAGAGATGCAGAGAAAGGAGAAAATGAATTGAAGAGAGTTGAGAGAAAGGGGCTTAGTTGTTTCAAGGAGAGAAGGAAACGGCAACTTGGTAGTTGCTTTTTGAGGCAGCTAACAGAGACGAAAGTCTCCAGGGTAGTATGCGAGGGGTGGAGCAACAAAGAACTAAAGGAGAGCATAATTGTGCAGCTTCCCAGCTGCTCCAAAACCAGACGCGAATTGTGCTAGACACAAGGATAGAAGAGCAGCATAAAAAGAGGATAAAAGCACATCAAAAAAAGAGAAGATAGGAGGGTGATAGAGAGCATTGAGGTGTGATTTGAAGGGCTGAGAAAGAAAAAAAAATCAATAAAGTGCCAATTAAAGAGTGAAGAGTGAGAAGGTATTGAGTGAGAGCTTCTGAGGAATAGAATTTTTGTGGTGAGTTGCAAAGAAGAGAAGACAAAAGCAAAATATTGATTTATTGTTGCTGCTCTCATTGTTTCGATCTATTTCAGGTACGAAATTTCACTTTTTATCTCCCTGAAGCATTTTCTATTTGTATTGTATGTTTTGAACTTATTGGTGTTGGGACCTTTATTAGTTATGTTGTTGTTTTCTCATTGCTATTTCTATTGAATACTTCCCCTAACGTTGTTTGAACTTCCTTAGCCCCCAGTTTCATATGTCAATATACGTGTGTATGTCTCTAAAGGATGTTTCTATTTTTCTCTGTATTAAGTCTTGCTATTTGGATTTTATGCTTGCCAGGTAATTTTCTTTATTTACTTATTCAAAACCAGTTTTACTTTTGTGTAGTATGCTTTCATTGGTGGAATTTTTTGGGTTAATAATTGTTATGTGTCGTTGATATGTCTAAGCCTTTACTATTGTTTATTGTACATGTTTTTCTCAGTATCTTCTATGAATGCCCTTGATTAGAAAGAGTATGAATTTCACTTAAATGTGATGTTGTCATGTTTTCTTGACATATGGCTGACTTTCAATCTTCTATGAATGATATTTTGTGTGATAAATTCATATGAATATAGGTTTTGTTGCTACTATTCTTTGTCATATTTCTGCACTTATTTTTGTTTACGACTATTTGAGAAGAAAGCAGCTTGTTTATCTATTTGATGATTCTTTATAACATCATATTTCAAAATATGCAAGCTTCATTGTTGATTAACTTCTGCATGGTAGTTGTGAATTTCTCATTTATTCAAATCTTTTACATGAATTTGTTTCATAATGTTCATTACTCCCATTACTAAATTGTTGTTTTGATCTTGTCTAATGCCTAAGTTTTCAGAATAGAATTTGTTTTAATTGAAAAATATGCTGGTTCTGGTATTGATTCTTTATGATTTTGGGCGAATGAGAAAAACTGGAATAGAGAATGCTAGTTTACAAATTTTTTTCGCAGCGGTGCAAATAAGACTTTAGGGATGTGGCACAAGAACAAAAGAGGATATCAGATTCAGATGGTCTATTGGGCCAGATGTGCAAAAAAATAGATATAAGAGAGAATCAGATTTGGGTTCAGCCCAAGGAACAAGGGAGTGTAGGTAGAATGGGGTTTAAGAAGGTTTTGATTGGGCCGACAGCTGATTTTGGATTGGAGTTAGAAATTAAGGGGTGTGAGAAAAGAAATTTTTTTGTTTGGATGTGTGAGCGGAAAGTCTTTGGCTTTGGCTTTTTTTTTTTTCAATTTATTTATTTTAGTTGTTATTTGCTTCATAAAAAAAATGTCTAGTGCCACAGCATTAGTCATAGTCAAAGTCAAAGTTTATCTTAGCCAAAAAATAAAAAATAAAAATAAAGAGAAAAAATTTTTGAGTTTATTTTATCACATGTTTTTTTTTTCAGATGTTTTTTTTTTTGTATTTTATTTTTTAATTTTTAAATTGTTAACTAATATGCATACATGTTAGAGCACATTTAGCTTCTTAGAGTCATGAGGCTCCTCATGTATCATGGAAGGGTAAGTGATTCAGTCTTCTATAAAACTAAGCTTACACTATCTGATCTAAGTGAAAATAAGCATCATTTGGAGAGATGGTTTAGTTGTTTTGAAGGATTGAAGGACTTTAGGTTCATTTAAAGAATTCATACATACATGTTTATCTTCTTGTCATTTTATTAAAAATTATAATATTTATTTCAATAATAAATAAAATACAATTTTAGTCATGTTGTTCTGTATAGCTAATTTGGGTAACTATCTCCAACGGATATTGTAAGGTGCCTAATATCTTCTCCATGCATAACCAGCTCTTGAACTCATCTTTGGATAGTATCATAATGTCTTTCCAATAAAAAATAAATTTTTAAATAAATAAAATTTCTAATTGTACCATAATTCTTAAACAATTAGTGATGACTTTAAAATTTTTAAAAATAAGAAATCATTTTATTTTTCGTCGTAGCGTTTTAATCCCAAATGATACGTTGTGATAGCTACCTTATTCTTGCTTTTGAACCTCTTCTTTGTTTATTTTCCTCTCCGCGTAAGAAAAAGCTTATGATCAAGTATTGATAGAAGCTTTGGAAAAGAAATATGTTCATGTGACATATATTCAAGCTATACAAGATATGTATAAAGGTATATCTATAAGTGTGAGAATCTTGATGTGAGACTAAAGTGTTTCTTATAAGACTAGGGCTATATTAAGGTTCAGTCTTTAGTCCTTTCTTATTTAATTTAGTCTCAAGTGTTCCCATTAAGGATATACAAGAAATTATCTCTAAATGTATATTATTTGTAAAAGTTTTGACTGAAGAATCATAAGAAAGTGTTAATGCTTAACTTGAGGAATCAAATAACAGTTTGTTCCAATACTTTACCCATGTTGTGTTTCCAGTTTCCGTTTGACTTTGATTCTCCCCATAGACGTGTAAAAGAAGTGTTTAATATCTGTTAAGTGATTACTAGCTAGTGAACCGAAACCAAATGATCATACAATGTAACAAAATAGCAGACATAACAATTTAAAGAAACACCTGATTGAATATATTTCATAACACTATTAGTAACTAAATTATCAATAAGATTTCTCAATTTTATATATATATATATGCTTTGAACTACTAGCAAGACTACCAAACTTTTTGCACCACCGTTCTTGGTTCCTTTTTTATTTATAATTTTTAAATATTAACTTTGTTAATTTTTTTTTGAAAATTTTCCTCAATTTTTGTAAATATTTAATATTTTTACATTTCTAATTTACCCGCAAATTTTCAATCTATACAAAAATTACCTGCAAATTTTTTATATTCGGATGTAAATTTATACATGCAGGTTTAGAATCCGCAGGAAAATTTACACAAACTTTTTGGGAAAAGTTTTCACAGATACTTAGCAATTTTTATGTAGTGATATGCTTCTAATTGTTTTCACAGAATATGGTTTTACACTTTGGCTTAAATTGAGTCAGTAACAAGAATGATTAAGAGGCTCAAAGGGGTAAATAGTGGTAAATAATGTAAGGATGCCTATTTAGGTAAATAGTTAAGCAAAAAAAATAGCTTTCATCATTTTTATACATGCACATGAAAATGTAACCTAAAAAATAACTAATGCAAGTTCTAGAGTGACAATTTTAAATTGCAAAGATATTGTCAATGGATGCTCAATTATAGGCTCAAAAAGCTCACAAGGACTTTTAGGCTACCCAACACAATGCACATAAGCAAAATGCTTCACCAAATAAATTAATTCAAGATGGGAAAGAGACATGACAATCAAAATTGAACCCAAAACTTCTCTTAAGAAAGTAGCAAAAGTATCACAACTCTCAAAATGATTTCCAAAATATATACGTTGTCAAAATTGTCATCCAAAAGTGATATTAAACCATGAAACAAAGAAAGTAACAGTGCAGAAAATACCAAATGCATAATAAATGCAGTATGGAGAACACAGCGTGGAGAAATGCAGCAGAAAGTTATGTAGAAAATGAAGAAAACAGTGCAGAAGCTGCACAGAACTAATGCAAAAAGACAGAAAATAGAAACCAGAATCCTGCAAGAATAAAGACAGCAATGCGGGAACAGAATTTTTTTTTTTTAATCATCTCAAGTCACAAGATCATCACAATCTCAAATCATCCAGGGAATTATTTAAATACTGCAAAGAAAAAGGGAAATAAAACAGGACAGGAAGCTAAATGAGAACTGAACACACCAAACAACTAAAAAAAAACTTAAAAAGAAAAGGGTAGAAAGTGAACTCCCGTTATGGTGGATAATAGAAATAGTATTCCCAAATCCAGGAGAAAGAAATGTAGCTGTTCAAAGTCATGTAAATGATCAACAACATGATCAAAAGAACCAGGACAAGCATAACAAGAAAAATACTCCCACACAGATATGAGATTATGTAGAGGAGGATATAAATTGAAAGAATAATAATCTACGTCTACTCCTATGTTTTCTCTAGGTGTCACATAATTTAAAAAAACATCTTTCTCTGCCACGAAATAACATCTATCAAAGGGAAGAGCAAGAGAAATGTCTATGAATTTATGCAACAACCTAGACAAACTTTCCAATGTAAAATTAGAAAATGGGCCATACACGATAAATTTATCTAACCCCTAGTATCATTAGAAGTTGTCCCTGAAAATACCTCCTTGTGCTCTCATAACATGTTCAACAAGTGTTTCTCGTGCATAAGAGGAAGATCCTTGGCTACTATAATTGGTAAGCACAACTCATCATCCAAGTAAGAATATTTAAAATGTTCAAGAAAAGATTTAAGTGTGACTCTTGGATATGTGTCTAGGGGACAAGAAGAAGGAATACTAGAAACCAAAGATATAGAAAAGTTACCTACATAATCCAAATGAACTGACGAGGAAGGAGTATGATATATAGAATCTAAAAGTGCTGCAAAATCATCAATATCCACAAGATCGTCAACAAAAATCTCAGAATCATCATGATCATCAATCAAGTAAGCAGCTACCTCAACACATATACTACCGAATCCTCACAACATTTTAAATCCACCAAATCATCTAATTCCCCAATCTTGGGTGAACTAGAATAATGAACACAGATAGAATCCTCAACTAGCTCATCAATAACATCCATGCAGAAGAAAACAGAATAATCTTCATAATGATATTTCATAACATTATGAATGTTAAATTTTACCACACTATCACCGAGCCTCTCTTTGATTTTTTTTTTTTAAGTTTTTGTTTTTGTTTTTGTTTTCTTTTATTTTTTAATACAAAATGATAAAAACAATAAGGAAAATAGGGTGGGAGGGGAAATGACACCTAAAAATAATCAAGAACACTCAAATGATTTCTCAGCAATGGTGCCAAAATTTGACGAGCTCCTTAGAGCATTCCTACTCTAGGTGGCTTCCAAATGAAATTCTAGTCTCACCTCCTCGAAGAATCAATGAGTACGTCTTAACCATTTCTAGGCTAAAATGAGGGCTTTTAATTGGATAAAATGAAAATTCAACTAAAATAAAATTAAACAAAACATGACTAGAAATAAAATTGAATGGAATACTACGAGGATAATAGTGCAACCAACCTAGAAATTAGCCATCTAGTCTATCTGGTGACTCTATCCTCAACCTAAAATTTAATCTAATTCAATTATGTAACTAAGTTGAGCTAAACCAATTTTTTTGCATCTAACACGAGGTTTTCCACTAGAAAACTGCTCAGAATTCAGGCAATGCAACTATTCTTATCCTTAGCAATAACCCATGCATCAAATAGGCAATATATTAAGTTTTAAAAATCGAAACACTCTTAGTCCAGTTAGTGGAGATTAAGCTAAGCTTAACCAACAGCTCATGATTAAACTTAGGATTTTCTACTAGAACATCATTTAGAATATGGCTAAAAGAATTAAATATATTCTAAGCAATAACCCATGAGTAAAAAAAACATCTAATGAGCTTAAAATCCAAAACCCACTTAATCTCACTAGGACACAATAACCCATGAAGCCTAGCTACTCTAAATCTAAGCAATAATCAAGGAATAACCCGTCCTAAATCATCACAACCATAAATCCCCCATAAAACAAGAACAACCCATCAAGAATATGGCAATAATCATGTAGAAACAGAGCAGAAATCAGACTCACGAAATTTGGATTTAAATACACGGTTCCATTGAAATAAAATGCCAAACAATACATAAAATCAGGTTTCAAGAGTCACCCAATGATTTTCAAGCTCCCAAGTTTGATTACAAGTGAATTAGACATTCATTTGTATGGAGGATTTGAGAGAAAAAGAAGAAAACCTAAGACTAGAGAGAGAGAGAGAGAGAGAGGAGAAGCGGCTGAATGGGGCTTCAAGAAAGTGGGGTTCGGGTATGTAAAATGGGAAAGGGCTTCAACTTTGAAAAATTTACAAAAATACCATGAGTGCCTATAAGAAGACCACCTTGCCCTTCAATATCATTTTACAAAATTTCCAACTACAATCTTGACTCTAGCTTCTCATTCTTGGGTTTAGTCCACTTCAAGTCTTCAATTTCAAGTCTAGCTCACTGAAATCCAGTGTACCTGGTATAAATAAAGTCAGTCCATAATCAATCTTGTAAGCAGAAAAATTATAATAAGTAAACCACACATAAAAAGTAGGTAAAATGACAATAATTGCAATCAACCTATTTTAGTCCCCTAAAATATAAATAAAGGCTAAAAGTCTACCAATATAACACAAAATAAGAGCACATGACATGATAATAAGGTATATTGATAAACACTACTTAGTGTTTATCAAATCAATCAACAAATGATTTGGTGACAAATGATTACGAATGGTGTTGTATATGCAATATAACAAGTCAGCATGTTGTGTTATTGGACTATCAAACAATCATTGATAAGGAAATTATTAAGGGCATAAAGAAAGACAGTACATGGGGTTCTGGGCTTTAACTATATGTGCACTTTGTGATTTATTGTCAAATAACATATCATGTCCTTACATGATGTGGAAAGCAATATGGAACTTTACGGCTTGTGATATACCGTTCCGACAAAGTCAGTCGTGGAACATATCCGGCACTAAATTTCTCAAATCTTACATTTTGTTGGGAATATTATAACGTTGATTTTTGAATTTACGAATAAAATTACAAAGTGAGAAAAAAAAAAAAAACTAGTATTAGATGCATAAATGAAAATTAAAAGGTGGTTTTTAAATTAAAAAATATACAAATAAAAACAAAAAATATAATCAGGCTAGCCCAATCTACCCTCGTCTTTTGGTGGCACAAACCTAAATTGACAACTCTAATTATCTATACAATGTTGTTTGTTGTTTGTAGGACACATGATGCTTGGTGATGTAAGGGGCCTCACATCATGGGAAATAGATAAGTTATCCAATGAACACACAGAAAAAAAAAAAAATAAGAAAAAATCTTAGTGATTATCTCCCCATGATACTAGCAACACTAAAAGGTACATTTGATTTATAGAATAAACATTTTTCATAAGATTTTATGATACAAATAGTTTAGCGCATAACTCTCTGTATGAGCAAAAAGGGATGCATGAGAAAATTGAAATAGCAGTTATGGATAACAACATTTGTCTTTTCTTTATTTATGGTTATGTTGATATCGGTAACACATTTGTATTCAAGGCATTATCTGTTATATCCTGCAGTCCACTTGAGATAGTGTTTGCTATGGTATCAAGCAGCATTACTTATAGTTCTTGGTGATAGAATTGCACATTCAATTAGATTTTGTGCATTTCTTAATGAGAATGAAGTCACATATTGTATTAAATTATAATAGGATGAGGAACATATGGTCCATAAATTCTTGTTTGAGACACTTGGTAGAACTCCTAGGAATGTGTTGAGATGATAAAATACTTAGTTAACTATGATTGGAACCAAACTTTGTTTATACAATTTAATGTAACTCACTAATTTATTTTATTATGATTAATATTCCCTTACCATCATCAATAATGAAAATTCACCTGGCAGTAAAACCAAAATTACACCGATCTATCCCATTTCGGCGCATCAACGCAAGACCTAATAAAAATTAGGCAGGGACCAAGTTATCATCCTTATCAATTAGTTTATTAGGTAACTACTTATTGGGAATAGATAGATAAGCAACGCTTTATTTATTTTTCAAATCCAAGAGTTATGACTTACATTTCTATTTTTTTATATCCACGTCACAAGTAACATCCTTTTCTGTCAGTGAGTCTTGGTTGAATTGGTCACTGACTATCTAGTGTAGCTGTTTGACATTAAATTTGAATTTCTTTAGGACTATAGGTTAAAATCCCTACATATATCCTTTTCCAGTCCTAACTATAGCCAAAAAAAAAAAGAAGGTAACATTCTTTTCTCTTGGTCCTAATCTAGTAAGTATCTAATCCAACACAAAGCACGCACAACTGCTACTTAATATATGTTTGCTTAATCTATTAAATTAGACGAAAATTAAATAATCGTTTTGATCTAGTAGGAATTTCCTTGATTAATTAAATAGGAGAAATTTAACATTGGATAAAATTTAAAAAAAAAATCTCGTTAAAGTAATATTCTTTATACTTTCAACTAGTTCTTGAACATACAAGAGCATAATCAAAGTATGTCAAGCATAAAATATTAGTTGTTGTTCTTGTGGATCTTTAAATGCGAAATAAGCGTAGAGATTAAAGACAAAATTGATGTTGCATGTTATGACAAGTAATAAATAGATATTTAAATTGAATTTGAAGTTATGTTTATGCAAATTAAAAGTCTTCATTGATGTGCTTATTTTCTTTACTCTGTCTGTACAAGCTCCTTGCATGGCTAATCCCTATTTTACCATAAACTATTTTGCTCTAATTGGCCACTTGGTGGAAAAATATGCCATTAGCAATCATCATATGATTCAAGTTGCGAGTTAACTATTAGACGTTAAGTACAATTCTAAGTTGTAACCTAGGTGAGAAGAAATGAAACTATAAGACTGAGTTCTTTGAGATAAATAAACATATAATGTGATTATGTGAATATATAAATGTGTTTAGCGTTCGCAATGATATTTATTATTATGTGTCTAGAAGGAAAGTTAAAAAGAAGAAAAATTGATCGAACAATAGTTTTTTTTTTTTTTTTCTTATAAAAAAAGTTAATCACTTAGTTCATTTGTCTTTTAAGAGATTATTTTTGTGCTACAAGGATTGATTTAGTGTGTAATGTAATTATCTCAGAAATAAAGTAACATAAAAAATAAATTAAGAATTAGTAATATTTAATAAGTATTTTAAATAAACATAGTATTTTTATCAAGATAATATATATTATTAATTAAAAAATGAGACATCTAAGCCACTATGTATGGTCCAATGTTTAAGGATTTATTTACTATCTGGGGGTTTCTAGTTCAAGTTTTTCATCCTACCAAAAATAGTTAGATGTTTGTTAAGAGCTGAATGACACAATTTATAAGTAGAAAATTGAATTGAAAAGACAAAGACATATAAACCGCTAACATTAAAAATAAATAAAAAAAATTGGTTGGACCAAGATATCATATGTTAGTTTATTAAGCAACTTACTTTTCTCTTGTTTTCTTATGTTTTCTTTTTTATTGTTATTAAATCCTTGAGTTGTAATAACTTGCGTTTTCTAATACCCATGTCACAAATATCCTTTTCTTTTGGACTAGGTCTAGTTTAGTATGTATATATCGGTGATAGTCTTTTCTATCTAATATGAATTCCTTTAATGAATTAGGAGTCATCTATATCAAGTGCATTTTTTGTTTATATAATTGCTTATCTTTGCAAATTGTAATTAGTTCTTGAAGGTACAATAAGTGAACTAAATCAAAGGCAACTTGATATATAGCATAATATATTTCTAGTTGTTCTCAAAGATCTTTAGTTGCGAAATGGATGTAGAGATTTAAGCTAAAGGCAACGGTGGATTGATAAGGAATAAATAGGTATTAGAATTTGAACTCAAAATAATGCAAGTTAGAAGTCTTTGTCAATGTGTTTATCTTGTTCTTCTGCATGATTGCGCATGCTAGCTACTTTCTTAGTGAAGGATCCCTCTTGTACTATTTATACCTAAACTGGCCAATTAGTTAAAGAATCTCTCATTTTCAGATAGTGTTTGAATTGGACGTGGTCATGGAAACTGAGAAATAGGCAAAGGAAATTCTCTATATATATGCATGAAAGCAGACTCTTTTCATTTATAACAAAAAGCTGCTCTGTAGTCGGCATCACAAACTGAATTAAAAGAAAACAAAGCCAAACTGTGTGTTGCCAAAGATAGAATCCGAAGCAATATGATAGTGAAGACGAGGCATCTTCAACTACTGGCCTTGGTGTGTGCCATTGCATTAGCAATGGTGGCAGCAGCTGCAGCACAATCCCAAAACCAATCTGAAGCATTAGCCCTACCTGGCTGCAACCACACATGCGGGAACGTTACAATCCCATATCCATTTGGCACAGGCCAATCATCTGCAGCCGATGAAAATTGTTTCTTGGACGATACGTTTAACCTCTCTTGTCGAAACTCTGAATTGATTCTGGATCAAACTATCCAAATCTCAAACATATCCCTCCAAGGTCAACTAGAAGTCTCCTTTTTCGTCTCCTCAGTTTGTTATGATGCATCTGGCTTTCTAGCTAACAGTCGAAACCGACCCTATTTCTGGGCGTTCTTACACCATTTCTAGCGAGAAGAACAAGTTCTTCAGTGTTGGCTGTGACACTTGCGGATATCTAAATAGTTTCCGAGATGGTACAAATTATTCAACCGGGTGCGTAACGAGGTGTGGTACCGGACCTGACCCTGACAACAATGAAACTTGTTCAGGAATTGGGTGCTGCCAGGTAGAGATTCCTCATGGAATGAAGAATATCACCATGGAAGCATTTAGTTTAAATCATTACAAAGATGCGACGGAGAGTTTCAATCGCTGCAGCTATTCCTTTGTACACAAATCAGATGGCGGTGTTGGCTATAAGCTTTCTGCTGATGATGTGAAGTATGGTCTACCATTTAACATGACCCCAATGGTGCTAGATTGGGCTGTCGCAACAGAAGAAAGGACATGTCATGCTTGCAGAAACAACAGCTATTGTAATGTCACACGGAGTGGATATAGGTGCTATTGTAAAGATGGTTATGAAGGAAATCCATATCTCCCGCAGGGCTGCCTAGGTGATTATTCCTTTACAATTATTCACTTTTAAATATCTCACGTTCTGTTGGACTAAAATAGCCAAAAATTAAAATGCTAATTCTTAGTAGAAAAATGTTAAATTAATTTACTAAACTAGAAGTGTTTGACAATATTAGTGGTTGAACTAGCTAATACATATAAAATTATAAACTTACGTAAAAGTATATATTTATATGATTTTTTTACATAAATTTTGATTTTATTTTGCAGAGAAAAATGTATTTTTAAGTATTAATCATTTATAATATTTTTAATTAATTTTAAACTCATACTTTTTTATTTAAAAGTTAAATATTTTATTAAAAATAATGTAATAAATAAAATAGATAATATAACAGATCATAAATAATAAATGGTATCTACCTAAAAAAAGAGACGCAGTATGGATAGAGGAGAGGGATAAAGATTATTAAAATATTAAGGATAGAAATAAAAAAAAATTATAAGCTTCAAGTCATACACTATTTTAAGTAGTGTTTAAAAAAATGATATAGGCCAATAAAATAAATTTATTTATCTAACATCTCTATTTTAATTAAACAAGCTCATAAATTAGTCAAATATGTTTTAAGATAATTTAAATCACATGCCAAACAGACTCTCAATTTCTGTAATTCTATCATTTATATGTCTCTTTTCTTGTCTACAAAGTTTTAATTAATTATATGTGCCCTGAAGAACTAACTGTGTTTCCAATCCATATCTAATTTGACTAACATAAAAAAGAAAATAATGATTTATTTTTTTATGACTTGTAGACGTGGATGAATGTAAGACATCAAAACATAATTGCACAGACAACCAAATTTGTAATTACATCGATGGATCTTTTGAATGTGCCTGCGTGAAGGGCTATTCAAAGCAAGGAACACAATGCCAAAAAGTCCAGGCAGAACTTATCAAGCTGACAATTGGTGAGTGCATTAACTTCTACATGATTATATATTTTTTCCCAACTACTTTTTTATGTCAAATATAAAGTTATTTATGGAATTTCGTTTAGGCTATGTTTCCGAGTGTGTGGTTGAAAGTTTTTTTTTATATATAATTTTTCAAATTCCTTCTAAAATCATCTCCCAAAGTAGGGAGATTTTGGAATAAAAATCTTAAATTTTCACATTTACCCTAGTTAAACTTTTAGAGTTTCATTTTACCTTATTTCTTTCTCTACTATCCATGAACACCTAATCATCATCAATTGGGCTAAAAATCACATATGCAAACTGGACTAAGAATAACGAGAAAAATCAAATTAGTGTGATCTTCGCCAGATTTTCTGGGGGATGATGATGGCGATAGTGATGCTTCGGTGTCATTTTAATCTTCTTTTTCTGCTGCATTTTCTCTCTTCGTCGTCACTGCTTCTGCGATATCATGCACATCTAGAAGGCTTTGATGAGAAGGGTTTGATTCTGCAACAGTAATCTTTTCATTTGCAGTTTTTTTTTTTTTTTTGCAATTTCTTGGATTTTGTTTCCATTCCAATTCAGAACCCGTTTCTTGCTTGGAGAAATGGAAGAATCGATCAATTCTATTAGATCAAATAAAAGATGCATACTCAGACAATGAAGGCAAACAGAGGAAAAAACCCAAGGTATGAAAAATGGTTGTGGGCGAGTGAGAGGAACTAGGAAAGAATAAATGCAAAAATATTTAGAATAAATGAGGATTGAGAGAGAGAGGGTCTACAGGAATATACGAAGGAGGAAAAAAATTATTTAGAGAAAGCAAACATTTTTAGAACAAATAGTGAAAATTATTTTGAATAAAAATATTTTGTTTTACATTAATATTATTTATGGAATATTAACTATGTTAATATTTTAAGTGTAAAATGATCTATATATATCACAAATATCTTATTTCCCTCCACTTAGAAAATGTGTATATATATATATATATATATGCGTGTATATGTTTGTGCATGCCCAAAATAAGAAGGACGGTAAATCTCTCATTGTCCTTTCTTCCTCTCTTTCTGAACTCCCAAACACTGCCTCTAGTTTCAAATTTAGGTTAAACAGCTTGAAGACATGGCTATAGAATTTTATTTTTTTTTAAAAAAACTAACCTATCAAGAGATCGAATCATTGCTCCTTGTTCTAGAAGGAATTTGCTAATCCAAAATACCCAAAGGTATTAACAAAACTCCAAATAATTATTTTATTTTTAACAATTATTTAAATTAGTACAAACAATACTGAAAAAATCTAGCTATAATGCTCTATTATCTTTTAAATACAGTTGCAGGTGTAAGATTTATAACTTTGCTTGTGGGTATGTTCATCATGTACTTGCTATATAAGAAAAGGAAACTCATCAAACTTAAAGAGAAATTCTTTAGGCAGAATGGTGGTTTCATTTTGAAAAAACAACTCTCCACAAGAGAAGACTTCTTAGGAAGTACACCTCAACTTTTCACGAGAGAGGAGCTAAAGAAGGCTACCAAAAACTATGATGAGAGCTTAATCATAGGCAAAGGAGGCTATGGTATTGTTTTCAAAGGATTTCTAAATGATAACAGAATTGTTGCTATCAAGAAGTCCAAAGTAGTGGATCAAAGCCAAATTGAGCAGTTCATCAATGAGGTGATTGTTCTCTCCCAAATAAATCTTAGGAATATGGTCAAGCTCTTAGGCTGTTGTTTAGAGGAAGAAGTTCCTTTATTAGTCTATGAATTTATAAAAAAACCGCACCCTATTTGATTACATTCACGATGAATCAAAGGCAACCAAAATTTCTTGGAAAACACGATTAAGACTGCAAATATTCTTCTTGACAAGAGTTACACCGCTAAGGTGTCTGATTTTGGAGCTTCAAGATTAGTTCCTATGGACCATGCAGCAATTGCTACAGTAGTGCAAGGAACTATTGGATACTTGGACCTAGAGAATATGCAGACAGGTGAACTTACTGAGAAGAGTGATGTGTATAGTTTTAGAGTAGTACTTGTGGAAAACAGGAGAGCAAGTGGTTTCATCCG
The DNA here is from genome assembly GCA_022379115.2 of Bauhinia variegata. NCBI lineage: Eukaryota > Viridiplantae > Streptophyta > Magnoliopsida > Fabales > Fabaceae > Bauhinia > Bauhinia variegata. The sequence continues at coordinate 11,597,314 of CM039434.1, read as the reverse complement.
ATAGGCTACAAGAGAAAAGATGTCTTGCTATGCACTTCTTGTCTTCCTTCAAACAGCATTGTCTGTTTAAAGTAATTGAAGTGGCATTGTGAATGAAGAAAATAAGCAGGAGGTAATGGAAGTTGCGGTACTTGCATCAAAGTGCTTGAAGCTAATAGGGGAGGAGAGTCCTAGCATGAAGGAAGTGGCTATGGAGTTAGAGGGAATAAGGATGATGAAGCATCCATGGGGTAGTAGCAACATAGAGCATAATTTGGAGGAGACTGAATATTTGCTCCAAGAGAAGTCCAGAATTTATGAACGTGGCAATAGCAGTAACCATCAAAATATTGGGTATGACAGCATTAAAGATCATGTACTCATTGCCTTTGATGACGGGAGATGATTATCTTTTTAAGTTCTTGCATGCTTTTGCTTTCTTTATCTGTAATCTATAATCCAATAAATCATGCGAACATATGTTAGTTATATTATCTATGTCCTTATTTCTATCCCCAATGTCATGTGTATGGATATTTTTAAACTTTTTATCTGAGATAATCACTTTTATGCTTTCCCTTATCTTTATTTTATTTTTATTTTCTCTTTAAATTTCACTATGAATAAAAAAAAAAAGAAAAAAACTTTATGTTATGATTTTTTTTTTCTCAGTATACAGACTTTATCACTTTTTTTGTACAAAAGAAATAAAGCCGATAACTTTTAAGATAAAGCTCAAAATAAAAGTAAGATATTATAAATGAAAATCAATTAGCAATTAACGAGGATAACAGTAATTTTTTTATAATGGTAACAGTAATATTTTTAACAAAAGAACATAATTTTTTTTACAACCAGAACTGAACTCGTGTAAATGTTAATTGTCACTGACTACCTGTATTGTCTCTTGTATTATCCTTACTACCTGAGCAGTATTCTCCCCCTTTTTTGGACAATTATTTACTGCTCTTTTTTTTTTTTATCACCATTACAGAATGTTCAACATTTTAAGTTTGACATTCTAGTAGACATCCGTTTCTCAATGCTTGTGAATTAGTGTTTCTCTTGTCCTATTAAAATTTTGCAATGAGATATCATTTGTGTGATGTATCAAACATGTTCTTGTTATAAATTATATATTTTTCTCCAAATTTGTAAAGGGTTTGCAAATTTTTTATATAAATTTTAAATAAAGTAGCTTGGTTTCTTTTAATTATGGCTAAGATGAAGTGTGCATGAATTTTGCTTGACCTGTGCAATCAATATAAGAATTCATTTAGGTCCATTTCTCTAATGGGTTGGCCCCCTTTAATATTTATTATATATATTTAAAGGAGATCATATTGATGAAGTGGATAGCTTGTGGGAATAGAAGAAAAGGAGATCATAATGCATTATCCGATCTAGAAAAATATGAACCAAACCTCTCAAATAGTCCAAACGAAAGCAATTTGCACATAAACAAAGCCAATCCGCATAATTAGTCTTTGTCAACATGCTTGTTTTCTTCTTCCATTTGGTTTGTATTAACTACTTCCATGGGAGATGACAGATCCATCTTGTACTGTTTGTACACGAATTGTCTACTTGGTCTAAGAATCTGCTATTAACAAACAGTACATATCATAGCATGTGGTCCTGTAATCAAGTTGAGATTTAGGGTTTAGACGTGAATAATGACCATTCAAAGTTGTGACCAAAGGTGAGAAGAAAGGAAAGTGAGAATTAGTCAAAGAAAAATAAACAAGTAATGTTAATACTAATATTTTGTATTAAATTTATCTTTTTAGAAGAGAATGGAAAAAGAAAAATATAAATCAAGAATCAGTCAAAATAAAACTTCAAAAATAACTTTGTTCCTTTTTAAGTTTGCATCAAAAGCATTCACCAATTGATAGTCAAAGACTAATCTCTTTGAGGAGGAGATCTCACCGAAGTTGGTACAATTAACTTCTCCCAACAAAGCCTTTTCCATACATACTACTAGGGATTGAACCCTTATCAATATACTTAAGAGACTTAGCTATATACCAACTATTTCATTTTTGTTCTACATAATAAGCACTACAATAGAAAACAAGAATTCCAACAATAAAAAACTGTTTGAACTTTGATTGTTGATAAGCGTGCATTTTTACCACTTTTTGATAATTAATTCCCCAGTTGTTGTTGCTATCTGGTGATTTATTGAGTCAGAAAAAAGGTTATATTTAATTTTCTAATGAAATTATGTTGAGATAACTGATAAACACCAAAAACATTTTTTAGTGTTTATCATTAGACTTTTATTTTTTACTTTTATGCCTTATTGTTGTGCTTAATGGATAAATTAACTAATATATACATCATTGAGGTCTAATTGAAATTGTTTGTATTTCACATTAATTTTCTTATTTTAAAGTCGAATTTACTTGTTATGAAATTCTTATTTTCAGGACTAGACCGAATTGACCTCAATACAATTGAGTGAACTTCTATGCTTGGAATTAATTGGAGAAAGACACAAATTCATGAAATTATGAAGTCTGGCATAGTTGTAATTTATTCAACCTTAAGGGCAAGCTTGTAATTTGGCATAGTTAGTGAACGGCATAATTGTAAATCTGCCCAAAAACACATTTCCCCCCTTCTAGGTCAAATTTTTCCCACTTCCCCCTCTCATTCACACCTCTCCTCCCTCTAACCTAGGTTCAGCTCTTCCCTCTTCTCCTCCATGGCTGCCTCCATGCCCAAGAGAGAGTAGAAGCCTTGTAATCACCTTAAGGAAGCTTGAAGACAACCGGGTGACCCTTGAAACTTGAATATTGTACTCTTTTGATATTTTAGTTCAATGAATATATGATTTTTACTGCTGGAATTCATGGCTGCTGGTTGCTCTCTTTTCTCCATGATTTTTGCCACATTTTTGATGGGTTATTCATGTTTGATGGTATATTTATGGTTGTGATGATCATGGATGGGTTATTCCTTAATTGTTGCTTGAATTTAGAGTCTCTAGGGTTCACGGATAGTTGAACAATTATGAGATTAAGGGGTTTCGGTATTTAAGCTTGTTGATTGCCTATTTTACTCATGGGTTATTGTTGAGAATAGGTTTAATCTCTTTAGCCATATGCTAAGCGGTGTTTTAGTAGAAAAACCTAGAGTTTGCTCTCGAGCTATAGGGTAAATCTTTGCTTAATCCCCATTAATTGAACTAATATGAAATTCTAGGTTGAGGATAGAGTTGCTTGTGGTTAGAAAGTCCCTAGGTTGATTACATTTTATTAATTGTAGTTTCAGCTTTCTTGTTAGTGTTTCTCGTTTAATCGATTTCCTTATTATTAAAAACCCCCAATTTTTACTCGAGAAAACTAAGACCCGTACTAGTGGTTCTTCGTAAATACGACCCATGTTGAAAATTAAAACTCGGAGTTTATAATTTGGCTGTCACCTATAGTGGTGACACTATAGGTACGCGTCAATAACAAATCAATGATAAATATGAATTTTTCAAGATATTTTGATGTGGAATATTTGATTTTTCCAAGACGTGTGAGATTAGCTTTTGTTTTGGGATTATGTTGAAATGATATGAATATTCAAATCTAGATTTTATAGTGATTTTTAGATAAAATCTAGCTGCCAAATGGCAAATTAAAGTGTTTGCTTTCTTAAGCATGCCCACATCTAAGGACAGACAATTATACCAGATATAGACAGAAGCATTCCTTTAATTAGGTATGCCCATGCCTTGTAGCAGAGCATGTTTTAGATCAAAATAGAAGCATCTGCTTCATTGAGCATGCCCACGCTTAATAACAAAACCATGCATAGAATTTTGACATAAGCGTTCCTTTCATTAAATATGCCCACGGCGAGCACCAGTAAACGAGAAATTACCTAGTCAAAAAGTCAAGGTTAGTTAAATTTTTATTTTATTTTAAATTAGATGTTTTTTAGGATTATCTTTTGAGATTATCTCCTAATATTATATTTTAGATTTGAATTATCTTTCGAGATTTGGATTTTCTCATATGGTTTTTCTCTTCCTCCTTTCCTCTTCCTATATAAAGGGGCTTAGGAGCATTAGAGAAACAACTTTTGGCTGCCTCAATTTTATGTATTTTTTCTGTGTTCTTTGCACTATGTGTTGTTAAATTTTCTTTTCTAGTCAAGTAATAAATTAAAGTATTGGTATGAATAAATTATGAGAACTTGATTTTCACTTTGTTTTCTCTTCAGGTATTTGAATATTTTTAATTTCATCTTATTTCTTCTCGTTAGGATAAAAGGGCCTGTATTTTGATCGAATGAATACAACTACTTGGATTTGTAAATCCATATTTGTTTACACGGTCCAATGAAGTAGCAAATCTATACTCACGTTGAATCAATCTTCGTAAAGTATTAATGAAAATATTTAATCTATCTACAATGCATGTTGTACGTCATTGGGTAGAATTAGTGGCTCTTCTCAATCTTAATGCTGCTCACACTTAAACTCAGATCGTATATAGGATTGGAAGTGAGTAAAGCTTCAATATAGAATGTTCAACGATCAAGTAAAATTATGGAAGAGCAAGATTCAATCCAACATCAATTTATCTGAAGGTTAAACTTCCATCTTTGATATTAATAGTTCAATTGAACTTAGACAACATAAAATAAATATAAATGCTAAGTAATATTTATAGTAAGTTAACATATTAGTCATGACAATGAACTCATATTTTGAATGGTACTACTAGTATGTAGTGTTATTATTATTATTATTATGACGACGACGATGTTGGTGAAAGAGGAATGTTGAATTCACCTTATGTCTAATCTATACATATTATTACAACGTAGCATTTAATGAATTCGTAACCATTTCATATATTTGTGGTGATGTTATATCTATCTATCCATATATTCTATCACCAAAAAGAATATTTTAATATATTTATATTAAAAAGCAAATGATGCTAATTAATATTCTCATATTTATCAAAAAGAAAGAGAAGACAATAAACAGATTTTGATTACTTTTAATTACTTTTTCTACAGATTATATTTCCTGCAAATCACGTTCCACGTGAATTTTTCTACGACTATTCTTACTTGTGGATATATCTACGAGGATAGTACCTGCAGATTTACCTGAGAAATTATAGATTCGAATTTTGCTCTGGAAATTTCGTACAAATTACCTGAAATTTTTCTATAGAGTTATCTACAAAAGTTTTTACAAATTTTGTTTCAAAAATCTTCTGCAAATTATAAATCCACAGAAGATTTTCTCCAAAATTCCATTCTTTGACGATAACCTAGCTATGGTTTTTTTTTTTTTTTTTTTTTTTTCTTTTATTGTGAAAAAATCAGTGCAAATTACCTTTGGATTTTCAAATCTGCAGAAAAAACTTTTCAAGAGCGTTGTAACTGCAAATTTTTTTTTGTAGGAAAACTATTTCTTGCAGATTTGAAGTCAAAATCCATAACAAAACCCGTAGGTGCAAGACAATTTTCTATTTCGTATTTGAATTGAAGGAGAGATGTTATGGGAAGTCAAATGAGGATTTCCTTCATGATATCATTGGGGAGATTAGAGTTTACAATCTCCTACCCTTCAGTTATTGAAAAATAATAAACTTGACCTGACTTTTTTTCTTATTAACTTGATCTGGAATTATTATTTGTATCAAATATATTTTCTCCTTATACAATCAATTGATTCTTCAAGATAATAATAGTTTACTCTATATTCAACTTCATATCATTACTTAAAATATAATAAAATTTCAGGCTATTTTATGCTTTTTGGGCTCTATGATCTTGTTAATGTAATATTGTTTATATTTGCAACTAGTTATTGAACAGGCATTAAGTGAAATAAATCAAAGTCTATTGTAGATATCAAGCATATGATAAAATATTTGTTGTTTCTCTCGTGGAACTTTAGATGTGAAATGAGTGTAGATTAAAGACAAAATTAATGTTGCATGGGTTGACAAAGAATAAATATATTTAAATAATTATTAAGATGTGACTCAATTGATAAACAAACTAAATTCATTTGATACACAAAATTAGGAGTTCAAATTTATAATAAAATACATATTATTAGAGGAAGTAACCATAATTATTTGTTATCCTTAAATGAGATTAGTCACATTTCTTAAAAAAAAAAAAAGTTATTCAATCCAACTTGAACTCAAGTTTATGCAAATTCAAAGTCCTCGTTGACGTGCTTGTTTTCTTCACTTTGATTGCGCAAAGCCCCTTGCATGAGCAACCCCACTTCACTATAAACTATTATACCCTAATTGGCCACTTGGTGGAAAATCTCTAATCAGTATACATTGTGTAAATTGGTTGTGGTCATGTAATCAAGCTGCCAGTTAGTTATTAGACGCCTAAGGTGAGAAGAAATGAAAGTGAGATCCTTGAAATAAATAAACATGCAATGTCAATATATCAATGTGTTGACCGTTTACAAGGATATTTATTATTATGTGTCTAGAAGGAAAGTTAAAAAAAGAAAATAAAAAGAAAAAGAAAAAGAAATAACTCAAACTATAGTTCTTAAAAAAAGTCAATCACTTTGTTCATTTGTTTTCTAAGTGATAATGTTTTGTGCTACAGAGGGTTGATTTAGTGTCTAATATAATTATTTAAGAACTAAAGTAACCATAAAAAATTAAGAATTAGTCACATTTAATAAATAATTCTAAGATAAAAACACGCGGTATTCTTTCTAAAATCATGTATATGATTAATTAAAAAGTTGAACGTGTAAGCTACTAAATATAATCTCGTGGTAAGAGCTAAGAAGTTGTAGGTTCAATTCTTTCATGTTAAAAAAGAGAAACCAAATGTCTAATAACATCTTAATGGCTCAATTTATATGTAGAATATTGAATTGAAAAGACAAAGACTGCTAATATAAAAAATAAATAAAAATACTCATAAACATAAATAAATAAATAAATAAATAAAAATAGGGTTGCACCAAGATATCATCTGTAAGTTTACTGAGCAACTGCTTATTGGACAAAGATAGAAATACAACATTTCTTTTGTTCAAATCCTTATGCTATAAATTACATTTTCTAATTCCTATGCCATAAGTTTCCTTTTCTCTTGGACTAAGTCTAGCTAGTATTTTTATAACTTGGGCAAAATCTTTTTGATCAAATATGAATTTGCTTAATTGATTAAGAGTAATTTATCTAATGATTAGGAGCAATCTATCAAGTAGATTTCTCATTGGTGTAATTGTTTGTATTTGCAAATTGCAACTAGTTCTTGAACTTAAAATAAAGCATAAAATATGTCTAGTTGTTCTCATAATTTTTGGGCCATGAAAACTATCTTAAAGGATGTGTTTTGTTTATTTTATTCATTATCAAAATAAGTATTTAACAAAAAATAAAATAAAATCAACATGTAAAATGTATCTAAGTAGATAATAAACCCAAGCATACACAGTATCATTGATGCATGGATCTCTCAATATGGAAATCTTTTATTTTGTTCTTAGAGATGAAGTTTGTGATGAGTTGCTTTAGTACAATGAAAGACACCAATGATGTTGTATATGCAACATACCAAGTTGCATGTTGTGTGATTGGACTGTCAAACAATGATAAGGAATTTATTAAGGGTATAAAGAAAGAAAGCACATGGGGTTCTGGGCATTTCCTATATGTGCACATTGTGACTCTTATTGTGAAGTAACAATTGTCTTTTCTTTATATATGGTTATGTTGGTATCAGTAACACATTTGTATATATGCAAGGCATTATCAGTTATCCTACAATCCACATGAGATATAGTGTTTACTATGATGTCAAATAACATTGCTTTCTTATACTTCTTCGTGTTAGAATTGCACATTCAAGATTTTATATATTTCTTAATGAGAATCAAGTCACATACTACAATATTAAATTATATTAAGTCGTTTGGTTTAGTTGTTAGCCGCTATATGAGATTAATCATATAGGATGAGGAACATATAGTCCAAAAATTCTTCTTTGAGACACTTGATAGAACTCCTAGGAATGTGTTGAGATAATAAAATACATAGTTAACTATGATTGAACCAAATTTTGTTTTTGCAATTTAATGGAACTTGCTAATTTATTTTTTTATATATGGTTAATATTCCCTAATCAATATCACCAATGAAAATTCACCTGGGCAGTAAAACCAAAATTACACCGACCTATCCCATGTCTGTGCATTGATGCAAGTCCTAATACTAACAAATAAAAATGAGGCAAGGGCCAAGTTATCATTGATAAATACATTTTAGTGTTTATCATTAGACTCTTATATTTTACTCTTATGCCCTATTGTTGTGCTTAATGTAAACTAAATACTTATTTTTAGTCTTTTACATTAAAATTCTAATTAATTTAGTCTCTTATATTTTAAATTTATCAATTTGATATCTCATATATGAAACACTAATTAATTTCGTCTCTCACACTTTAAACTTATCAATTTAGTCCCTCATACACATTTCAAAATTCCTATCAAGTTCATCTCATAAACCTATCAATATTTTTGAAGTGTGAGGTATTAAATTAATAAGTTTAACAAGTTTAAATAATAAAATTGATAAGAATTTTGAAGTGTGTGAAACTAAATTAATAAGTTCGAAGTGTAAGGAACAAAATTATTTAGAGTTTCAAGTATGAGGACTCAATTAATATAGTAGAGTTGGGAGACACCAAAATATTTATTTACTGTATTATGTATATATGTTAATACATATATAAATATTAATACACTTAAAATGCAAAAGATGAATATATATATATATATATATATATATATATATATATATATATTAAATAATATTATAAATTAGTTGAATTTTTTTTTACCAACAACAACCATAATAATAGCATATTTTCTACATATAGTCTAGTTAGTTTCTTTCTTCCTTCCAAGCTACTTGCATAGTCTTCCTCACACATGCTTGTTTTGTTATTTTCTCTGGTTATAATTAATTGTGTTCCCCCCTTCCCCCCCCCCCCCCCCCCCCAATTTTTTCCCCTTATAGAACATTTATCTACTGGATAGCAGACACATTTTCCCGCACGAGATCATAACCATTAGATAGCAGAACTTTTTCTTTATATTATTCCACAGGTCAAGTGGGGTGCTAGATTGCAGCTTGACCCATGGAAATTTGGAAGTCTTCGTCAATGTGTTTGTCTTTTTGTTCTCTCTGGTTGCCCAAGCTAGTTCCATGGGTGATGGGTCCCCTTTGTACTCTACACCGAAATTTGTCATTTGGTTAAAACATCTCTGTTAAACTGGTGTATGAATTAGACATGGTCATGTAATTATCGAATTTGTGATTTAGAGGTTAGATGTTAATTAATCACCGTTCAAAGTTACATCCAACCACAAAACGCCTAAATCAATTGACATAGGTTATTCTAACTTAATAAAAGGTTTCGGTTAAATATATATCTTCCTCAAGAAATTTACAGGATTAAGAAGTTGAAGTCTATGTCCATGCATGCACAAGTACTGTCCCTTTCTGTCGAACCTTGTCTAGTTAGTCTGCCTTTTAAGTCGACAACGAAATTAAAACCAATAGATGATAGAAAGAAATCTAGAAAGAGGAAGGAAAGAAAGAAATCAAAGTGCCGTGTTCACTCCCAAATAAATCATAGGAATGTGGTCAATCTCTTAGGTTGTTGTTTAGAGACAGAACTTCCTTTATTAGTTTATGAATTTGTCAACAATGGCACCCTCTATGATTATATTCACAATGAATCGAAGGCAAACAATGTTTCTTGGAAAACACGTTTAAGGATAGCAGCAGGAGCACTAGCATACCTTTACTCAGTTGCCTACATTCCCATAATACACAGAGATGTCAAGACTGCAAACATTCTTCTTGACAAGACTTGCACAGCCAAAATGTCTGATTTTGGAGCCTCGAGATTGGTTCCAGCTGATCATGTTGAAGTAGCTACAATGGTGCAAGGACCTATTGGATACTTAGACCCTGAGTATATGCAAACAAGTCAACTCACTAAGAAGAGTGACGTGTATAGTTTCGGAGTGGTACTTGTGGAGATGCTAATAGGGGAGAAAGCACTTTCATTTAATAGGCCAAAAGAGAAAAGAAGTCTTTCTATGCACTTTCTGTCTTCCTTCTTAGAGGGTTGCTTGTTTGAAGTTCTTGAAAAGGGATAGTAAATGAAGAAAATAAGGCGGAGGTGAAGGAAGTTGTAGTACTTGCATGGAAGTGCTTGAGGCTAAGAGAGGAGGAGAGGCCAAGCATGAAGGAGGAAGCAATGGAGTTGGAGAGAATGATGATGATGAACAAGCATCATGGGGTAGCAGTAGCACTTAGCTTAATTTGGAGGAGACTGAATACTTGCTGAATGAGAAATCTGGAATTTTTGAACATGGTGAGAGCACAAGCCACCAAAATACTCGGTATGACAGCATCAAAGATCATGTACTCATTCCTGTCGATGGTGGAAGATGATTATGCCAACACTCTAGCTACAAGCCCTACTTTTACTATCTTTTCAAGTCTTTTGTATGCTTTGCTTTCTTCATCTATGGTCTAATAATTTTGTGAACCTTTTTTATATGAGTTATTTCTATCCTTATTTAGCGGCCAATAAGATTATTAAACGATCATGTGAGTTAATTTTTTTTTTTCTGTTACTTATCCTATTTTTGATTTCGTTCCTCTTTCCTCAATAAATTACTTTTGGTATTCCCAAAAAAATGGTATGTTATGGGATGATATTTCTCTCATTATGATGACTTATGTGCCTATTTATCGTTTTAAAAATAGTTTAACAAAGGTGAGACAGTACCTGCAACACAATATAAAAGATGTTTTCTTATAAAATAAACATAGAACAAGGTTTGAGATGTAATGTCAAAAACTAACTTGAAAAAAAAAATTGAATTAAAATATGTACAAAATGTAAATTTTAAAAGAGAAAACCCCCTCACATTAACCTCGTAGACAAGTACCCCTTAACACTTTAAATTTCTCAATTTAAACCCTAAGATTTCAAACGTTTCCCAAATCGAACCTCCTTTCACCTCCGTCACCGCCCACTAACGGTTTTTGCCTATGTGACACATTACGAGCTAATGTGGCCATTAATGGGTGACATGGCACATAAAACTCATATGATGTGGCCAAAATGACATCATTCGTTGTGCCTTTCTCCATTGAAATCCTCAGTGACGTCATTTGATATCCTAAGTTGCCATTTCTGCTCCTCTTCTCCTCTTCATCGCTGCTTCTTCCCTCGTTGCCTTCATTACCTCCTCAGATTCTGATGCCAACCGAGTGAGCGAGCTTCTCACCCTTCAGTCTAGATCTGAATTGGGTGTAATCCACCTCAATGACCAACTTGTCTCTCGATTACTTGCTTCTTTGAAAACCTCGAGACCTTGTTGGCTACTCATCTTCTTATATGCCATTTAACTCCATGACAAGCAGGAGCTTCGCCTTAAGGAGCTTTACAATGAATTCGCACTCATTGCTTCTTCGTACAATACCAACAATCTAGACTCATCTTCTCCTTCTCGTGGGAAATTGTTCTTCTGCAACATAGAGTTCAGGGAATCACAGTCGAGTTTCTCCCTATTCGGCGTTAATGCCCTCCCTCACATTGGTCTTGTTGTCCCTCATCAGACCATCAAACAATGTCGCTGAGGATTTTAATGGAGAAAGGCACGACGAACGACGTCGTTTTGGCCACATCAGATGAGTTTTATGTGCCATGTCACCCATCAACGGCCACGTTAGCACTTAACGTGCCACGTAGGCGAAAATCATTAGTGGACGGTAACAGAGGTGAACGGAGGGTTCAATTTGGGAAATGTTTGAAGTCTTAGGGTTTAAATTGGGGAATTTAAAGTTTAGGGGGTACTTGTCTACTAAGTTAGTGTGAGGGGGGTAAAAGGGGGATTTCTCATTTTAATATGAGAGAAGGCATGAGATATAATATAGGATAAAGAATGTCCTATAAAATGGTTAATTGAGATTTGAGAGATAATGTCAATAGGAAACAATTGAAAAGGCAAAAATAAAAATGTGTATAAAATATTTAAATATAAAATTTTAATAAGACCTTACTAAAAAAGTGTGATGGAACTTGGGATACAATGTGAGACAAAAAATGAAATAGCCAAGAGTAGGAATGTGGAAGTGAGAAGCACTCCACCCTAATTAAGTGAAAATAATTTAAAAGGTGAAGTAATAGGTATCACATAACAGAACAACCACTACCAAGTGTGTAGATCAACTAGTAAGAATTGTTTTAGTTAAATCAAAGGTCTCGAATTCGAGCCCTGGAAATGTAACTATATTAGAACTTTATAAATAAAACTATATCGTCTTTGTATTTTTTCCTGTTTCGAGCCAAATTAATTGATATTCAATATGATGTAAAATATTGGTGGTTTTCCTGAAAAAATAATGAAACAACCAAGTGTCAATGTGTGAGTAAAAAGCTTTGTGAGACAAAAGATAATATAATATTTTAATAATATCTTAATAAAAGTGTGATGGAATTTTGGAGACAATGTGGTGTAAAAGATGGAATAACTAAGAGTAGAAATATGAAAGTGAGAAGCACTTGATTCTACTCTAGCCAAGTGAAAATAATTTAAAAACTAAAAGTACTAAGTGCGAAATAACGGAGAAACTATGTATTTGTGTGTGAGGGTGATAAGTATTGTATCAAAACTTCAATGTCTATTCTAATAATGTCTAATAATAAATAATAATGCAAGTAGTAGAAGCAGCGGCAGTTAGCTCCTTACTTTGCACATATAGTCAAGTCCATGCTAAGTGAATAATTAGTCTTCATCAATGCGCTTGTCTTGTTCTTTGTTGCTCTTGTGGTCTTACTTAGTTCAAACAGGATTACTTGTAGATTGAGGGACTAAGTAATAGTTTGTACTCTATAGATATCGGTAGTTAAGACTAAGGGTCCGTTTCATTTGCTAAAAATATAACACAAAAATTTGTGTCCCTTGTTTGATTTCTTAAAAGGCTTAAATATTGGACAAAAGTTTGTTCATGGTATTGGACAAATCCTTAAAATCATGTTACTTAATAAACCATGAGACAAGTATATGTTCAGAGTACTGGAAATTTTTTTTAACTTTGTCATTTCTCAAACCATCCTACAATCTTTTATGCCTTGGTTCATTAAATCTATGGTGGCAAGTACCAATAATGGCAGGCGACCGGCGCGACTTCGGCAACAATAAGTTACCAACAAACGACCCTTTTTTAATTTTTATAAATTATTTTAATTATTATAATTGTATAATATAAAAATTTGTATCCAGTGCATAGAGCAATAAACAATAAACAGTACAAAAGTTACACTATAACTTTATTCTTTGTGCTGTATTATATATCAAACGTACCTGAAAAAAAAAGTTACCATTCATTAGGGTGTTAGGTGAAATATAAACAAATACGAAGAATGGCTTATGGTTGACCAAAAAGAGAGAGAGGGATACCATATACATAAAGTATAAGTACGCTACTAGAGATTGATTAAAACAAATTTGGCATGAATATGATCAAACCATTCATTAATCCTTGTTCCTATAAGAAAAGTCATCCACCTCAATATCATTTTTTTAAAAAAAAAATATTTCACAAGTCGTCCTAGATTGCAGATTGACCTATGCAAATGTGCCCGTCTTGTTCTTCCCTGGTTGGGCAAGCTACTTGCATGGGTGATGGATCCCTCTTGTACCCTTTATACCACAAGTATACTCTTCAAAGGCATATGCAGACCTTTTTCAGTTGTAAGAAAAAACTGCTCTGCAGCCTGCATCACAAACAGAAAAGAAAAAATATCCACATACTGAATTGTGGATAAATTACCATCTAAATTATCCATATTAAGTCCTAACACTTCATGAATTTTTTTTTTCGGTGAAAGTGGAATAGCATTAGATAAAAGTCATAAGATTACAAGCCATAGATGATATTACGTGGGAACACATCATGAATGTGTGTGTGTGTATATTATAATTGTAAAAAATTAATCAATTGCTTACTTGGACTCCCAATTGATCAAATTTAAAGACTCCTTCTATATATAGATATATATTCTAGATATAACAGCATATATAACTTCTTATATATAGATATATACATGTACACACGCATATATGTATGTATTTTTATAGTTTCAAGAATTAATTTACATTTTATGTAAGGATAAAATTATCTATAGATATTATTAACACTTCATTTCTCTCATCTCACAAAATTTATACTTCTAAATAAGAAGAAAATAAACCTCTAACAGTCCTTTCTTTCTTTCTCCTCAAAACTCACAAACATTGCCTTTTAAGTGATAATTTAATTTGTACTGAACAGGCACAACAACATAAAACAAGAATTGTAACAGTAAAATATTTTAGAGATATTTTATTTAATTTTTAAAAAGTTTATCATATATTAGCTATCACTCACTCTTTAAAACAGGTGGGTTATGTTTTCATTTTATGAACCTGTCAGCTAGATTATCCACATAAATTTAAATGAATTTGTTACCTTCTTATTTATGTTTGTATAAGGCACTGAAAGATCTCTCCCCCAGGTAAAAACAATTAATATCTTTTATCTTAAGATGCAATGAAGAAATGAGTAGTAGCCTGCCTCTCCCACGATATAAACCTATTTGAATTGTATGGGTTGTGCAGTTAGAAAATATAGGGGTGCCAAAAATAATTCACAAATTCAGTTTGGTCGCTTAACAATATATGTTGTTATTATGCTTCTTAACTTGTGTTGTGGCCATGAGAAAAAATAAAGAAAGAGATTACTTTGATTTATGCACTTATTTGAAGTCTGTAGAATTTTTGAAGTCTTCTTTGTTGTTTTGCTCCCAAATTCTTATCATGCACTTATTTAAAGTTTGTAGAATTTTCAAAGTCTTTTTTTGAACTTTTCCTCTCAATTTTCTAAACCACAAACTCTTAGATGGCAACATTGGAAAAATTGGGGTCCATGTTTTTGGATCAATGCTTTACTAATGATCCCATATTGTACGTTTTCAGATTGCTTTCATCAGTAAACTAATAGTTCACATTGTTTAACAAGATACATAAAACAAAACTTTATTAGAATTATTGATTAAGCATTACATGGTCTCTATATATTATAAATTGGAAATATGAAAATATATTATGATCAATATAAACACAGCGCATGCTCACAATAGAGTCGGTTCAAATACTAAAATGTATTCTTTTATTTTACATATATCTTTATAAAATAAAATAAAAAATATAAATTTCACTTTTTATTGGCTAAAAGAAAAGGATAAAAAAATAACTACATATAAATAGTTGAAATCTTTCGCATGATAAATTTAGAAGAAATTATGGTATCATGCCATAATTCCAATACCATATGATCCCTAGTTATTTCGATTTTGAAGAGGGGGGGAGGGGGAAGAAAAATTCCAAACCAGAAAATTCTGATTTTTAATTTTAGGAAACATACAACTATGTGTTTAATTAATTAAAGTCTGATAGAAATTTTAAAGCTTTTTTTTTTTTTTTGAAGAAATTTCAAATATGCTAATTCTTAGATAACGACGGTAGAAGAATTAGAGTCTATTTGTTTGGATCAATGTTTCGTCTTATCAAATGATAGTGACAGCAAACTATGATTGACAAGTACGGTCAACCACCGTTGATTCCAAAATTAAGGTCATTATAATTGCCTCCATTAATTTGTTAATCATTCAGATGCCATGGAAATGTACTAAATACTCCATTTATTTTATTTTCATATGTCAGTTTAGTTTAGGATTTTATAAATAGATTAAGAAATACAATTAATATATTATCACATATTATTACGATTTTTTTGAATTTTTTTTATATGTTCTTAATATATCTTATTTATTGTTTCTATAGCAATTAATGATTTGCAATATTAGTTGGAAATGAGGAATAGTTGAAAATTGATTAATAATATTATCTTAAACCTCAAAAATTATAGACAAATGAAATAATTTTTTTAAAAAAAGTATGACAATTATAAACAAATGAAAGGAAGGAGCACTAATTGCACGAGGACATCCAAAAATTTGTTCCATTTTACTCTTTTTGTTATTAAGCTAGCTATTGCAGTTTACTCCCAGTTAGTTTTTATTTGTTATTTAAGATTGCTGTATATAAATAAAGAAATATAATTAATATATGAAAATTCATTTTAAGTCTCCAAACATACTCTTAATTTCATATGAGTAAAAATAAAAGTAATTAATAAATTATATAAACTAATTAAAAATGACAATGATATAATTAAAAAATAAAAAATTTCTTCTAAAGCAACAAATAAAAAAGGAGTGAGTAATATTTCTGCAAATGAATTAAGAAATCATTAATTATTGTAATATCTCAATTATGCAACCCTTATTTAATCACCTCAATTTCATTATGGTTATAAATAGATAATTTAATCCTTCGAAACATGCAACTGAATTGCTTAAAATCTAAAGAATTTTCAAAGTCTCCTTTATTTGTTGTTTTGCTCCCAAAATTTTAAGCCACAAATTCTTTGAAGGCATTTGCGGTAGAATTGTAATCCATGTCTTTTGATCAATGCTTTGATACTTGGCCCCTTATTTATTTTTCAGACATTGCTTTCAACAAGAAAGATAGTGTTTTAATCGTAATCCAATAATAACACGAGTTGGCATATAATAGCAATGAGATTCTTAACTTTGATGGAACTAAACTATTTTAGGAATTATTGTTAAGGTTTACAAGGTCTCTATATTTTATAAACTGATAATTGTCAATATAAAATTTTGTTTTTAACTTAAGTGAAGTAAGACCGAGTGATGAGTATTTATCACAAGACTCAACCCTTCAATTTATTTTAGGGAGAGAATCTCTTTGTTCAAAGTATTTATAACAGTAAAATTTTTAAGAAAAAGATAATCATACATTTAATTACTTAAATTTTATAAAAATTTCATAAGTCTTCTTTTCTTCTCAAAAATCTTTATTTTGCTATATGTGGCTCTAATATGCAAAGAAATTTGGGTCCATATATCTATCAAGAGATTTATTTATGTGACTAATATCTAACTAATTATGATAAAAGGTGACTGAAAAGTCCAATAATTTGTTAATCTTTCAGAGCCTACACAACATTTTTTTTTTCACGTGTCCTAACATCTTATACCAGGCAATTATGTTTTGTTTAATTAGGTGTCCATTTGTTTTTCCTTTTTATTTTTAGATCTCCAAATAAAGATTTAAAATTATTATAAAAATATGATACGAGAGAGATTAATAATACTGATTAGAGAGTTTTTTTTCCTTAAATTATATATCAAGAAAAATTGTCACATCAGACTTTTACTTTAAAGTGATTTATAAAATTTTTAAAGATTTATTTTTTATTTTTTTTTAAACACCAACTCTTCAATTACAAAGTTAGAAGAACTGGTGTCCATGTGTTTAGATAAATGCTTTTGTCTTATCAAAGCCCACTTAAGCAGCATAGAGATAACTTTCCAAGTTGATTTTGGAATTTTCTTCTCAAAAGACATTAATCTTAGTTTGCTATTTATATATGCACTATAAAGACTTTATCTAGGTCCATATATTTATGAAGAGATTTATATATGCTCAACGAAAAACTAATTATTGTGAACTATGATAGAAAAGTATGTTCAACAATTTTTTACTCCAATAAAAAGTTACCTTCTCTGGTAAAAACTAATTATTTGCTTATTTGGATTATCTTTTAACAATGTGATTCCCATTTTAATTTAAAAATAAGCAATTTTATATAAAATTCATTATTTATATTAGTTTTTATAAAGAAGATGAAATATCTGTAAAAATCAAAAACCTCTTTTTTTTTTTAAAAGCATGTAAGGAGATGTTTCTTTTTTTTTTTTTTTTTTTTAAATTTTCTAATAAAAAGAACTTTTTAAAAATCAATTCAAACGCAATAACTTTTTCTTCCTTTTTAAAATTTTTATTTTTCCTTCTCCTTTTGACTTCTTTATTTAGAAGTAAATCCAAACAAGCTAAATCATACATCACTTACATAGAATTGATAATTATGCATTTTCTTATTGTTAACTAGATTAGGATTTTTTTTTATTCAGTTGAACTATGTTGTCTATATATAGGTGTCTTTTTGTATTCAGTTTAGTCAGATTTTTATGCAATTAAATATTCATATATTTTTTCATTCAAAGAGCATCAGAGCAAAGTCAATGGAATACTTTGCCCTAAAAAAGTATTGTAGGTTTTTTTTTTTTTTGCAGAGTACCCACACTAAGGGAGTACCTTAGGGTTTTTATTTTGCTTTGTTTTAATCAGTAGGGAAGTTTTTTTTTTTTTTGACAGCAATAGAGAAGTTAGATAAAAGAGAATAAAACCTTGTACGTTATAACCTAAAAGAGATAATGTTGTATAATTTACAATGATAATTTGGGAGTTGAGAAGCTAAATAGACATTAACAATAAATGATTCATAACAATAATAAAATAATTAAGTAATTATTTTAAAAAATAATCAATTGCTGACTTGGACTCCTAATTGAAAGATCTCTTCCAGGTCAAAACAATTAATATCTTTTATCTTAAGATGCAAGGGAGAAAACTATAAGTAATCTGATTTTGTATCATCTCTCGTGACATTAGATAGATAGAAGTGCACATAATAATAATTAAAATAATGATGGAAAATAGCTTATTTTGTACTTATAGTCCAGTTAGCTTTTCTCCCCCTTCCAAGCCACTTGCATAAGTCTTCGTCAACGTGGCTGTCTTTTTCTTTTTCTTTTTTCCGGTTGTAATTAATTATCGTTACTTTTCCTTCTTTTTTTTTCCCTTGTCCTAGATTCTTAAGAAGAGAGTGTTCTCTCTTCTTCAGGAGTGATAATATAAAATTTATAATATCAAATTTAATTTTTTAATATTCATAACTAAAAGAGATGCTGCTAAATCAATACATCATTGGCTTATACCTTAATAAGTTTTTTTTTTTTTTTTTTAATATCAACCATAAAATTTATGATAATCAAATTGAAAAATGGAGACTTTTTTTTTTAATTTATAAATTTTAAAGAAAGGACAAATTTGTATTTACACAAAAATATATATTCTATTTTTTTAAATTTTTTGTGCAAACTAAATATTAATAAAGGAACATAAATTCTTTCATTTCCCTTACATACTAAATAGACTAAAGGTTATCATTTTTCTATGTCCATTCCAAATAGACAGCGGCCGTGGGAGCACCTAGGCCATAACTTACTTTCTATGTCCATACCGCAATTAACACTGTCCTTTTTTTTTTTTTTTCGACCTAGTCTAGTTTGTCTCATGTCAACGAAATTAATAGTGATGAATGATAGAAATTAAGGACGAGGGAATGCATCTAATTTTATTAACTAAAACGTTTGGGAAAACTTATTTGGAAAATTCTAATAACATTTTGCAGATAATTCAACAACAAAAGTGCATATCAATTAGCTTTCTGTCCCATCCCCCCGAGTGAGAAAATTAAGGATAAAAAATCTCTATACGTGTAAGCAGACTTTTCAATTGGAAGAGGGTAGAACAAAATAAACTACCAATATAGCATATTAAAAGTAAGGTCTTTTACGCTCTAAATTTATCAATATAATTTATTACATTTTAAAATTTATAAATAATCATTTATATTGATAAATTTAAATGATTAAATTAATAAAAATTTTGAATTGTAAAAAGTTAAATTAATAAATTTAAAATATTAAAAAAATTTATAAAAATTTTAAAATTAAAGAATTAAATTATATAATAGTTAGAGTGTGAGGGAACGCAAAAGATATTTGCTCACACAAGAATTACCATTTCTTATTTATTTGTGTATTCTAGATAGTTTCCCTCTCCCTTCGTAGTCAACGAAATTACACAGTAATTAGCATTCCGGCTCATCCTGCCGAGTAATAGGAAGAAAATGGGAAATGGGTAATGGACAATCTCTATATATGTCAAAAGGAAAAGTGCTCTGCAGTTTGCATTACAAAAAAAGAAACGGAAACTGTGAGTTGCCAAAAGATAGAATCTGAAGCAATATGATGGTGAAGAAGAGGCATCTTCAACTACTGGCCTTGGTGTATGCCATTGCATTAGCAATGGTGGCAGCAGCGGCGGCTCAATCCCAAAACCAATCTGAAGCATTAGCCCTACCTGGCTGCAACCACATATGCGGGAACGTTACAATCCCATATCCATTTGGCATAGGCCAATCATCTGCAACCGATGAAAATTGTTTCTTGGACGATTCGTTTAACCTCACTTGTCAAAACTCTGAATTGATTCTGGGTGTAAATATCCAAATTTCAAACATATCCCTCCAAGGTCAACTAGAAGTCTCCTTTTCGTCTCCTCAGTTTGTTATAATGCATCTGGCTTTCTAGCTAAAAGTCCAAACCGACCCTATTTCTGGGTTCGTTCTTACACCATTTCTAGTGAGAAGAACAAGTTCTTCAGTGTTGGCTGTGACACTTACGGGTATCTCAATAATTTCCGAAATGGTACAAATTATTCAACCGGGTGCGTAACGAGGTGTGGTACCGGACCCGACCCTGACAACATTGAAACTTGTTCAGGAATTGGGTGCTGCCAGGTAGGGATTCCTCATGGAATGAAGAACATCACTATCCAAGCATTTAGTTTAAACGGTTACAGAGATGCGACAGAGAGTTTCAATCGCTGCAGCTATTCTTTTGTACACAAATCAGATGGTGGTGCTGGCTATAAGCTATCTGCTGATGATGTGAAGAATGGTCTACCATTTAAGAGGGTTCCAATGGTGCTAGATTGGGCTGTTGCAACAGAAGACGGGACATGTAATGCTTGCAGATACAACAGTCATTGTAATGTCACAGGGAGTGGATATAGGTGCTACTGTAAAGATGGTTATGAAGGAAATCCATATCTCCCGCAGGGTTGCCTAGGTGATTGTTCCTTTACAATTATTCACTTTTAAATATCTCACATTCTGTTGGACTAAAATAGCTAAAAATTAAAATGCTAATTCTTAGTAGAAAACTGTTAAATTAATTTATTAAATTAGAAGTGTTTGATAATATTAGTGGTTGAACTAGCTAATACATATAAAATTATAAAATTACGTAAAAATATATGCTTATATGGTTTTTTTACATAAATTCTAATTTTATTTTGCAGAGAAAAATGTATTTTTAAGTATTAATAATTTTTAATTAATTTTAAACTCATACTTTTTTATTTAAAAGTTAAATATTTTATTAAAAATAATGTAATAAATAAAATAGATAGTATAACAGATCATAAATAATAATGGTATCTACCTAAGAAAAGAGACGCAGTATGGATAGAGGAGAGAGATAAAGATTATTAAAATATTAAGGGTAGAAATTAAAAAAAAAAATTATAAGCTTTAAGTCAGTAGTGTTTAAAAAAATGTTATAGGCTAATAAAATAAATTTGTTTATCTAACATCTCTATTTTCATTAAACAAGCTCATAAATTAGCCAAATATGTTATAAGATAATTTAAATCACATGCTAAACAGACTCTCAATTTCTTTAATTCTATCATTTATATGTCTCTTTTCATGTCTTCAAAGTTTTAGCTAATTACATGTGCCCTGAAGAACTAACTGTATTCCCAATCCATATCTAATTTGACTAGCAAAAAATAAATAATGATTTATTTTTTTTATGACTTGTAGACATGGACGAATGTAAGACATCAAAACATAATTGTACAGACAACCAAATTTGTAATAACATCGATGGATCTTTTGAATGTGCCTGCGTGAAGGGCTATTCAAAGCAAGGAACACAATGCCAAAAAGTCCAGGCAGAACTTATCAAGCTGACAATTGGTGAGTGCATTAACTTCTACATGATTATATTTTTTTCCAACTACTTTTTTATGTCAAATATAAAGTTATTTATGGAATTTCGTTTAGGCTATGTTTCCGAGTGTGTGGTTGAAAGATTTCTTTTATATATAATTTATCAAATTCCTTCAAAAATCATCTCCCAAAGTAGGGAGTTTTCGGAATAAAAATCTTAAATTTTCACATTTACCCTAGTTAAACTTATAGAATTTCATTTTAACTTATTTGTTTCTCTACTATCCATGAACACCTAACCATCAATTGGGCTGAAAATCACATATGCAAACTGGACTAAAAATAACGAGAAAAATCAAATTAGTGTGTTCTTCATCTGGGGGATGATGATGGCGATAGTGATGCTTCGGTATCGTTTAATCTTCTTTTTCTGCTGTATTTTCTCTCTTCATCGTCACTGCTTCTGCGATATCATGCACATCCAGAAGGCTATGATGAGAAGGGTTTGATTCTGCAACGGTAATCTTTTCATTTGCAGTGTTTTTTTTTTTTTTTTGTTTTGCATTTTCTTGGATTTTGTTTCTATTCCAATTCAGAACCCATTTCTTGCTTGGAGAAATGGAAGAATCGATCAATTCTATTAGATCAAATAAACGATGCTTACTCAGAAAATGAAGGCAAACAGAGAAAAAACCAAGGTATGAAAAATGGTTTTGGGCGAGTGAGAGGAACTAGGAAAGAATAAATGCAAAAATATTTAGAATAAATGAGGATTGAGAGAGAGAGAGGGTCTAATGGAATATACGAAGGAGGAGCAAAATATTTAGAGAAAGAAATTTTTTTTAGAACAAATAGTGAAAATTATTTTGAATAAATATGTTTTGTCTTACATTAATATTATTTATGGAATATCAACTATGTTAATATTTTAAGTGTAAAATATCTATATATATCACAAATATCTTATTTCCCTCCACTTAAAAAATGTGTGTATATATATATATATGTATATATATATATATATATATATATATATATATATGTATATGTATATATGTATATATATGTTTGTGCAACGCCAAAAATAAGGACGGTAAATCTCTCGTTGTCCTTTCTTCCTCTCTCTCTCTCAACTCCCAAACACTGCCTCGAGTTTCAAATTTAGGTTAAATAGCTTGAAGACATGGCTATAGAAATTTTTTTTTTTTTTTTTTTTAATCAAGAGATCGAATCATTGCTCCTTGTTCTAGAAGGAATTTGCTAATCAAAAATACCTAAAGCTATTAGCAGAATTCCAAAAAATTATTTTATTTTTGACAATTATTTAAATTAGCACAAACACTACTGAAAAAATATAGCTAGCTTAATGCTCCATTATCTGTCAAATACAGTTGCAGGTGTAGGATTTATAACTTTGCTTGTGGGCATGTTCACCACGTACTTGGTGTATAAGAAAAGGAAACTGATCAAACTTAAAGAGAAATTCTTTAGGCAGAATGGAGGTTTCATTTTGCAACAGCAACTCTCCACAAGAGAAGACACTTCTAGATATGCAACTCAAATTTTCACTGCGGAGGAGCTTAAAAAGGCTACCAAAAACTATGATGAGAGCTTAATCAGTGGAAAAGGAGGCTATGGTACTGTTTTCAAAGGGTTTCTAACTGACAACCGGATTGTTGCTATCAAGAAGTCCAAACTAGTGGATCAAAGCCAAATTGAGCAATTCATCAATGAGGTGGTTGTTCTCTCCCAAATAAATCATAGAAATGTCGTCAAGCTCTTGGGCTGTTGTTTAGAGGAAGAAGTTCCTTTATTAGTCTATGAATTTGTAAACAATGGCACACTATTTGATTATATTCACAATGAATTAACGGCAATCAAAATTTCTTGGAAAACACGCTTAAGAATAGCAGCAGAAGCAGCAGGAGCATTATTGTACCTTCACTCAGCTGCCTCCATTCCCATAATCCACAGAGATGTGAAGGCTGCAAATATTCTTCTTGACGAGAGTTACACAGCTAAGGTGTCTGATTTTGGAGCTTCAAGATTAGTTCCTATGGACCATGCAGCAATTGCTACAGTAGTGCAAGGAACAATTGGATACTTGGACCCAGAGTATATACAGACAGGTGAACTTACTGAGAAGAGTGATGTGTATAGTTGTTGAGTAGTACTTGTGGAGCTGCTAACAGGAGAGCAAGTGGTTTCATCCAATAGGCCACAAGAGAAAAGATGTCTTGCTATGCACTTCTTGTCTTCCTTCAAACAGCATTGTCTGTTTGAAGTAATTGAAAGTGGGATTGTGAATGAAGAAAATAAGCAGGAGGTGATAGAAGTTGCGATACTTGCATCAAAGTGCTTGAAGCTAATAGGGGAGGAGAGGCCTAGCATGAAGGAAGTGGCTATGGAGTTAGAGGAAATAAGGATGATGAAGCATCCATGGGGTAGCAGAAACATAGAGCATAATTTTAAGGAGACTGAATATTTGCTCCAAGAGAAGTCCGGAATTTATGAACGTGGCAATAGCAGTAACCATCAAAATATTGGGTATGACAGCATTAAAGATCATGTACTTATTGCCTTTGATGACGGAAGATGATTATCTTTCTAAGTTCTGTACATGCTTTTGCTTTGTTTATATGTAGTCTATAATCCAATAAATCATGTGAATATATGTTAGTTATATTATCTATGTCCTTATTTATATCCCCATTATTATGTGTATGGAGATTATTAAACTTTTTATCTGAGATGATCACTCTTATGCTTTCCCTTATCTTTATTTTCATTTTTATTTTCTCTTTAAATTGCACTATGGAAAAAAAAAAAAAAACTTTATGGTATGATTTTTTTTCTCAGTATACAGACTTTATCACTTTTTTATAAAAAAGAAATAAAGCTGATAACTTTTAAGATAACGCTCAAAATAAAAGTAAGGTCTTATAAATGAAAATCAATTAGAAATTAACAAGGATAACAGTAATTTTTTATAATGGTAACAGTAATATTTTGAAGAAAAGAACTTAATTTTTCTGCAAGCAGAGCTGAACTCGTGTAAATGTTAATTGTCCTCACTACCTGTATTGTCTCTTGTATTATCCTCACTACCTGAGCAGTATTCTCCCCTTTTTTGAACAATTATTTACTGCTCTTTTTTTTATCACCATTACAGAATGTATTCAACATTTTAATTTTGACATTCTAGTGGACATCCGTTTCTCAGTGCTTGTGAATTAGTGTTTCTCTTGTCCTATTAAAATTTTGCAATGAGACATCACGAGTTGTGTGATGTATCAAACATACTCTTGTTATAAATTATATATTTTTCTCCAAATTTGTAAAGGGTTTGCAAATTTTTTATATAAATTTTAAATAAAGTAGGTTGGTGTCTTTTAATTATGGCTAAAATGGAGAGTGTGCATGAGTTTTGCTTGACCTAGGTCCATTTCTCTAATGGGTTGCACTTGTGAGCCATTAATTATTGGGTTGGCCCCCTTTAATATTTATTATATATATTTAAAGGAGATCATATTGATGAAGTGGACAGCTCGTGGGAATAGAAGAAAGGAGATCATAATGCATTATCTGATCGAGCAAAATCTGAACCAAAGCTCTCAGTTAGTCCAAACGAAAGCAATTTGCACTAAAACTAAGCCAATCCGCATAATTAGTCTTTGTCAATATGCTTGTTTTCTTCTTCTATTTGGTTTGTATTAACTATTTCCATGGGAGATGACAGATTCATCTTGTCCTATTTGTACTTGAATTGTCTACTTGGTCTAAAAATCTACTATTAACAAAAGTACATATCATAGGATGTGGTCCTGTAATGAAGCTGAGATTTAGGGATTAGACGTGAATAATGACCATTCAAAGTTGGACCGAAGGTGAGAAGAAAGGAAAGTGAGAATTAGTCAAAGAAAAATAAACATGTAATGTGAATACAAATATTTTGTACTAACTTTATCTATTCAGAAGAGAGTGGGAAAAGAAAAAGATATATATCAAGGTGCAGTCAAAATAAAACTTTAAAAATAACTGTTTTTTTTTTTTCTTTTTAAGTTTGCATCAAGGGTATTCACTAGTTGATAATTAAAGACTAATCTCTTTAAGGGGGAGAGACCACTTAAGTGGGTATAATTGACTTCTCCCAACAAAGCATTTTCCGTATATACTACTAGAGATCAAATCCTTGTTAATATGTTTAAAGGACCTAAATATCTACTAATTATTTAATTTTTATTCTACAGAAGCAGTACAATAGAAAACAAGAATTCCAACAATAAAAAACTGTTTGAACTTTGATTGTTCATAAGCGTGCCTTTTTTACCACTTTTGATAATTAATTCCCCAATTGTTGTGGCTATCTGGTGATTTATTGAGTCAAAAGGTTGTATTTGATTTTCTGATGAAATTCTGTTGATGAATTTTCAAGATATTTTGATGCGGAATATTTGGTTTTCCAAAACGCGTGAGATTAGCTTTTGTTTTGGGATTATGTTGAAATGATACGTATCTAGATTTTATAGTGATTTTTAGATTTTTAGATCAAATCTAGCTGCCAAATGGCAAATTAAAGTGTTTGCTTTCTTAAGCATGCCGACATCTCAGGACAGACAATTATACCAGACATAGTTAAATGCATTCCTTTAATTAGGCACGCCGATGCCTCAGAGCATGTTCTAGATCAAAATAGAAGTATCTGCTTCATTGAGTATGCCCACGCTTAATAACAGAACCACATACAGAATTCTTACATAAGCGTTCCTTTCATTAAATGCGCCCACGTCCAGCACCAGTAATCCAGAAATTACCTAGTCAAAAAGTCAAAGATAGTTAGACTTTTATTTTATTTTAAATTAAGATTTTCTTTTAAGATTATCCTTTGAGATTATCTCCAAATATTATCTTTTAGGATTTGAATTGTCTTTTGAGATTTGGATTGTCTCACACGTTTTTTGTCTTCCTCCTTTCCTCTTCCTCTATAAAGGGGTTTAAGAACATTAGAGAAACAACTTTTGACTGCCTCAATTTTATGTATTTTCTCTGTGTTCTTTCCACTATGTGTTGTTAAACTTTCTTTTCTAGTCAAGGAATAAACTAAAATATTGGTTTGAATAAATTATGAGAACTTGATTCTCACTTTGTTTTCTCTTCAGGTATTAGAATATTTTTAATTTTCATCTTATTTCTTCTAATTAGGATAATAGGGTCCTTATTTTGATTGAGTGAATACAACTAATTGGATTTGTAAATTTGTAATTGTTTACAAGGTCCAATGAAGTAACAAATCAATACTCACATTGAATCAATCTTCATAAAGTATTGATGAAAATATTTGATCTATCTACAATGAACGTTGTACGCCATTGGGTAGAATTGGTGGCTCTTCTCAATCTTAATGCTGCTCACAATCAAATAAAATTAAGGAAGAGCAAGATTCAATCCAACATTAATTTATTTGAAGGTTAAACTTTCATATTTGATATTCAATGATCGGTTTGTTCAACCAATTTGGAAGTACTCCTTGACTAGAGCTTGGTTTATTGATATTCTTCTATAAGAGTTACTTTGTCCACACGTTATTATTGCTAAAACATTTATAATATCAATTTGAGGTTTGATATAAAAATTTTAATAATTCAATTTTTTTATTAGATTAATAATTCAATTGAACTTAGACAACATAAAATAAATACAAATGCTAAGTAAAATTTATAGTAAGTTTAACATATTAGTCATGAAAATTAACTCATATTTTGAATGGTACTACTAGCATGAAGTTTTATCATTATTATTATGATGATGATAATGATGATGATGATGTTGGTGAAAGAGGAATGTTGAATTCACTGTATGTCTAAACTATACATATTATTGCAACGTAGCATTTAATGAATTCGTAACCATTTCATATATTTGTGGTGATGTTATATCTATCTATCTATATATTCTATCACCAAAAAAGTATTTCAATATATTTATATTAAGAAGCAAATGATGCTAATTAATATTCTCATATTTATCAAAAAGAAAGAGAAGACAATAGACAGATTTTGATTACTTTTAATTACTTTTCCTACAGATTATATTTCCTGCAAATCACGTTTGATGTGAATTTTTCAACGACTTTTCTTACTTGTGGATATATCTGCGAGGATAGTACCTGCAGATTTACCGGAGAAATTATAGATTCGAATTTCGCTATGGAAATTTACTAAAAATTTACCTGCAAAAGTTTTTACAGATTTTGTTTCAAAAATCTTCTGCAAATTATAAATCCACATTAGATTTTCACCAAAATTCCTTTCATTGACGATAACCTAGCTATGGATTTTTTTTTTTTTTCCTTCATTTCTTGTGAAAAAGTCCAGTGCAAATTACCCGCAGGAAAAAACTTTTCAAGAGCGTTATAACTGTAAATTTTTTTCGTAGGAAAACTACTTCTTGCAGATTTGAAGTCAAAATCCATAACAAAACCCGTAGGTGTAAGACAATTTTCTATTACGTATTTGAATTGAAGGAGAGATGTTATGGGAAGTCGAATGAGGATTCCCTTCATGATATCATTGGGAAGTCTAACAGTAAACTTTACCTGACTTTTTTCTTATTAACTTGATCAGGAATTATTATTTGTTTCAAATATATTTTCTCCTTATATAATCAATTGATTCTTCAAGATAATAATAGTTTATTGTATATTGAACTTCATGTCATTAGTTAAAATATAATAAAATTTCAGGCTATCTTATGCTTTCCGGGCTATATGATCTTGTTAATGTAATATTGTTTATATTTGTAACTAGTTATTGAACATGCAATAAGTGAAATAAATCAAAATCTACTATAGACATCAAGCATATGATAAAATATTTGTTGTTGCTCTCATGGATCTTTAGATGTGAAATGAGTGTAGATTAAAGATAAAATTAATGTTGCGTGGGTTGACAAAGAATAAATATATATTTAAATAATCATTATGGTGTGACTTAATTGAAAAATAAACTAAATTCATTGGATATGCAAATTAGGAGTTCAAGTTTATAAAAAACATATATTATGAGAGGAAATAACCGTGATTATTTTCAATCCTCGAACGAGATTAGTTATATTTCTTAAAAAAAAATGATTTAGTCCAATTTGAATTCAAGTTTATGCAAATTTATAGTCTTCGTTGATGTGCTTGTTTTCTTCACTCTGACTGCGCAAAGCCCCTCACGTGGGCGATCCCTATTGCACTATAAACTATTATACCCTAATTGGCGACTTGGTGAATTGAAATAAATAAACATGTAATGTCAATATATCAATGTGTTTACCATTTACCAGGACATTTATTATTATGTGTCTAGAAGGAAAGTTAAAAAAAGAAAAAAAAAAAAGCAAAAACAAAAACAAATAGGTCAAACTATAGTTCTTAAAAAAAAGTCACTCACTTTGTTCATTTGTCTTCTAAGTGATAATTTTTTGTGCTACAGAGGGTTGATTTAGTCTCTAATGTAATTATTTGAGAACTAAAGTAAGTATTAAAAAAATTAAGAATTAGTCACATTTAATAAAGAATCCTAAAATAGAAAAACACCGTATTCTTTTTAAAACCATGTATATGATTAATTAAAAACTTGAACGTTCAAGTTACTAACTATGATCTCGTGGTAAGATCTGAGAAGTTTTAGGTTCAATTATTTCATGCTAAAAAAAAAGAGCCAAATGTCTAATAACATCTTAATGGCTCAATTTATATGTAGAATATTGAATTGAAAAGACAAAGACTGCTAATATAGAAAATATAAAAACACTCATAAAATAAATAAATAAATGAAAATAGGACTGCACCAAGATATCATCTGTAAGTTTATAGAGCAACTGCTTATTGGACAACGATAGAAATACAATATTTCTTTTGTTCAAATCCTTGTTATAAATTACATTTTCTAATTCCTATGGCACAAGTATCCTTTTCTCTTGGACTAAGTCTAGCTAGTATGTATATAACTTGGCCAAATCTTTTTGATCAAATATGAATTTCCTTAACTGATTAAGAGTAATTTATCTAATGATTAGGAGCAATCTATCAAGTAGATTTCTCATTGATGTAATTGTTGATATTTGCAAATTGCAACTAGTTCTTGAACGTAAAATAAAGCATATAACATTTCTAGTTGTTCTCATAATTTTAGGCCTCGAAAACTATCTTAAAGGACATGTTTTGTTTATTTTATTTATTATCAAAATAAGTATTTAACAAAAAATAAAATCAAACCAACATGTAAAACATATCTAAATAGATAATAAACACAAGCATACACAGTAGCATTGATACATGGATCTCAATTTGGAACTCTTATTTTGTTCTTAGAGATAAAGTTTGTGATGAGTTGCTTTAGTACAATGAAGACACCAATGATGTTGTATATGCCACATACCAAGTTGCATGTTGTGTGATTGGACTATCAAACAATGATAAGGAATTTATTAAGGGCATAAAGAAAGAAAGTATACGTGCATTGTGACTCTTATTGTCAAATAACAATTGTCTTTTCTTTATATATGATTATGTTGGTATCGGTAACACATTTGTGTATATACAAGGCATTATCTGTTATCCTACAATCCACATGAGATATAGTGTTTACTATGGTGTCAAATAACATTGCTTTCTTATAGTTCTTGGTGCTAGAAGTGCACATTCAAGATTTTATATATTTCTTAATGAGAATGAATTCACATACTACAATATTAAGTTTTAGTAAGTCATTTGGTTGAGTAAAAGCAGCTATATGAGATTAATCTTATAGGATGAGGAACATATAGTCCAAAAATTCTTATTTGAGACAATTGATAGAACTCCTAAGAATGTGTTGAAATAATAAAATACGTAGTTAACTATGATTGAACCAAGTTTTGTTTTTGCAATTTAATGCAACTTGTAATTTATTTTATTATATATGATTGATATTCCCTTATCAATATCACTAATGAAAATTCACCTGAGCAGTAAAACCAAAATTACACCGACCTATCCCATGTCTGTGCATTGATATAAGTCCTAATACTAATAAATAAAAATGAGGCAAGGGCCAAGTTATCATCCTTACCAATTAGCTTATTAAATACTACTTATTGGGCATAGATAAACAAGCAACGTTTTTTTCTTCTTTTCTTTTTTCAAATCCAAGAGCTATGACTTACATTTCTAATTTTCTATATCCATGCCAAAAGTAACATCCTTTTCTCTTGGTCTTGATCTAGTGATATGTAATCCAACACAAAGCACGCACAGCGGCTACTTGATATAAGAATCTATTGAAGTTGAAAATTAAAGGGGTAGCTTGGGGATAATCTTTTTGATGTAATACGAATCCCCTTGATTAATTAAATAGGAGAAATTTAACATTGAAGAAAATAAAAAATCTCGTTAATGTAATATTGTTTATATTTTCAACTAGTTCTTAAGCATACAAATAAGTGAAGCAAATCAAAGTCTACCGTAGATCTTTAGATGCGAAATGAGTGGAGATTAAAGACAAAATTATTGTTTTATGGATTGACAAGAAATAAATAGATATTCAAATAAATTGAATTTGAACTTAAGTTTATGCAAATTAAAAGTCTTTGTTAATGTTTTTGTTTTCTTTACTTCGGTTTCGCAAGCTTCTTGCGTGGGTGATCGGTATTGTACTACAAACTATTTTACCTTAATTGGACACTTGGAAGAAAACTATCCCATAGCAATCATTGTATGAATTGGCCGTGGTCATGTAATCAAATTGTGAGATAGCTATTAGACGTTAATTACCATTAAAATTGAGCCCTAAGGGTGAGAAGAAATGAACGTGAGATGCTAGAAATAAACAAACATGTAATGGGAATGTATCAATGTGTTTAGTATTCACAAGGATATTTATTATTGTCTGTAAGTTTAAAAAAAAAAAAAAATTACTCAAAACAATAATCCTTTAAAAAAAATCCATCACTTTGTCCATTTGTCTTTTAAGTGATAATTTCCTTTTCTTTTTTGCATGATTAAGTAACAAGTTTTTGTGGGATTGATTTAGAGTCTAAACTAATTATTTGAGAACAAAAGTAACAAAAATATTAAGAATTAATTATATTTAATAAATAATTCTAGAATAAATGGTATGTTTTCTCCAGATAATTTTATTTAATAAAAAATGTGAGATGTTTAATAAGAGCTTAATGACTCAATTTATATGTATAATATGGAATTGAAAAGACAAAGACAAAGACTTTCATAGCAAATCAGTTAGTCAGCTATTGCTAGTTAGTTTCATTACAGCAGTAGATAGTTAGATTAGTTGGAGCTCAGTAATTTATCTTTGTACATCTGGCTTGATCTCAGCCATTCATTATTTTAAACACTTGTATATAAGTCTTCCCTTTTACATTCGGATCAATTCAATTCAATGCACCCTCTTCAGTCCCTTTATCATTCACCTTGTCTACATTACTTGAAAAGGACGGCTAATATAAAAAATAAATAAAAATAATGTTGGACGAAGATATCATCTGTTATTTTATGAATCAACTACTTTTCTGACAAAGATAGATTACAACTTCTGTTTTTTTTTTTTTTTTTTTTTTCTTTCTTATTTCTTTTTCAAATCCTTATTTTATAAATTACACTTTCTAATACCCATGCCACAAGTATCCTTTTCATTTGGACTAAGTCTATTTAGTATGTATATAACTTGGGGATAATCTTTTTTATCTAAAATGAATTTCCTCAATTAATTAGGAGTAATCTATCAAGTAGATTTGTCGTTGAAATAATTGTTTAGATTTGCAAATTGCAACTAGTTCTTGAACATACAATATGTGAACTAAATGAAAAGGCTACTTGATATAAAGCATAAAATATTTCTAGTTTCTCATTGATCTTTTATTGCGAAAGGGATGTTGAGATTAAATTACACCCAAAAAAATGTAGAGGTTGAGGCCAGAGGCAAAGGTGGATTGATAAGGAATAAATAGATATTAGAATTGAACTCAAATTAATACAAATTAGAAGTCTTCGTCAATGTGTTTGTCTTTCCTTCTGTTTGCTTGAGCAAGCTAGCTACTTGCATAGTGTTAGATATAAAATATATCATGGGTTTTTTTTAACAACTTAAATTTTTTTAGTTTAATATTCAGTTTTTAATATGATATTAGAGCCTTTATAACTTCACGGTTAAGGGTGCAAATTCCTCTGACACTTCGAGCCCAAAAGGGTTTAGTATTCTTTTGACAACTTAAACTTTTAAGTTAGATTAGTTCTTAATACATAATGAAAAATCCCTGTTGTATTATTTATCCCTAAACTGACCAATTAGTGAAAGAATCTCTCACTTTCAAATAATGTATGAATTGGACAAGGTCATGCAATCGTCTCCCTCTCCTCTCCAAGTCAATAAAGAAATTATTCAGTGATTAGTTTTTACGGTCCATAAAAACTGGGAAATGGGCAATGGAAAATCTCTATATGTATGCATGAAAGCAGGCCCTTTTCCGTTATAAGAGAAAGCTGCTCTGAAGTCTAATTGTGAGTTTGCCAAAAATAGAATCTGAAGCAATGATAATGAAGGCGATGCATATGCAACAACTGGCTTTGGTGTGTGCCATTGCATTAGCAACGGTTGGAGCAGCTGCATCTCAAGTTCAATATCCTGTTGCCCTACCTGGCTGTAACAACACCTGCGGAAATGTTACAATTCCATATCCATTTGGAACAGGAAGCTCATCATCTAATCCTGATCAAAACTGTTTCTTAGACGATCCCTTTGAGCTCACTTGTAATGACTCCACATTAATTCTGGGTGAAAATCTCTATGTTTCGAACATATCCCGTGAAAGTCATGAACTGGAAACATCCTTTTTTGTCTCCTCAGTTTGCTATGACGCATCAGGCCACACATCTAAAGATGAAAATGAAATTTCTTTCGAGGGGATTTCTTACACCATTTATAGCAAGAAGAACAAGTTCTTCAGTGTTGGCTGCGACACTTACGGGTATCTCAATAATTTCCAAGATGACGGAGACAGCTATTCAACAGGGTGCTTAACAAGATGTGACAATGGAACTGATAAAGCGAACAGTGGAAGTTGTTCAGGGATTGGATGCTGCCAGGTGGAGATTCCTCTTGGAATGAACAACATCTCCATCAAAGCATATAGTTTTGATAACTACGAAAATGTGACGAATAGCTTCAACCGCTGCAGCTATGCTTTTATACACAAATTGAATGAGGATGGTTTTGGTTATAACCTTTCTGCCGATGATGTGAAGGGTGGTCTACAGTTTGAAACGATCCCCATGGTGCTTGAGTGGGCTGTTGGGAATGAGACATGTGAAGTTGCTCGGAATAAATTCGCCTATGCCTGCAGAAACAACAGTTATTGTGTTAACAGTAACGCAGCCAATGGATATAGCTGCCTCTGCAATTCTGGTTATGAAGGAAACCCATACCTCCCAGAGGGTTGCAAAGGTAATTGTCGTTTGGTTAATTGTATCGTATTCCTGCAATAGAATTTCAGTTAATCCCAGGAAAAGAAAATGATTATTTTTTTTTTAATGGATTGGCAGACATCAACGAATGTGATAGCAGTCATCAGCCATCGAAGAATAATTGCACATCAAATCAAGATTGTACAAACACTGATGGAACCTTTTATTGTGTCTGCAAGAATGGGTATTACCAAGAAGGAGCAGAATGCCAAAAAATCCAGCCAGAAGACACACTTGCGAAAATTGTCACATGTAAGTACATTAAATTCATTGTTATATTTTTCCCTAATTGTCTTTTATTAAAGTTAGATAACAAAATTCATGTATGGACTTTAATTTAAGAATTTAAATCTTTAGGTTAAATAGCTTCAAAATATGATAACAAAACTTTTTTAACCAAGTTATTTAGGCTTTTCGTAATAAGTAATTTGATAGTCTAATAGCTCACGCTATTTATTATAAACACTTTCTGGTATTGATATTAATAATAATGATAATAATAAGAAAAAAAAAAAAAACACTTGCTAACTACTGCTTTTCAAATACAGTTGTAGGTGTAGGATTTATAGCCCTGTTTGTGAGCATGTCCACCACATACTTGGTATATCAGAAAAGGAAATTAATCAAACTTAAAGAGAAATTCTTTACGCAAAATGAGGGTTTCATTTTGCAACAGCAACTCTCTGTAATCATAGGGAGCTTAAGAAGGCTACCAAGAACTATGATGAGAGCTTAATCATAGGGAAAGGAGGCTATGTCACTGTTTTCAAAGGGTTTCTAAAAGATAATAGGATTGTTGCTATAAAGAAATTCAAAGTTGTGGATCAGAGCCAAATTGAGTAGTTCATTAACAAGGTAGTTGTTCTCTCCCAAATAAATCATAGGAATGTTGTCAAGCTCTTAGGTTGTTGTTTAGAGACAGAAGTTCCTTTATTAGTTTATGAATTTGTCAACAATGGCACCCTCTATGATTATATTCACAATGAGTCAAAATCAAACAATGTTTCTTGGGAAACACGTCTAAGGATAGCAGCAGGAGCACTAGCATACCTTCACTCAGCTGCCTCCATTCCCATAATACATAGGGATGTCAAGACTGCAAACATTCTTCTTGATGAGACTTATACAACCAAAGTGTTTGATTTTGGAGCTTCAAGATTGGTTCCTATTGACCATAAAGAAATAGCCACTATTGTGCAAGGAACTGTTGGATACTTGGACCTTGAGTACATGCTAACAACTCAACTCACTGAGAAAAGTGATGTATTTAGCTTTGGAGTGATACTTGTGGAGCTGCTAACAGGGAGAAAGTACTTTCATTCGATAGGCCAGAAGAGAAAAGAAATCTTTCTATGCACTTTTTGTCTTCATTCAAAGAGGGTTCCATGTTTGAAGTTCTTGAAAAGGAGATGGTGAACGAAGAAAACAAGGCTGAGGTGATGGAAGTTGCAGTACTTGCATCAAGGTGCTTGAGGCTAATAGGGGACGAGAGGCCTAGAATGAAGGAAGTGGAGATGGAGTTGGAGGGAATAAGGATGACGAACAACCATCCATGGGATTGCATCAATATTCAGGTTAATTTGGGGGAGACTGAATATTTGTTGCATGAGAAATCTAGAATTTATGAACACGAAAATTGCAGCAGCCCTCAAAATACAGGGTATGACAGCATCAGAGATCATGTACTCATTCCCCTTGATGATGGAAGATGATTATACTAGCACTTTGGAAGCACGTCTTACTCTCTTTGAAAGTTTTTTTACCTGCTTTTGCTTTGTTTATCTATGATAGAATAATTTTGTAAACTATAATGTGAGTTATTAATTTCATCTTTATTTAATGGCTGATAATATTATTAACTTTTATGTGAGTTAATTTTTATTCTTTTTCTTTCTGATCTATGATTTTATTTCCCTTTTCTCTTTAAATACTAAGATATTCAAAAAAAAAAAAAAATACTTGATGTTATGATATTTGCCTGAGTATGCTGACATTTCCTCAAAGATATTCAAAAAAATAAAAATAAAAAATCTTATTAGGTTATGATATTTGCCTCACTATGCTCACTTAAGTAGTGAATTTCATTAATTTTTAATGTCTCGACAAAGTAGTAGTAGTAGGAAGAGGCTCCAGCAGCAGAAGCAGCTTATTTTTTAGATATTGTCTAGTTTGTTTCCTGTTCTTACTCCTTCTCTTATCTGTTGTTTTAAACCACACATTCTCCATTAAGGGAAGTGGCTTCAGTAACTAATACCTTTGTTTCCGTCCCTCTTCCAAACTACTTGCATAATCAGTCTTCGCCAACGCGCTTGTCTTGTTCCTTCATTTGGTTGTCATTGATTTTCTTTCATTTTCTCTGTCTTGTTCTTTATATATTATTCCGCAAGTCAAGTGGTCCTAGATTGCAGATTGACCCATGCAAATTCTAAGTCTTCATCAGTGCTTTTGTCTTGTTCTTCTCTCTGGTTGCGCAAGCTACTTCCATTGGTGATGGGTCCCATCTGTACTGCATACTCTAGATGGTCATTTGGTTGAAGAATCTTTGTCAAAAAAATGTATGAATTAGATGCGGTCTTGTAATAATTAAGTTCTAATTTGGAGAATAGACATTAATAACTTTTAAAATTACTTTTACATCCAATAAATATGCATAATATAAGCTCAAAATTAAATAAAAAATATAAATTATATCTCTAAAAGAAGTCGTTGTTAAAGGTTTATGGAGAAGATAGCCAAAAGATAAGACAATGCTAATGAAAAAGAGATGGAGTTAAAGAAGAAGACAACGTTAAAAGAGAAGAGAGATAGAGTTTTAAATGGTTGTTTCAAGTAACTTTTGGCAAAGATAAGACTTCTAGAACTATTTTTGATTAATTTATAGAAATAGAGTTTCAAACATTACAAAGTAGATGTTCAAAATTTATAAAATGGTGGAAGATGAAAAGTTTCAATGTCAATAGATCACGGTTCTTCGCAGAACCATTGTCCAGAGCTCATGTTAGACAGTGGTTTTAGTTTAATATAATTGTTGTCTAGAAGCTTGTAATAACATTTGGCAGATAATTCCATAATAGAACTAAATAGCAATTAGCATCTCGGTCATCCCTCCGAGTGATAGAGCAACATTGAGAAAATAAGAATGAGCAAATCTTTACAAATTTATATTACTTTCTTGATTTAGATTCTCTAACATTCTTTAATATTGCGGTGAAAATGTTAGAATCATATTGGGTGAAGTGGAACCGTTAATTTTAAATTTAATAAACAAAATTTGTCACTATGTAGAATGGATATTTTTAAGAAAATAAATTTACCTAAAAACTAAAAATTCATTGTATGTCTCAAAATCTTAAATATTAAATTTAAAATTAAAAAAGTCTAATTCATGTCATGTTATTCTAATATTCTATTTACAATAGTAGAGGGTCTAAATCATGACCCTTTCTCACGTAATTAATCCAGCTAGCCTTCTCCCTCTCCTCCAAGTCAATAAAGAAATTACACAATCAGTAGCATTCAAATTCTCAACCCAACTTCATTCAAGTTGAAATTCTTAAACTGTCTTTCTTGTCTGTTGACATGAAAAAAAAAAAAAAAAAAGCAAGCATTCTGGAGCCCCTCCCTAACAAATGTTGGATCAGTTAAATTCTGAGCAAGGATCTGAGAACCAATAAAAGAGTCCATAGGACCTGGGAACATGAGGATTTCTTTTTAACATACCTGATATTTCCTTTCACACCCCCATCTGGAAGGGTGTACCATGATAGAGTGTGAAATCAAAAGAAGTGGAGGTGTGGAAAGAAAAAACGTAGAGAAAAGAATTGACCTGGAAAAAATGTGCATTCGCTTTGTTATTTGTTAGTTATGAACTAATGGAAAGAAAAAAATAGAATGGCTTCACTCTTGGAGATTCCCTTTCCTCCAACAAAGATATCTCTTCCAATTCCCTTCAACTCCTATCATCCTCCCTCAATTTTTTCCTTGCCCTCCTTCACTGAACACTTCTACTGGAAATGCTTCTGCTGATTATTCTCAACCTTTTTGCTAAGTTAAAAAACTATAAAATAATGTAGTTTAACAACTTGAATTAAAAGGAATGAAATAAAGAATGAGATAAAAGATATTAACTTTTTCAAAATAATAGAGTAATTTTATGCGATTCTATCTTTTGTCAATTGTACGATGCAACTGAAATTGTTCAATAATACAACATTTCTCTCACTTAATTAGTGCAAACATGCAAACCGAAATTTTTTTGTGCCCCTGTTGCTTACACAAGGAACCATTGAGAAACTTGTCATGACACACTTTAGTTCTATTATTTGTTTTATTTGAACTATTGAGAAACTTCATTATGACACACTTCAGGCCTATTATTTACTTTATCTGAACCATTGAGAAACTTCATTGACACTTCAGGCCTATTATTTACTTTATCTGAACCATTGAGAAACTTCATTGCGACACTTTAGGCCTATTATTTGTTTTCTTTTTTTAATTTTAGTGAAAATGAAAACAAAGCCTGAAAATATGTTTAGTTTTGTAAATAAGAAATGTTTGAAACATTTTCTATTTTGTTCCTTCATTAGCAGAAAAAATTATTTCCAGTACTTTTAGAAATGGTGAGTCACAATTTTGTAATATTTTGGACTTCTACTATTTCATTTCCAAATTTTCTTGCTGTATGTTTTTTTCTTCAAGAAAAAAAAAAAAAAAGAGACAAACTCCCAACGGTAGGTACGTGGTTTTGTTAGAAATTTTCCCTTGTACATGGTCTTCTTTAGTGTGGGCAGTAATACTGGCAAGAAGTTCATTCTTTTTTATCAGATGAATGATGGATTTACCATCTAAACTATCCATATTAAAACTTACCATTTAATGAATTCGGTACCTTCTTATAGTATAAGTTTTTTTTTTTTTTTTTTGCACTAAAAAATCTCTAGCCTACAAGTAAAAAATCTTTTTTTGGGCATTAGATTGATAGAATTACATATAATGATAAAAGTAAATATTTATTTTAATCTTTTACACTTAAAAATTCATATCAATTTAGTCCCTCATGGTATGAGGAATTACATATTTTGGAATTTTCTATTAATTTTTTTAAAATATGAGAGATTAACTTAATAAATTTGATAAGTTTTGAAGGAAAAAATTTGATAAGAATTTTGAGATATGAAAGGCTAAATTGACAAGTTTGATGTGTGGAGGAATTAATTATTGATTAGGGTTTAAGTGTAAGGATCAAGATTATTAAGCTTGAAGTGTAGGAAGATCAAATTTAATAAGATTTTAAGTATGAGAAATTGAAATAAGTATTTACTTAATGATAATAATGATGACGATTACTTTGTACAGTCTAATTAATCTCCCTCTCCCTTCCAATCTACTTGCATAATTAGTCTATCTGGTTTGCAAAAGCAACTTCCATGGGAGATGGCCTAAGAGTCTACTATCAACAAACAGT
This sequence comes from Bauhinia variegata, assembly GCA_022379115.2. Classification (NCBI taxonomy): domain Eukaryota; kingdom Viridiplantae; phylum Streptophyta; class Magnoliopsida; order Fabales; family Fabaceae; genus Bauhinia; species Bauhinia variegata. Next base: position 11,557,479 of record CM039434.1, on the reverse strand, counting down.
GTATCAATGGATATGCGATGATGTAATCAAGTTGTTATTTAGCGATTAGACGTTAATTAACATTTAAAGTTGTGTCCAAGGATGAAAAGTGAAAGTGAGTACTAGAATCGGTCAAAGAAAAATAAACATGTAATTTGAATTCTGACATTTTAGAAGATAACGGAAAAAGAAAAATAGAAATTGAGAATCAGTCAAAACAAAATTTCAGAAATTTTACTTTTTTTTTTATTGTGTTTAGGGTTGTAGGGTGACTAAGATATAATAAGAAAAAAAGAATTAGATAGAAGTAAAATATAATAAAAGCCTAATAAACTTTTTATCCTATTTAGTGTGTATTAAATAATTTTTTAAATAAATTTTGTTATTCTATCATGTATTTGAAGTATTTGAAGTGGGCTAGATAATAACATAATATGATATAAATTGATTTAAATAACAAAATTATCCTTTAAACAATATATATGTATGTATGTATTTATCTATGTAAAAAATTTAATTATTAAATAAATTTAATTTTAGTGACAAATGAAAAAGAAATTAAAAAATCAAAATTATAGATATACTTGCTTTTAGTTTCTACACAAGGAAATTCACATTTTCAATTTTACAAAGTATCATGATAGGCAGCTCTATGCTAACAATTGACCAAAAGCAATGGGGAGGTGTGATTATGGCAATCAAAAACAATTCTAGTGTATACTTGGCAAGAAAGAAGGCGCAATAGGAATCCACTGATTAATTAATTTGGAGAAATTTAACATTTAAGTAAATAAAAAAAATCTCCTTAATGCAATATTTTTTATATTTGCAAGTAGTTCTTCAACATGAATAAATGAAATAAATGAAAGTTTATTATTAGGAGCGTTACTAAAAACACTCTTTTATCATAGGGAGTGTGCATTTTAAAATAAATTATAATAAAGAGTGAATAAAATATTTAATTCCTCATGCAGAAAGTAAAGGCATAAAATATTTATCATAGGGAGTGTGCATTTTAAAATAAATGATAATAAAGAGTGAATAGAACATTTTTTTATTGTGTTGGTTTTAGTGTTTATCAATGAACCACAAAACAATAATTTACCATGGTAAAAGAGGATAAATAATTCTTATGCAGAAAGTAAAGATATAAAACAACTAAAACCAATTAAATTTGGATTTTTTTCATTATCATTATATATCTATTGACGATCCAACAATTCTTACTCAGGGAATATCAATTTGGTATCTAGAGCCAGGTTAAATCACCTATTATGCTATTGATGGATGCAACTCTCCCCATGTTGTTTCTATTCATTTAGTTCCAAACACACCATTTTTTTTCTCTACACCCCCAAACTTTCTCGTAATCTTCATCACCACCACATTGCATTCGGCTCAATTCCAAATACATATTTCCATTTTTTTTTTCCTTTTAAGCACCCCTTAAGAAAATCTTTACAAATCTTCCTCCTCACCCCTAAACTAAGTTTTCAAGAAAATCTTTCTATAGGAACCAATGGAAGGCATAAAAAATTCAGTTCAAAAACTAACAACATGGCAAAAGCAAAAGATAAAGCCAGAAGCGACCAAAGGTGACTCTGATGCAAAAACACCAGTTCGTGCTAATGCATCACCACTTTTCAACTCTTCAGAGAAGAGTTCTTCCAACTTGGAGGGAATGATATAAATTAAGTATTCTAGGGTTTCTTGATAATTAGGGTTAGTTTTTTTTTAAATTAGTTCTTATCTTAAACTAGGACTTGTCTGTTTGGATAATTATGAGCTAGGATTTATTTTAAATTTCATTTTAGATAATTATGTATTTTCTTATTGTTATATGGATTAGGGTTTACTTTTTCAACTTGTATTTAGTTTAGTTAAACTTTTATGAAATTAAATATTACACATTTTTTCATTCAAAGAGCATTTGAGTAAAGTCAATAGAGTATCTTTCCCTGGAAAAGTATTGTTGGTTTATTTTCTGTGGAATATCCTCCTTAAGGGAGTACCTTGGTGGTTTTATTTTGTTTTGTTTTACATCAGTGGGGAAGTTAAATAAAAGAGAATAAAACCTTGTACATTATAACCTAAAGGAGATAATGTCATATAATTTACAATGAGGATTTGCGAGTTGAGAAGCTAAATGGATATCAACAACAAAGGATTCATAGCAATAATAAAATAATTAAATAATTACTTTAGAAAACTAATCAATTGCTGACTTGGACTCCTAATTGATCAAATTTAAAGACTCCTTTCTATATATAGATATAACAGCATATCTAACTTCTTATATATAGATATATACATGTACACACACATATATGTAATTATTTTTATAGTTTCAAGAATTAACTAGCATTTTAAGCAAGGATAAATTGTCTATTAATATTATTAACACTTCATTTCTCTCTTCTCACAAAATTTATGCTTCCAAATAAGAGGAGGATAAACCTCTCACAGTCCTTTCCTTCTTTCCCCTCAAAAACTCACAAACATTTAGGTGATAATTTAATTTGTACTGAATAGGCACTACAACATAAAAGAAGAATTGTAACAGTAAAATATCTCAGAGATATTTTATTTAATTTTTAAAAAGTTTATCATAAATTAGCTATCACTCTCTCTTTAAACACGGGTGGGTTATGTTTCCATTTTATGAAACTGTCAGCTATATTATCCGCATAAATTTAAATAAATTCGTTACCTTCTTATTTATGCTTGTATAAGGCACTGAAAGATCTCTTCCAGGTAAAAACAATTAATATCTTTTATCTTAAGATACAATGAAGAAAACTATAAGTAATCTGATTTTGTATCTTCTCTTTTTGACATTAGATAGATAGAAGTGCAACATAATAATAATTAAAATAATGATGGAAAATAGCTTATTTTGTACTTGTAGTCCACTTAGCTTTTGTCCCCCTTCCAAGCCACTTGCACAAGTCTTCGTCAACGTGGCTGCCTTTTTCTTTTTCTTTTTTTCTGGTTGTCATTAATTATGTTTACTTTTCTTTTCTTTTTTTTTTCTTCTGTCCTAGATTCTTAAGAAGAGAGTGTTCACAGTGATAATATAAAATTTATAATATCAAAATTAATTCTTTAATATTCAAAACCAAAAGAGGTGTTGCTAAATCAATAGATCATTGGCTTATATCTTAATAAATATGCATTGGATATGATTTACATGATCAAGTTGTAATTAGAGAATAGACAAAGGCAGTGGGAGCACCTAGGCCATAACTTACTTTGTATGCCCATACCGCAATTAATACTGTCCTTTTCTTTTCGACCTAGTCTAGTTTGTCTCAAGTCAACGAAATTATTAGTGATGAGTGATAGAAATTAAGAAAGAGGGAATGCATCTAATTTTATTAATTAAGATGTTTGGGAAAACTTATTTGAAAAACTCTAATAACATTTTGCAGATAATTCAACAACGAAATTGCATAGCAATTAGCATTCGGTCCCATCCCTCCAAATGAGAAAATTAAGGATGAAAAATATCTATACTTATAATCAGACTTTTCAATTGGAAGAGGCTAGAACAAAATAGACTACTTATACAGCATATGAAAAGTAAGGTCTTTCACCTTTTAAGTTTATCAATATAGTTTATCACATTTCAAAATTTATAAATAATGACTTATTGATAAATTTAAATAATTAGATTAATAAAAATTTTAAATTGTGAGAGATTAAATTGATAAATTTAAAATGTAAAAAAAATTTATAAAAAATTTAAAATGTGAAGAATTAAATTATATAATATTTGGAGTGTGAGAAAGTGAAAAGATATTTATTCACACAAGTGTTATCATGTCTTATTTATTTGTGCATTCTAGATAGTTTCTCTCCTTCGTAGTCAACGAAATTATACAGTAATTAGCATTCCAGCTCATCCTGCTGAGAAATAGGAAGAAACTGGGAAATGGGTAAATGGAAAATCTCTATATATGCCGAAAAGAAAAGTGCTCTGCAGTTTGCATTACAAAAAATAAACGGAAACAAAGGCGAACTGTGAGTTGTCAAACATAGAATCTGAAGCAATATGATGGTGAAGACGAGGCATCTTCAACTACTGGCCTTGGTATGTGCCATTGCATTAGCAAAGGTGGCAGCGGCAGCAGTTCAATCCCAAAACCAATCTGAAGCATTAGCCCTACCTGGCTGCTATCTCATATCCATTTGGCACAGGCCAATCATCTGCAACCAATGAAAATTGTTTCTTGGACGATACGTTTAACCTCTCTTGTCAAAACTCTGACTTGATTATGGGTCAAAATATCGAAATTTCAAACATATCCCTCTACGGTCAACTAGAAGTCTCCTTTTTCATCTCCTCAGTTTGTTATGATGCATCTGGCTTTCTAGCTAACAGTCCAAACCGACCCTATTTCTGGGTGCGTTCTTACACCATTTCTAGCGAGAAGAACATGTAAGAATAATTTTATGGACTAACATAAATCATACTCCTATATTAAAACTTAGATGTAATTATTCGATTAATTATGAGATTTTGTATAGCCCAATTAATTATGTAATAATTTATTGTTTATTAGGCTGCACATTTCTTTAATGGACTTATGTTATTAGGCTATGATATTGGGTTAGCTGTTGATTGGTAGGTTAACCCAATAGCCCATTAGGGTTGTCATGGAGAGCCCTTGACATCTGCTATAAATACAAGTGCTATTACCCATTAAATAACACGTTCTTGAATCCCTGTATTATAGCAAGAGATCATAATTGCTCCGGTAACAGGTAATTCTAAACTCCTTACTTCTCTTATACACGCTCTGATACCACAATTGAAAGAATTTGGTATAACAATTCTATCCATACTGCAGGAGATCCATAGCATGTATTAGAGAAGTAGGGAGTTTAGAATTACTTGTTACTAGAGTGGATTCCATATAATTGGGAACAAGAGAGAAAACCGTCCCTAAAGAGCAGTTGTGATCTCTTGCTATAATAAAGGAGTCACGAACGTGTTACTTAATGGGTAATAGCACTTGTATTTATAATAGAGATCAAAGGCTCTTCATGACAACCCTAATGGGCTATTGGGTTAACCTACCCATCAATAGCTAACCCAATATCATGGCCTAATAACTGAAGTCCATTAAACAAAGGTGCAGTCCAATAAACAATAAATTATTACATAATTAATTGGGTTATGCAAAATCTCATAATTAAGTCAATAAGTAAATCTATGGTTTAATAAAAGAGTATGATTTATGTTAGTCCATAAAATTATTCTTACAATCTCCCACTTGGACTAACATGAATCATAGGTCCTAAAAGAAGGGTTTTCCGAGTTGAATTTTTTACAACAATATAGTTATAACATCTTATATTAATTATGAGCATAAGCACCATAACAACAACTCTCAAATCAAAATGAAATAATAAGCACTTAGTAGTGTAGAAGTTATGGCCAATAGGGTTATTAACATCATGCAGACCAAAGTGCTATACCTCAAAAAGACCTGAGTAAAGTGGACAACTAAGATAAGGACATGCACCACAAAAAGGTGATCTAGGTGCACTCCTAAAATAGCTCAAACATCCAATAAGGATGTGTATTGAGATAACACAATATGTACAAACTCTCAGTATCACAAAATTGAGACTAAAGCAAAATTGTCTCTCTAGTCATAATGAGACTAAAATGTCTCAACGATCCTTATACTAACAGCATATTATATTGAGACTACAACACGATTGTTTCTTTTACAGCTTATATCTAACATATAAGCACAATATGCACACAACTATGTATGACATTGATTGTGTGGACAACAATATTAGTCCATAAATGTCTTACGACAAGACAAACTAACATGTTAACAATATTTAATATTTGCCATACATTATCAAGCTCCCACTAACTCATGACACCATCAATGCTCGTGCAAGTTACATAACTTTAGAAGTTATAGCTATCAAGCCTTTGGGCAGTGGGTTCACAACCACAAGCACCATGCTTATGTATGTAACATGAGCCATGCAGCTCTCAAGTCTTCTCTCTTACAAAACATATTTGTTACGTTTAGTTTGTGCAGAAATTCCACTATGAACGAGAGAACAACATCAATACAATTATTATGGTAGATTATCAAAGGCTTAAAATTACTCATAATTCATGCATTAGATTCCACAACAAAATGAATCTTATTAAGAGCCTCAAAGTAGCATACATACTCTACCTCATAATTAAAGACGGTCATTACAATCTATTAGGCATTGATATTTATGAAACATCTCATGACAATCAAATTTCCATTCTAGTGTATTATTATTTGCTCAAGAATCTCCCAAAACTTAAACATATGATAGATTGCCAATAAAAAGGAGACATACGACATGTGGGCTTCCTATGTTTTCTAGTTGAGGATACTAAGGCTTGGTGAATACTTCACCTTTCAACACAAGTGTTGCACATTGGGAGCATGACTTACCTTGAACCTGATTAGCACTTTCTCAATATACATGTTTTGAGACAAGCCAAGAGGATCCTAGGATCTTTTGCAATGAGTATGATAGCTTGACAACATTTACTTTGTCTCACGCAAAAGGTTCAAGTCATTGCTAGCATAAACAACATGGTTAATATACAAGACTATAAATATAAAACTTGCTCCCACTCATCCACAAATTCATTTCATAATTACTTACATTAACATAAGTAACAACATAGAATCTTATATTCTATTTCCTCAAGGACTATTTCAAAGCCACATGTGGATCCTCCAAACTACACATTTGGCACTTTAACCCTATCTAAGAAATTCAACAGGTTGATCTTTATAAGAAGATTGCTAAATAAGAAGGCTATCACAATGTCTATGAAGTGAAGCACTACCAAATTCATAGTCTTAATTCTAATCGAAACTCACACTTGCATATCTAACATTATTCTCCCACTCAACTGTGAGTGTCTTATGCATTGGGCAGAGTAGTACATGAGCTAGAGATAATTGCAGAATCTCCTTCCTTATTACAAACTTATTTACTCCCACTATCCCAAAAATAAAAGAATAAATAAATAAAATAAGGGAGCACATATAGGAGTTTAAAATATATATAAATCAATAAACTTTTCTTGAAAACAATGCAATAGAAATCAAAACATTTACATTTCACCCCTTTGATAAAATGTTAGTTAGAGGTTTTTAAAGGAAGTCAACCTAAGTTTTGCCAAGTTGGACTACTCTCATCCAATTCCAATTTCATGGTCATTAAATTTGTCAAATTCGACAAATGTGTCACTTATAGCCTTTTACTACTCTCATGCATTGTGCATTTCTAGAATATCATTTCTTATAGTTAAATCCATTGATAGAACATCGACATCAAACTCTGTTGGAATACTCCCACTAACTTTATTCAACCCTTTATTGTTTAGAAAGAAAAATAGTGGGTGTAAGAGGTGTGCCATTATTTAAAAAAACCATATCCATGACCATAAGGCCTAATCTAAATTTCATGGAATTTGCCCAGTCCTCTAATTATTCCCCATTTAAAATGACTGTCATATTAGTCTTGGAGCGATTGAAATAACTGACATATGTAGGAGATTTCTAATCCAATTAACGGATTCACAATTAATGGTTGATATCATATTATAGTCTTCATGTCACTACAATTGTGCCGATAGGATCCTCAACTATAGTGCATGAGTCCACTCTCACACCTTAAATACAATAACTCAAGATTTAACAATGATGGGGCATTTAAAATCACAAGACATACTATTCAAGTATCATCAACTGCATCAACCAAGAAATCATACCTAGTACCAACAATGATACAAAACATAAACACAAAGAATCATGCTATTAGTGTCATTCCGATAGGGTATGTCCATCAACAACTCGATCCAAACATTTTTTAAAGCAAAAACTCCAAAAATTACATACAAACTCTTATCTCAATTGGTCCTGCGATAGGTGAGCTCGCAACTGGGTAAAATAAATTAAAAAAATTATTTTTGGATACTCAAAATGCTTTTTCAAAAATTTAGAAGCAATTTCTTTAAAAGAAATTCAATTTTACTAATTAAACATAGTGAAAACAAGCTTCTAAATTTTGTTTTATACCAAAACGGTGCTAGTAGAGAGAGTGAGCAACATATGTGAAAACAAAATCTAGAGGCTAGATAAAAAATTTGAGGTTGAAATTCTAACCATATTGTTCTCATCTCCCAATTTTATGTCCTAGAAAATTAAAATAAATACTTTCTAGTATCTAGAAAAATTAGAAAAAATCACCATTTAGTCGGGAGCACTAGAAAATAGAGGTCTGGAGGAAAAAATAGGTCTGTGCTATGCTACTAAGACAGCACCAGGGAGCTACCATGCTACCCTGATCCATGACACAATTCATGACTTAGTTCTCAACCCGTGCATTAACCAACCCACTTCCTATTTTGGGCCCTTTTCTTTTCGGCCCACAAGCCTAAAAACAACATAAAATGATTTGGGTGACAACAATGGGGATCGAACACAAGAGCTTTTAACCTAATACCAAACTCATGACCATTGCGCCACAACTCTACTCGACTCAATAACAATATCCAAATCTATTTAAAAGAACTTTCAAACCTAGACGGATACTATTAGCAAACCAAAGCAAATTGCTTTGTCCTGAAAAAGAAAAAACTTTCCAGAAAAAGAAACACTTTTCTTCGAAAAACGAAGAACATGGGTTAAGGTTTTGATATTCACACATGGCAGCGGAAAACATATTTCATCTTAAACATGAAAAATCAACTTTCATTGTAGAGTTTTTAAGATATGTGTGATAATCATCCCAAAATTTCATAATTTTACATGATAATAATTTCATATATATACAAACTCGTGCAATATAGAATCAAACCATGAAATTAATCATTTAATATTATCATAAATTCAAAAGAAATTTGCAATTCTCAACCAAAAAATAATAATAGGTAGAAAATTGCACAAAATTAATTGGTAAAAATAATTTTAACATATACAGTCATAGATCAACCTGCATAGGCTCTGATACTAATTGAAAGAATCTAGTATAACAATTCTATACATACTGCAGGAGATCCAAAGCATGTATTAGAGAAGTAGGGAGTTTAGAATTACCTGTTACTGGACTAGATTCCATATAATTGGGAACAAGAGAGAAAACCATTCCTAGAGAGTAGTTCTAATTTCTTGCTATAACACAAGGAGCCACGAACGTGTTACTTAATAGGTAGTAGCACTTGTATTTATAGTAGAGATCAGGGGTTCTCCATGACAACCCTAATGGGCTATTGGGTTAACCTACCCATTGACAGCTAACCTAATATCATGGCTTAATAACCGAAGTCCATTAAACAAAGGTACAGCCAAATAAACAATAAATTATTACATAATTAATTGGGCTATACCAAATCTCATAATTAATCTAATTATTAAATCTAATTTTTAATAAAAGAGTATGATTTATATTAGTCCATAAAATTATTCTTACAGAACAAGTTCTTTAGTGTTGGCTGTGACACTTACGGGTATCTCAATAATTTCCGAGATAGTACAAATTATTCAACCAGCTACGTAATGAGGTATGGTACCGGACCCAACCCTGACAAATGAAACTTGTTCAGGAATTGGGTGCTGCCAGGTAGAGATTCCTCATGGAATGAAGAACATCACTATCGAAGCATTTAGTTTAAACAGATACATAAATGAGATCGAGAGTTTCAACCCCTGCAGCTATTCTTTTGTACACAAATCAGATGGTGGTGTTGGCTATAAGCTTTCCGCTGATGATGTGAAGTATGGTCTACCATTTGACAGGGTTCCGATGGTGCTAGATTGGGCTGTTGCAACATGTAATGCTTGCAGAAACAACAGCTATTGTAATGTCACATGGAGTGGATATAGGTGCTACTGTAATAATGGTTATGAAGGAAATCCATATCTCCCGCAGGGTTGACTAGGTAACTATTCCTTGGCAATTATTCACTTTTAAATATCTCATGTTCTGTTGGACTAAAATAGCTACTAAGTTAGCTAAAGGAAGACAGGTTAGCTAAACATTAAAATGCTAATTTTGAGTAGAAAACTGTTAAATTAATTGATCAAATTAGAAGTGTTTAATAATATTAATGGTTTAACTAGCTAATACATTTAAAATTACATAAAAGTATATGCCTATATGATTTTTTTTTTTTTTTACATAAATTCTAATTTTATTCCGTAGAGCAAAATGTACTTTTAGGTATTAATTATTTATAATAGGTTTAACTAATTTTAAACGCATAGTTTTTATTTAAAAGTTAAGTATTTTATTAAAAATAAAGTAATAAATAAAATAGATAGTATAACATATCATAAAAAATAAATACTGTCTACCTAAGAAAAGATAGATGAAGAATGGATAGAGGAGAGAAAAAGATAAAGATTATTAAAATATTAAGGGTAGAAATAAAAAACAAAATTATAAGCTTTAAGTCATACACTATTTTAAGTAGTGTTTTAAAAAAAATGTTGTAAGCTAATAAATAAATTTTTGTATCTAACATCTTTATTTTAATTAAACAAGATTATAAGTTAATCAAATATGTTATAAGATAATTTAAATCACACGTCAAATATACACTATTTCCTTAATTCTATTATTTATATATATATTTTCTTGTTTACAAAGTTTTAACTAATTATATGTGTCTAGAAGAACTAACTGTGTTCCTAATCCATATCTAATTTGACTAACAAAAATATAAAATAATAATATATTTTCTTATGACTTGTAGATGTGGACGAATGTAAGACATCAAAACATAATTGCACAGACAACCAAATTTGTAATCACATCGATGGATCTTTCGAATGTGCCTGCGTGAAGTTAAACTTTTGGAATTTCATTTTAACTTATTTGTTTCTCTACTATCCGTGAACACCTAGCCATCAATTGGGCTAAAAATCACATATGCAAACTGGAATAAAAATAACGAGAAAAATCAAATTAGTGTGATCTTCGCCAGATTTTCTGGGGGGTGATGATGGCCATAGTGATGCTTCGGTGTCGTTTTAATAGTCTTTTTCTGCTGCATTTTCTCTCTTCAATAAATGAGGATTGAGAGAGAGAGGGTCTAATGGAATATACGAAGGAAGAGAAAAATATTCAGAGAAAGAGAAATTTTTTAGAACAAATAGTGAAAATTATTTTGAATAAAAATATTTTTTTACATTAATATTATTTATGGAATATTAACTATGCTAATATTTTAAGTGTAAAATGATCTATATATATATCACAAATATCTTATTTCCCTCCCCTTAGAAAATGTGTATCCATATATATATATATATATATATATATATATATATATGCACGTATGTGTTTGTGCACGCCTAAAATAAGGACATAAATCTCTGATTTTCCTTTCTTCCCTTCTATTTTTTTTTTTTTCCTTTCCCTTTCTTCCTTTTAATTTTCCTCTCTTTCTTCTCTCTCTCTCAACTCCCAAACGCTGCCTCGAGTTTCAAATTTAGGTTGAAGACATGGCAATAGAAATTTTCATTTTATTTATTTATTTATTTATTTTTTAAAATAACCTATCAAGAATACATAAAGGTATTAGCAGAACTCTAAAAAATTCTTTTATTTTTAACAATTATTTAAATTAGTACAAACAATACTGAATAAATCTAGCTAGCTTAACACCCTATTATCTTTCAAATACAGTTGCAGGTGTAGGATTTATAACTTCGCTTGTGGGCATCTTCACCACGTACTTGGTATATAAAAATAGGGAACTCATCAAATTTAAAAAGAAATTCTTTATAAAAAATGGTGGTTTGATTTTGAAGCAACAACTCTCCACAAGAAAAGAATTCTTAGGAAGTACACCTCAACTTTTCACAAGAGAGGAGCTAAAGAAGGCTACTAAAAACTATAATAAGATCTTAATCATAGGCGAAGGAGGCTATGGTATTGTTTTCATAGGAACTCTAAATGATAACAAAATTGTTGCTATCAAGAAGTCCATAGTGGACCAAAGGCAAATTGAGCAGTTCATCAATGAGGTGATTGTTCTCTCCCAAATAAATCATAGGAATGTCAAGCTCTTAGGTTGTTGTTTAGAGGAAGAAGTTCCTTTATTAGTCTATGAATTTATAGACCATGGCACCTTATTTGATTACATTCACGATGAATCAAAGTCAATCCCTTGGGAAAAATGCTTAAGTATAGCAGCGGGAGCATTATCATACCTTCACTCAGATGCCTCCATTCCCATAATCCACAGAGATGTGAAGATTGCAAATGTTCTTCTTGAGAAGGATTACACTGCTAAGGTATCGGATTTTGGAGCTTCAAGATTAGTTCCTATGGACCATGCAGCAATTGCTACACTAGTGCAAGGAACTATTGGATACTTAGACCCAGAGTATACGCAGACAGGTGAACTTATTGAGAAGAGTGATGTGTATAGTTTTGGAGTAGTACTTGTGGAGCTGCTAACACGAGAGCAAGTGGTTTCATCCGTTAGTCCACGAGAGAAAAGAGGTCTTGCCATGCACTTCTTGTCTTCCTTCAAACAGCATTGTCTGTTTGAAGTAATTGAAAGTGGGATTGTGAATGAAGAAAATAAGGAGGAGGTGATGGAAGTTGCGGTACTTGCATCAAAGTGCTTGAACCTAAAAGGGGAGGAGAGGCCTAGCATGAAGGAAGTGGCTACGAAGTTAGAGGGAATAAGGACTAGGAAGCATCCACGTGGTAGATGAAATATAGAGCATAATTTGGAGGAGACTGAATATTTGCTCCAAGAGTCCAGAATTTATGAAGGTGGCAATAGCATTAACCATTAAAATATTGGGTATGACATCATTAAAGATCATGTACTCATTGCCTTTGATGACGGGAGATGATATCTTTCGAAGTTCTGTACATGCTTTTGCTTTCTTTATCTGTAATCTATAATCCAATAAATCATGTGAACGTATGTTAGTTATATTATCTATGTCCTTATTTCTATCCCCAGTGTTATGTGTATGGAGATTATTAAACTTTTTATCTGAGATAATCACTTTTATGCTTTCCCTTATCTTTATTTTTATTTTTATTTTCTCTTTAAATTGCACTATGAATACAGAAAAAAAAAAAAATGAAAAAAACTTAATGGTATGATTTTTTTTTTTCTCTCAGTATACAGACTTTATCACTTTCTTGTGAAAAAGAAATAAAGATGATAACTTTTAAGATAACTCTCAAAAGAACAGTAATTTTTTATAATGGTAACGGTAATATTTTTAACAAAAGAACATAATTTTTCTAGAAGCAGAACTGAACTCGTGTAAATGTTAATTGTCACTCACTACCTGTATTGTCTCTTGTATTATCCTCACTACCCGAGCAGTATTCTCCCCTTTTTTGGACAATTATTTACTTCTCCTTTTTTTTTTATCACCATTACAGAATGTATTCAACATTTTAATTTTGACATTCTAGTGGACATCCGTTTCTCAGTCCTTGTGAACTAGAAAACATATAACAGCTTAAAAACAAAGCTTAATTTGAGCCTGGGAAGGAGCAACAAATACCGTAGATTCACTTGCTGTCACAGAACTCAGTGCAGCTTCAAAACTCAAAACACGAAAGGTCTTACATAACTCTCTCTCTCCCCTTCTCTCTGTCTCTGATTTCAATTCCTTCACACACACATATCTATGTTTCTCATAAAAAAATTAGGTAATGTGTTCCAGCACATTGTTTCAGCTATATGAAAGTTCATCTCAACCATCAAGGGTAATTTGGAAATTCATTTTCCGTGAATTATTCACCCATGATTCTGGAAATTAATATTCTGCCAACTCTAGATTAACACATCCATAAATTGGTTTTCTAGAAGATTTCGAAAATTCATTTTACCGAAGATGCTCAAAGGACGTTAATCAGAGACAATCTCCCACAGACGTACCACAACCAAAAATTTCCACAAAAAAAATAAAATAAAATAAATAACCATTTCTAGATAAGTGGAAGTATTACGGCCAGAACAAATCTTCGATCAAGCCACATTCAGTCCCATTTGGGAGAAAGTTTTTACCTGCGAACGGACAGCAATGGAGAGGGATGGAGAGCGACAGAGGCGGAGAACTGGACACGTCTGCAGCGAGAGGTGAGAGGTCTGCAACTTGCTCAGAAACAATGGAGAGTAAAGGGGAGGCGAGAGCTGGTTTCCGAAAAATCAACGGTGGGGGTGAGGGGGAGTGGGTCTTTCGAAGATGAATGAGGGCTGAGGCTTATTGGGATGGTGTGTGAAAATTAAAAAGGGAGTGAGAAAACCAACCTCTTTCAATATTTCTATTCTCACCCCTCAATACACTCTAACCTATCACTCCCAATCCGTGTGTTTCATTAACTTCAAACCCCTAACCTTTCTCCCTCCATCTTACCTCAACATTCTTCTCTTTATTTAGCTCTTATTTTATTATCTTACCCCCATTACCCTTTAATTATTTGATGTATTTTTTTTTTTCAAGAAAATTCTATGTGCTAATGTTTTTTAGGTAGAATTTTGTTTAAAATTATTCAATTTTGTCTCAATTTGTTCATTGGTTGATTTTTATACACATTTATTTTTTACATGTACTTTTAGGTTTAAAGGCCTTCGAATTATTTAAATAATTTAGAATATTATCTCTTAGTGTTATAAATTATAAATAATATGTAATTTCACAAGTTTATATTTTAAGTTTTTAAATTATATATAATTTGATAGTATATTCTTTAATAATTAACGATTCTATATAATCTAAAATATTAAAACACAGTAAACATCCATCAATACTGCTATTTGGAATAATCTCTTGCCACTTATCTTTCTTGGGTCAAAATTTATTATCACGGAGTCTTTCCCAATCTTAGTGGATATATGGCCAAAAGAAATACTCCCTTCAATTTTAAATATAAGACATTCTTAATTAATTTATACATTTTAAAAAATTATATTTATTTAGTTTTTACAAAAAATATTATATATTTATAATTTTATTCTCATTTATTACAATAATTAAATAATTTATTTCAATATTTCTTTACTATCAGAAATAATAGAGGTATGCATTGCATATTCCCCATACAATATTGCAAATTTTCTATACTCCACTATACTTATTCTTCATATATAACAATTAATACAAAAGGATAGAGAAATTTTTTTCATTTTTTCAATACATTGTACTATAAAATAAACAAATTTTTTTTCTTGAAGCCAATCTATATTTAAAACTGGAGGAGTATATATTAAAGTAACATCAGTAACACCAAAAATTATATGCAATAGAAATAAGCCAAAATCTAATGTCATATGAAAATTATTTCACTTCTCAGAACAATCACCATGCCCAGACAAAAATTCAAAGAGCAATGGTATCAAGTGTAAGCAGTCACGGTACTAGAGCAAATACAGTCAATCTCTTATAATACTTTAGCATAATCAGCATGTCAACTTAGAAAGAAAGAAAAAAGAAACTTATTTGTTTTAATACAAAACAAACTTATTTTTGTTCACTAAGTGAAGCAAAATTATATTTGGTTCGTATTTCCTGTTTTAATGGTTCAAATCTAAGCCTTTTGTCGAGCATGTGCCTGGAGACTTTAATCAAAAAGATAATTTTATAATATAAAAACAATTCAGCAATATAGTGAAAGGCTTAATAAGAATTAGTTGCGAATCCAATTAAAACACTGTGCCAAAAATTTTATTTAATTTTTTAGTTAAAACTAAAAAAAAAAATAATAGGCAAACAAAAATAGGTAGTTCAAAAAATTAAATATAGGGTATATATTTTTATAAGATATGTTTTATTTGTATTTCTTTTAGTTTTGTTTAGAATAAGCTGTATTTAAAAAATTAATTTTAAAATGTGATTTAAAAGAAAAATATAATTCCAAAAAATAATTTCTTTTAAAATAAAATCAATTTTAAAAGTTGTTAATAATCCTGTGCTAAGCACGGGTGAGTTAAACTCTCATGCAACACAATTTTATTTTATTTTTTAGTTAAAACTATGAAAAAAGAAAAAAGCAAATGAAAATAAGTAGTTCAAAAAATTAAATTTATGTTATGAATATTTTGATTGTATATTTAGAATGTTATTTACTTTATGACTCGATCTTTATTTTGTGTTTATTTGATGTAATTAATTATAAGAATAATTATTTTAAGATTTTACTTGTATTGGACTCTTCTCACTATTTATATAAATACTCGTATGGGAATAAATAAAGTTCACTACTTTTAAAGGCTTACTTATACTTTTTTCTCCTATTTACTCTTTGTATCTCTTATTTCATATCACATTATTAACATAAAACTCTACTCTCTCGCTACCTTATTATCAAAAGTGTGCACTGCCCAACACATAATGAAGAGTGAAATTGCTCAAGCATCCAACTATATTTCCTCTAAAGGTACTAAAATTTCATTGGTTTTATCATTCTCAATTTCCCATTGCAATTCTCGGACATAGAATGAGGCCATCCATTATTCATGGCCTAGCATTCATATGAGCCATGAATCAATGGCCTCACAAATCTCTTTTCATATATTATTCATAAAAGTTGATCGATTTTTGTGTAAAGCCATATTTGGTTGATTCTTTCATTGCTTATAGCCAATATCACCGAACTAATGGTAGAATTGTATTGGGCTATACTTATGAATAAGCTTACTTTTGTGTTTTCTTTTTTATTTTGATAGTTTGAGCAATGTTATATTTGCTTTGCTTTAAAGAAATATCATATTTTAAGAAATTGTTTACCTTTAAATAAATAAAAGTAGTATGGAAGCAATCTAATTTCTTTGATATACCTCATCTAGAAGCATAAACGTAATTTATTTTTTAAGTTATTTGTCAAACTTCATCCCGAAGTATGAGAAATTTAGTTCCTTTTATATGTCTCATCTCGAAGTAAGACAATTTGTTTCATATGACATGTTTAGCCCATAATTTTGAGACAATTTAATTTTTTTTTGATATGTCTCATCTAATTGCTTTAATTGAATATGAAATAGATCATGAAGTTATTCACATAAGCTATAAAGTGGATACTAAAACTATCCACCCTAAAGTTATTCACATAGAAGTAGAATTGGATCTTTAAGTTATCCATGTAAATTATAAGGTGGATCCCAAAGCTATCCACATAAGTTGTAAAGAAAATACCAAAGTTATTCATTTGAAGTATAAAATATATCTTGAAATTATCCACTTGCAGGTGTGTAAAAAAAAAGTTATTGACTAAGAACTAAATAATGCTTTAATTAAGCATGTAGGTAGATTTCTATTTCGATGCTCAAATCTATACTTACAGGATCTTAAAATTTGCCTTTCAGGTTGAATTTTGTGACACCAGTGTTGTCACCATACTAAACCCTATTTTATGGGATTGAATCTCAGGTTGAACCCTAAATACAGGGATCTTTTTTTGGTCTGAAATTGCAATTCTCGTTTCTTCATGTATATGATTGCCTCAGCTTCAGTGAATAAGTAATAAATTATGGGATATAACTTTTGCTTCCTTCCAAATTGGTTAAATGGCTATTTCATATATGCGTGTATATACCTTTTATGTTTTAATAGTCATTGATTATGATTATTCAGTTACATGCATTCAAATATGATTATACTGCAGATGCTAGGGTTACAATCATAGCTTATATAGGCATGTAAGTAGCAACTTATACTTACATGTGTCTTTATTTTATTTTATCACTTCCATGGATGATTTGGGATGATAATTTAATTATTTTCTTTGAATTCTATTTGTGGGATTCATTGTGGAATAGAATATTGGTTTAAGTTTTTTTTGATTATGTTTACTATCAAAAGTAAACAAAAATTTGGTTCTAATGAATAAAGTTAAATTTGAAAAAGAAATTTAGGGTCATTGTAGCACAAATGATTACACTACATTTCTAAAGCAACATTCAACATCTTGTGCTCAATGGCATTTAAAGTATTAGATCAAAGTCTTAATATCAGCCTATATTTGGAATAATATGCCAACTAAAGTAATAAGTAACGATTAAAGCTCTTATAGGGCTTATGTATAGGCAGAAAACCTAACTTGGGTTTAGGGACATCTAATTAAACCAAAGCCTTATAGGCATTAAGAAAGGAAAATATGTCCCCAAATGGTTAAAGTGTTACTTTTGGGCTACCCTTATTGATCTGGGGAATATAAATTTGGTACTCCTACACTTAAGATTATTATTATTATTATTTTTAATGTGATGGGAAATACATGGTTTTTGAAGATGTTGAGTTTGTGAGGAAGGAATAAGTTCAAGTATTTGTTTTATAAAAAATAAATTCAACTACTTTAACAACCAATAACTTCAAATAATTTTTTTTTTTATTCTTTTAAATCAAGTTTCTCGATAGTATTAGCATATCTTTCGTCAGGTTATTACCTTATTTGGTTTCTAGGTAAACCCCATTAATAATTATGTCTACCAAAAATTAGTGGGAACATATCTACATTCGTGTTTTTTAGTTAACATCTAAAATTTCAAAAATAGAAAAGTTCCATATACATCAAGCTGCAGTCTAATCTATACCTCCCTAAATTTGTTTGATTAGAGAGACAAGTCAGCAAGCATTGAATATATAATTTGTTAAATTTTTAATATTGAGTTTTTTTATGTGGGATTTTGGTGATATAATTTAATGTATTGAGTGATTTAAGACTTACTAAAATATGATTTTTCAAGTAGTTAATGATATGATTTAATGTACTTTAGTAATTTAAGTGTTACACTAGATAAATATTTTTTTAATCTGTAGATATATATAATTCTTGCAGTTATGGAAAATGAACAACTACATTTGGTGGCTTCATATTTTTTTGGTTTCCTTTCTATTAAACTATCATCGATTGACCTTTTTATTTTAATACAAAATATAAATAATATATATAAATATTTAAAACAACACAATCGATCATTGCACCCAAAAAGTTATAATAATCTAATATATTTTCTTTCCTAATTAATTTTAACATTGAGTTTTTTGTGTGGGGTTTAGAGTTAAAACACGATTTAATTTTCAGAAATTTAGTGATATAATTTAATGTATTAGTGATTAAGAATTACTAAAATATAATTATTATTGTATTTAGAGCTTTTGGATTGACTTCTATAAAAGAAAAAAAAAATCAAATGAAAAGTAAAAATAAAATTAAAAGAACAAGAAAAAATTATTTTATATTTAGATTGACTAATAAAATATTATCTTTTAAAAAATGTGTTTAGATGTATAAATATAATTTTTTTAATATATTAAAATGACAATAAAAAATATATAAAAGCATTACTATATTTAAGAGTGTTTAAATGAAAAAAAACATTTTATTATAATTTTTAATTATTTATTTTAAATTTAAATTAAACATATAAAATAATTGATGTATTTTAAATTTATTTATAAATAAAATAATATTTATTTATGAATTATATTCATTCATTTACATTATTATATTTAAAATTAAATTAAATTAAATATATAATAATTATGTTATGGCCTCGCCTTGTGTGTCATCCGTAAAACATGTACATGGGAAGAAGACAAATATGAAATTGAAAAATCACAGTCATTCACCCTTAGCAAAAATTAATGTCATTTTATTAGTGATATTATTATAATTTAAAGTTGATAAAAATAATTTTTTTAAAAAAATTATTTCATTTTTTATTTTTTAAAAAAAGATTTTTAATTTCTACAACTACATTTTTTTTTAAATAAAAGTTATCTAAACACTAATAAATTAAATAAAAATATAGTTTTTTAAATTAAAAAGAAAAACACCTTTCCAAAAATCAATTCAAACGTGCTCTAATTATGATTTAAGGTATTTTAAAAATTTAGTTACATTAGTATATATAATTCTTACAGTTATGGAAAATCAACAACCACATCTGGTCGCTTCATATTTGTTAGTTCCTTTCCATTTTATTGTCATTAATTAACCTTTTCACTTTTATACAAAAACTTAAATAAATAAATAAATACATAAATATATATATATATATATAAATATATAAAACAACACAACCGATCATTGCACCGAAAAAAAAGTTATAATAATCTAATATAGTTTCTTTAAGGCACACCACCAATCAGCAGAGGATATCTTACTTTGATTCCTTTTCTTTGTCGTTAGCCTGCCATAACATATTTATATCGAGACACACAAAAAAGATACATTTGTGTGGGAGAAATTTTTTTTGTCCCAAACTCTTAAAGTCTCATTGACTATGAAGATGATAAAATAATATGCATTTAATGTTTAAGTAATATTTTAATAGTTTCATGGCCAATAGGTCTTGAAACATGATATGAGATAGAATTTGAGACAGTAGATTTTGTCTCAAAATCGTGCCATTATTTTAATTTGGAGTTCTTATTCTGCTTTAAATATAATTTTTGATATAATACTATTGATATTTGTTGGTTCTTGCTTATAGAATTATGTCTTTTGGAGTAATTTTTCTTTACTTATTATGGATTTTTTTTTGGTTTGGTTTGTACAATTTTTTCTTATTAAAGACATTACTTAAAAAAAAAAACAGTTTTTTTTTTCTACTTATAGAATTTTAGTTTAGTATAGTATTTTTTGTTCAATTTTTCTTTCATGTGTTGCAAGGATAAGCCTCTCCTTCACAAAGTTTCTTGTTATTTTTGTTTATGTGTTTTATAGATTAAACTATGAATTGAATGATATTTATAATTAAAAATATGATAACAATATTATTTTTAAATGCCAAAATATATCATAAAACATGTAACCTCTAGTGTAACGTGAGGATTCAAATCTAGGTTATGTTAAGGTTTGTATGCATTTGGATATTGAGAAAGATATTTAAGATCCCAATTATAAACCTTTTGTATGGATCTTAAGAAAGTAGCCAAATAGCTTATAGAATATATAAAAAGAACAAAACGTTACATGCTTATATATCGTAGATAAGATTAGTGGGAGATCATAAGGTATTCTGAATCTACTATGATGTACGTTGACACAGTAGTAAATCCAAATCAAATGACTAGTTGGCCAATAGAATTATTTCTTGATAAAGTATTTAACTAACACTTGTACATTCTTCTGCCATGAAGCAGAGTTTGTATAAAGTTAGAATATATCCAATCATGGAATATAATCGCAAAATTGTCACTTGGCTGCATATAGTTAAAGGAAATGAAAGACCACTAAAGTTAAACAGTATAGTAGTAGTTATATATTCCAATGATGACAAATAGAATGGACAGTTTACTGTTTAACACATTTATACATACTTCATGTTAGCAAATTCCCTTACTAAGGGTTACCACAGAAGGTCTTTTACAAGTACGCTGCTTGAATGGGTGTAATCAAGATTAAAGATGTTCTAGTTTAGTGAGAGTGTGTATATGAATTTTGATATTCGAGCATTTATGCATTATATTTTTTGATCAGATATAAGGTCATTCAATTTTAAAACTGAGTTCTAAAGTTTAAAGTTTTAGTTAAGATTTCAAGTTGTATAGTTTATAGTTTTGGTTTATCATTTTGTACATTGAAGTTAAAGTTTTGATCTCACTACAGTAGGACCAGTTGGAAAATAGACACTTGTAGATAACATAGCGTGTAATTTTCCTGGTATGTTGATCTATGTTGCTGGTCGCTTTGATATATGTGATCATTAGTGGAGTTTGTTATGATGGATGTAAATGAAAATTCCATTTCAGACTATATTGATGCATTCAATGGACCAGATTGTTTAGGCATATAAATAATGAGAACTTTGAGTGTTCATAAGGTTATGTATGCCTAAGTAGTTACATGTGTGTCCCAAGTAGGAGATTGTTGAAAGATTCCAACCTATAGGCCACACTTGTAACATGTTATGTGTAATGCCATTATTTTAGTCTAAGCCCAATTAAAGTCATATTATTAAGAATAAGGAATAATTGACTTAATTTTTGTCTTGAGATTAATGTGCTGATGTCCAAAATTATAGTGATCCATATTTTGGTAATGTATTGAATACTAAAAACACTATTTAAAGAGGGTTATGGTCCTTGAGTTAGTTAAAGTTGTAGAATTGTGCCATATAGTTCTCCATTTGCTGTAACTACTCTCTCAGAATATCTCTTTAATAATTCTCCCTAGACTTGGAAATCAACCAACCCGTGAGATTATCCACACTGATGGACTCAGGGACGCTTCCACGCATCTAGTTTGTATTCTATTAAACAGACATTTTGTCCAAATTTCTAACATTATTTTAATAGTTTTGTGTTTTCACTAGACAAATATAAATAAGTAGTACTTAATTAAGTTTGTAAAGTGAGACAAAAATCAGTAGCATAATTTCATTAGCATAAAGTAATATTTTGTTTTGGGAATATCATAGTGTAATTTAGAGAAGAGCTATAACAATCTTTTGGCCATAAAAGTATAAAGGACATAAATAATAACTCACATCAAAGTTCACAAAATTATTCAACTACAGATGAAGAAAGCAAAAGCATACAAAAGACTTGAAAAGATTGTAAAACTAGGGCTGGTAGCTAGGGTGTTGGGCATAATCATCTTCCATCGTCAAGGGGAGAATGAGTACTTGATCTCTAATGCTGTCATAGCCAGTATTATGATGGCTGCTGCTATCACCATATTCATAAACCCCAGATTTATCATGGAGCAAATATTCAGTCTCCTCCAAGTTAAGCTCTATGTTACTGTTACCCCATGGATGCTTGATCATCTTCCTTATTCCCTCCAACTCCATTGCTACTTCCTTCATGCTAGGCCTCTCCTCCCCTATTAGCCGCAAGCACTTTGATGCAAGTACTGCAACTTCCATCACCTCTGCCTTGTTTTCTTCCTTTACTATCCCTTTTTCAAGAACTTCAAACAAGCAACCCTCTTTGAAGGAAGACAAAAAGTGCATAGAAAGACTTCTGTTCTCTTCTGGCCTATCAAATGAAAGTGCTTTCTCCCCTGTTAGCAGCTCCACGAGTACCACCCCAAAGCTATACACGTCACTCTTCTCAATAAGTTGACTTGTTTTCATATACTCAGGGTCTAAGTATCCAATAGTCCCTTGCACCATTGTGGCTATTTTTACATGATCAATGGGAACCAATCTTGAGGCTCCAAAATCAGACACTTTGGCTGTGTAAGTCTCGTCAAGAAGAATGTTTGCAGTCTTGACATCTCTGTGTACTATGGGAATGGAGGCAGCTGAGTGAAGGTATGCTAGTGCTCCTACTGCTTCTGCTGCTATCCTTAAACATGTTTTCCGAGAAACATTGTTTGCTTTTGATTGATTGTGAATATAATCATAAAGGGTGCCGTTGTTGATAAATTCATAAACTAATAGGGGAACTTCAGTCTCTAAACAACAACCTAAGAGCTTGACCACATTCCTATGATTTATTTGGGAGATAACAACCACCTCATTAATGAATTGCTCAATTTGGGTCTGATCAACTCCTTTAGACTTCTTGACAGCAACAATCCTATTATCTGTTAGAAACCCTTTGAAAACAGTACCATAGCCTCCTTTGCCAATAATTAAGCTCTCATCATAGTCCTTGGTAGCTTTCTTTAGCTCCTCAGCAGTGAAAATTTGAGCTCTACTCTGCGAGGATTCTTCTCTTACATAGAGTTGTTGCTGCAAAATGAAACCCCCATTTTGCCTAGAGAATTTCTCTTTAAGTTTGATGAGTTTCCTTTTCTGAAATACCAAGTAAGTTGTGGACATGCCAACAAGCAGGTCTATAAATCCTACACCTGCAAATTATATTTAAAAAGTGATTGTCTATACTAATATCTGAAATTGATATAGACACATTTATTCTATAGACTTGATCTGCTAACATTTTAAATTAATTGTGGGTTAATTTGATTCCTTGCCTGAAACATAATAAATCATAGAAATCATAACAAACAACTTAACTAATGTACTTACTTGTGACAACCATTATAAGAAGAATTTTCGGATGGCATCCTGCTTCCTTTGTTCCTTTCCCGGAATACCACTTACTGCAAAAAGATTCAAAAGATCCATTGATGTTTCTACAATTGTTATTACTTATACAATTATGGGTTGATCTATCTGCACATTCATTGATGTCTGCAAGTACATAGAAAAAATCGTTATTCTCTTTTTGTGCAAGTCGAATCAGATGTGGATTAACTGATGTCCGTAAAATGAATACAATTATAACCAATGTTTTTTAAGTATCCAATAGTAACCTCTCCTTTTCCTTGACGAGTGCTTTGAGAAATTCAATTTTTGTCAAGAAGTGCCTCTAAACAGAAGTCTCTTTCCTTACCGAAAGGGCCTTGTAACAGTTACAAAGTCTAAAATCCAGATGACCAATGGTTATAAATTTTATTATTTCAATTATGGATTAATTTTAAAGCTGTGAAATAGAATATCATAGTGATTAGATTCCTCATTTTTCTTGAAAATCATGAATCAATTTGTGATACCGGGACGTCTTGATTTGTTTAGGTTTATGTACCGATTTACAAAAACAAGCAAATCAAAAATGAAAAAATAAGGTATTTCTTCACTTGGCATATTTCTTCAATCTTCATATTTGTACTAAGTTTTTTATTTTCTTAAATAACTATCACCAAGAAAAAGAAAAAAATGAAGAAAATGAGAAAAAGAGAAGAGTAAAGGACTACATAAAAATATTACAAAATAACATGATTCATATCTAATCCTAGTGTAAATAAAACCACCTAAGTGAATCTTATTTTCTAAGTCATCAATTGCGTATCCATTTCCATACCTCATACTGAAAATATTATAACTATATCCAATATTATGTGCTAAAGTGAATGGAATTAATCAAAAGTATATAGTTAAGATTTTTTTCTTTATTGATAGGAAAAAAAATTACCTTGACAACCGTCGAGAAGGTATGGGTTTCCATAGTAACCTGTTTTGCAATGACACCTATATCCATATCTGTATTGCTACGATTGCTGTTATTGCTTGTGCAGGCGTAGTTGCTACTTTTCTGGGCAACTTGACATGTCTGATTCCCAACAACCCAATCAAGCACCGTAGGAGTCTTATTAAATGGTAGACCATACCTCACATGATCAGCAGTGAGCTTATAGCCAATACCATACTCATCCAATTTGTGTACAAAAGAATAGCTGCATCGGTTGAAACTCCCATTCGCATATGTGTAGTTATAAAAACTAAATGCTCCAATAGTGACGTTCTTCATTCCATGAGGAGGTATCACATCTTGTTAGGCAACCGGTTGAATAATTTTTACCATCTCGGAAACTATTTAGATATCCGAAAGTGTCACAGCCAACACTGAAAAAATTTTCTTCTTTCTAGAAATGGTGTAAGAACGCAGCCAGAAACGGCGGCAATGTGGAGGTTTACTTTGAAGGCCTGATGCATCATAACAAACTGAGGAGACCGAAAAGTTCACATCCAAGTGACCTTCAAGCGATATGTTTAAAACTGGGATATTTGTACCCAGAATTAATGTGGAGTTTTGACAAGTGAGGTTAAAGGGTTTGTCTAAGAAACATTTCTGATCAGTTTTAAATGGATATGGGATTATAACATTTCCACAAGTGTGGTTGCAGCCAGGTAAGGCCACAGGAGCTTGAATTTGAACTTGAGCTGCAGCTTCTCCCACCGTTGCTAATGCAATGGCACACACCAAGGCCAGTTGCTTAATATGCGTCGCCTTCACTATCATTGCTTTAGATTCTATCTTGGGCACACAGTTGTGCTTCGTTCTCTTTTCAGTTTGTGATGCAGAGTGCAGAGCAGCTTTTTCTTATAACTGAAAAGGTTTTGCATACAGCCACGTTGAAACTTGGTAAGGAGGTTTCCATTGGTGTTAAAGTTCAAACTGGATTAGTCAGTACATAATATAATATTGGTAGTTCATTAAATAAAATAGGCGGGGGTAGAGATTTCCATTGCTTGATTCAGTTTCTATGGGCCCTGAAAGCTAATCACCGCGTATTGACTTGGAAAGGAGAGGGAGATGACTAATCACTGCGTATCGACTTGGATAGGAGAGGGAGATGATTACATGACCATGTCCAATTCATATACACTATTTGATAATAAGAGATTCTTTAACTAATTACCCAATTTAAGTATAAATACTACAAAAGGGATCCTTAACATTGACGAAGACTTTTAATTAGCATTAATTTGAGTTCAAATTGAAATATCTATTGATTCTTTATTAATCTACAATTGACTTTGGCTTCAACCTCTACGTTTTTTTTTTTTTTTTTTTTTTTTTTTAATTTTTGAGTGTAATTTAATCTCCACATTCATTTCGCAACTTAAAGATCTATGAGGACAACTAGAAATATTTTATGCTTTACATCAAATAGCCTTTGATTTAGTTCACTTATTGTACATTCAAGAACTAGTTGCAATTTGCAAATATAAACAATAATATTAACGAGGATTCTACTTGAAAGGTTACTCCTAATTAAATAAGGAAATTCTTATTACATTAAAAATATTATCCCCAAGTTATATACATACAAACTAGACTTGGTCCAAAAGAAAAGGACACCAGTGGAATGGATATTAGAAAATTGAAGTTATAGCTCAAGGATTTGATGGAAGAAAAACACATAAGAAAACAAAAGAAAAGTTGTATTTCTGTCTTTGTCCATTAAGTAATTGCTTAATAAGCTAACAGGTAAGGATGATATCATGGTCCGACCATATTTTTTTTTTTTTTTTAATATTAGTGGTCTCTGTCTTTGTCTTTTCAATTCAATATTCTACATATAAATTGAGTCATTAAACTTTTAATCCACGTCCAACCTTTTTTTTATTTTGGGTAACATAAAAGAATCCAACTCAGAATTGTTTAGATACTAGCCAAATTTCTCATTAGTAAATAACACTTAGCATCTTAGACGTTCAACTTTTTAATTAATCATTAAATTATTTTGAAAAAAAATACCATTTTTATTTTAGAATTATTTATTAAATGTGACTAATACTTAATTTATTTAATTTTGTGTTACTTTAGTTCTCAAATAATTATATTACACGCTAAATCAATCCTATGTGCACAAAAAAATTATCACTTAAAAATCTATTGTTAGAGCATTTTTTCTTTTTCTTTTTTAACTTCTATTCTAGACAAATTGTAATAAATATCCTTGTGAACGCTGAACACATACATGTACTCACATTACATATTTATTTATTTCAAGGATCTCACTTTCATTTCTTCTCACCCTAGGGCACAACTTTGAATGGTAAATAACGTCTAATAACTAACTCGCAACTTGATTACATAACCACAGCGACCAATTTATATAATATTTGTCGATTGGATATTTTTCCGCAAAGTGGCCAATTAGGGTATAATAGTTTATAGATTATAGTACAGTAGGGATCTCCCACGCAAGGAGCTTGTGTATCTAAAGTGAAGAAAACAAGCACATTAACAAAGTCTTTTAATTTGCATAAACTTTTTTTTGTTACAGATAAGACAATATGGGACGTTGGCTACTTTTCATACTAGCTTAAACAAGTAAGGAGGAAGCTGGGTTTTGATTTAAGAGTATAAAGGTATTAGAGCCTTTTCTCTGGAGTTGTGCCACTGCACCAAACCACTTCCTTGAATTTATATAAACTTTAGTTAAAATTCAATTTATTTAAATATTTTTATTCCTTGTCAATCCATTTAACATTAATTTTGTCTTTAATCTCTACACTCATTTCACATCTAAAGATTAACAAGAACAACAAATATTTTATCATATGCTTGATATCTATAGTAGACTTTGACTTATGTTCACTTTGAATGTTCAAGAACTAGTTGCAAATATACACAATATTATATTAACGATATTTTCTCTTATTTACTTCAATGTTAAATTTCTCCTAGTTAATTAATCAAGGGATTCCTATTAGATCAAAAAATTATCCCAAGTTACTTCTTTAATTTTCAACCTTACTAGATTAAGCAAACCTATATTAAGCAGCGGTTGTGCATGCCTTGTGTTGGTTTGCATACTTACTGGATTAGGACCAAATGAAAAGGATTTTACTTGTGGCATGGTTTTAGAATATTAGAAATGTTAAGTTATAACCCATGGATTTGAAAAATAAAATAAAATAAAGAAAACAAAAGAGTTGCTTGTCATGGCCGTTTATAGAGCAAGGCCACTAAGCCAATTGCCTTAGGCGTCGCTTCTCCATAGGCCTCATGTAGAGAAATATGTACAATAAGGTCAAAAGTTGACAATAATTAAAAAAAATTACAAAATGAGTAGTTTGAGAAATGAATGATTAATGGTGTAAAAATTACATGAAAAGAGAAAAAATGAGGAGTGATTATCTAAAAAAAATAAAAATTAAAAAAAGTTTAAATAATGAAGAGTCAGCAGTAATAACGTTATCACTATTTGATAACTTTCAATATTAAGTAAAAGTCTTCAAACTTTCTTAGTTCTTTCATTCTTTTCTCCTTATCATCACAATTCTTTGAAATATTAAATTAACTATTTCAAAAGATCAATTTTTTTTTCAATTACATGTAATTGCCAAAGAAAAAATATTTCAAAATTAAAATTGTTTAAATCTTAACTTAGATAAACTATGTTACATAATAAATTGAATTAATTAACCATATTATCTATCTGAGTGTAAAATGCAACAATTATTTACTTATAAAAATTTGGCTATTGATTTTACAACTCAAAAAGTTAAAAGGATAATACGAGAATTAAAAAATTATATTCAGATTCCTATGACAATTTTGCCTAAGGTCCTAAAATATCTAGACACGACCCTGATGCTTGTTTATCTATGCCCAATAAGTAGATACTTAATAAACTAATTGTACATAGAAAATATTTTTGGAGAGTTATATTTTTGTTTAGATTCTTCAATTAGACACTTGATAGTAAATTCATGTATTACAAATATCGATGACAAAGACCAAAAAATAAACTAGTAAGGATGATAGCTTGGTCCCTTTTTTATTATTTATTTTTAATATGAGTGGTCTTTGTCTTCGTCTTTTCTCTTCTTTATTTTTTTGTCAATATTTTACACACAAAACAGTTGCTCTTATTTTTTAATATTCTTTAATTATTCTTAACTTTCATTTTAACCCCTTGAATTTTTTATATTACTTTATTTATCAATCATATGTAGCATAATACAATATTAATTTAAGAATTTATTTGTTTGAGAAATATTTTTATTTTATTTTTGTTTTTTCCCTTCCCTCCTACACATAATATAATAGCCTTATGAACACCGAGAACATTGATATATTCACTATTCACATTACATTTTTTTTTTCTTTTTAATGATCTCAGACTTGCATTTCTTCTCACGTACCCTTGGGCACAATTTCGAAGGGCAATTAGCGTCTAATCGTTAAATCACAACTTTATTACATGGCCACGTCAAATTAATCTATGATTCTTTGACCAAGTGGCTAATTTGGGTATAAATAGTAAAGAAAAGCTATATATACATACATTTTTGTATATTTATTTTTTTATAATTTTATCTTTACAACACAATTAAAATAAAAAGATATACACTAGTGTGTAATAATGGGTGTCCATTAAACTTTTCTCTAAAGATGGATCGCAAGTAACTTGCCAAACCGAAAGATAAGAAATATATTTCTTTGTTGACTTTGGGAGTAGAGTCACTGGACTTGTTTTGTTACATATATTTGTGCATCTGATTGTGACGCATGCTATTATAATAAATGTACACTTATTTTTGGATATTGAACAATTCTTCATCTTTCTAGCAATGAGCATAGTTTGTTTAGATCGCATCAATGATAGTTAGTAATATATGGGGCACAATTAAATATCATGAGAAAATAATTAATAAAATACGAAAAGATATAAAAAATAAAGAATATGTAATATATATATTACATATTCGATCCTGCACTAATGCACAGATACGTTCTGTGTTCATAGATATAAGATTATGAATTTCGATGTATTTCTCGTATCCTGAAACATTATTTAGATGAATCTAATTAACTTTCCATTTTTCATTATTTCTTCCATCTAACTCATCAAACTAATGGTGGTATTCATTTGGTTTTCCTTCATGCCATCATATTAAATTCTAAGAATTTAAACCTAAAGAAAGAGACGTTGAGATCGATGACCTCATTTACCATTATCTTAATATTATAAATAAGCCTAAAATCTTGACGGGTAGCCCTATAGTCCCTCTCATTCTTCTCAACCCCAAAAACATTCATAAAAGTAAATATTCTCTTCCTCGAGTATAATTCTATACTTGAAAATGTAAGTATTTTTTGATATACACATAAATTATTTCACCTTACGTATTTAGTCATAAAAAAAAGAAGAAGTAAAAGCTATGTGTTAAAAAAATTATTATATCCACCTATATAAGAAATATAATATATTTGCAACATGATAGTGTGTCAATTAATAAAAAATTAAAAATGCCAAACCAAAGACAAAAGAAAGAAATTAAAAAATAATTAAATCTAATATTTTCTCAATTTTATTTTATTTTTTACCAAGAGTAGGATATACATATGATATCATCCTTGAAAATTTAGTATATATATTAATTGCATGGACTATATAATACTTTATAAATGATTTTTTAAATGATCAAAATAATATATTAGTTGATTTTATAATTCCTTATTTCACTAAATTTTTTTTACATGGTAACACTCATATTTTCTAATTGTCATCTTACTAATAATATGTAAAAGACTTATAAAGCAAAATAAGATAGAGAGAAAACCTTTATAGGAAGTTGACAACCTCTAGAATTTCCTCCAAATTAATCATGAGCTTTGAAGTGAAATATGTATTTAAAACATTAGTATTATCTAATTATAATAAAATCAATATTAAAAGTTATCTAAACACATATTATTACCACATTATCAAAAATAATATTAAGTATCATTGTCACTCACTTTTACCAAACTTGATTATCTTTGCAAATTGGATAATCAAGACAATGGGCTTCCCATCATTGTTTTTAACATATAAATTAATGTGTTCATCAGCAAAGTGATCGACGAATGTGACATTAATAGTCTAACTATTGTAATTAAGTAAAATGAAAGATTGTGAGCTTTTTAAAACTACTATTTGTAAAATCAAGTAGAGCATCATTGCACCTCTTATTCTTGAGTGCAATTGGGATGAATCTAATTAGCTTTAAATTCCTTATTCTCTCTTCCATTTGACCGGTCGTATGCAACAATCCTATCACCTCAAACTAATAGGGGTATTCACCTCAGTCTCCCTTTGTCTCTTTATCATATCAAATCCTATGAATCCAAGCAAAGGAATATTAGTATCCATGACTTCCTTCACCCTTGTCTCAAGTTCGAAAATAAGCCTAAAATTTTGAGGGGTGACTCTATAGTTTCCTTTATTTTTCTCAACCATAAATGTGTCCATAAAATAAACCATCCATTCCTTAAGTATATTTCTAAGCTTTTAAACATATGTATCTATGATGTAGGCACCAATTATTTCGCCCTACATTAAGAATAAAGAAAATTTAAAATAATTAACTTCAAGTATTTAAATTTAGAACCTTTAACAAATAATATTTTAGGGTTTATGCTACTATATAATCAAGACCTTATTGGTAAATTTTAGCCTTATTTGTCAACAAACAGTTTTTTCCCTGCACTATCATGTGTTGATATTCTTTTGATATATAATAAATGGCAACGGGTGAGCTAAACATTAAGTTCTAACGAAACATATTAAAAGGACAGATTTATAAGAACACCAAAATAAATAAAATAATAGGACGTAATTTTATTTATTCATTACTAAATAATGCACATTACGAGGACAACAAAGTGAGAATGACCATCACAAGGTATTATGGATAAATTGCTAACATAATTAGAAAAAGAGAAGTTGGAAGATGGGAGTGCATAAGACTATTAGGGTTCATTTAGTGCACCTGATAAGGAGAATAGGATAGGATAAGTTATCCTATCATGTTCTTATTTTTTGTTCCGTGAGTTAATAAGATATGATAGACTAATCAGGTCCCTTATCCTATCCTATCATCCTAATTAAAATTTAATCCTAAGGAGAGAGCTGGGTTAGAAAATAGCTTGATAGGATAAAAAATTCTCTTTCCTCTTATATCCCTCTCTTCCTCAACCTCTGTGGTTTCTTGATATCGTCTTTTCTGCTCCCTGCTATTCACCTCTGTTGTTCCTAGATCTCACGTTCTGTGGCGTGTGTGTGGCGGCAACTACTAATCTTCTCTTTTCTGGTGAGTTGTTCTCTTTCTTGTTCTTTTCCTTTCTCTTTTTCTATTTCTGGCAATATTTATTAGCTTCTTTTCTTCTTCTCTTCTTCTTCCTCTATATTTTGGATACCCAAATCTAAGTCTTTATGATTTTTTTGCAAACTCACAGACATAGCAACCACCACTCGCATCACAGGTTTGCTTTGTTGTTTGGCTTCATTAGTTCTGTGTACGTGGGATGAAATTCTTTTCTGATTTGGGTATCAATTCTCTCAGAATTTCAGTTGAACTCTGTAAATTGTGCAAAAATGTCAGGTCGTGGAAAGGGAGGTAAGGGATTGGGCAAGGGTGGAGCCAAGAGGCATCGCAAGGTTCTGGGCAATAACATCCAAGGCATCACAAAGCCTGCAATTTGTAGATTGGCGAGGAGAGGAGGAGTCAAGCGTATCAGTGGCTTGATCTATGAGGAGACCAGAGGGGTTCTCAAAATTTTCCTGGAAAATGTGATTCGCGATGCTGTCACTTACACAGAGCATGCTAGGAGGAAGACTGTCACCACCATGGATGTGGTTTATGCCCTTAAGAGGCAGGGAAGGACCTTGTATGGATTCGGTGGTTGAAACCTGTGTAGCCTTTTACTTATTTTGTACTTTATTTTTGGGTTTGGTTCAATGTATTTTGGAAATCTATGTTCATGTGAAATAACAAAGAATGAAATTTGGATGTTGATAGCTAAATCTTCTCTTTTTTTTTTCTTTTTTTTTTATCACCATTATTTTGACTTTTAGTATCTTTGAGTTTTTTCTGGGGTTTTGGATTTCAAGTTGGATTGAATTATTGTGTTTTGTCCATATACAGCTGTTCTGGACAAGTTGATTAACTCGTAGTTCTGTTTGTTTCTGGGCAGAATTCGTTTTCCAATGATAAGTCCCGCAATCATTTCATTTGGAAAATTGATATGGTTGAGAATCTGGTTGGCTTATTTTGTGGTAGATTTGTGCCCATCTAAGTTTTCTACTTCAGCACAAATTGTTTAACACCATTTTGTATTTTAGACTTTATGGTGGTATGGTTATAGTTGATAGACTTTATTTAGGTTAATATAACTTGCTTTTATGGAAATTATCTTTCTTGGTTGAATGATAGATTTTATTTTTATAGAGATTACCTATTTTGCTTCTATGAAGATCAATTATTTAATTGATTTATTTTTCACGTTTAGTTTTTGTTTTTCACTTTTGTGATTTTGGACATTTTTTTTATGTGAATTACCTTTTAGTTATATATTTTTAATTTTAAAAAATTATATATATAATTATCAAAGAATTATATTAAAAATTTATTTTTATAAAATTATATGTAATTTTTAATAAAGGTAATTTTATCATTTAAACATATTTTATATCATATCCTGTTATTATCTGGTTCATATGAAACACATGATACGATAACATAATCTTATTTAATATGTTATCTTGAGTGCATCAAACACTGAATATGATAAAAGCTTATCAGACTCTTATCCTATCCTACTCTTATCATGTTCTCTTATCCTATTCTCTCTTATTCTATCAATTGCATCAAACAGGCCCTTATCTAATACTAATAGAATAGAAGACAACATTTCAATAAAATTACATGCCTTACAATACATAAGTATCATCTCAATCTCTTTCTCTAAACCACTTTTGTTAAATGAAGGAACACCCTATATTCTTGTAATTGTAATTTTTATTTTTTAGTTACTCACCTTTTTTGTAATGTCTATTATATTGATGATTTTTGTAGCTATTGAATTTAATATTATTTTTAAAAAAATTGAAAGATTTTTTTAAAAAATATAAGTTAATAAAAACATAAGGGAAAACTCACAAAATGTTATGGATACATTAAAAGAAAAAAAAAAAAAAAAACAGCCCAAAATAAAACTATAGAACGTGTTTATAAATGTACCATGCCAAACAGTATGATTCCAACCATGTGTTTATTATGACTTTATTCGAAAGAGATTAGGGAATACTTTGAATGATCTACAACAATGGCTTTAAACGATGTGTTAAAAAAAATACATTTGAACGATTTATAACAATGTTAAGTCTAAATTTCTAATGATTCTAACTAATTTTAATTTAACAATCAATTACATAAGCAAAAGAAATTCCGAGTCTCAGTAGAATAGGCGCGGTGGTATTAAATAAAAGAAACACAAATTATGAGAGAAACTCTAGTATCATGTTATAATTACCTCTAAATTAAGCTCCAATTTGATTTCCTATGCCATTCTGAAAAAGAAACTGAAATTCAAACTCAAACCGATGAATTACTTGAGCCTTGAATTCAAACAATTTATAATATCAACTCCTATTTTTTATATGGAACACAATAATCTTCTTGATACATTTTCGGATAGGTTGTAAATGGAAAAACATAAACCTAATCAAATTAGAATATTGTAACTGAAATATAATTTCCTAAAATCCAATTTTTCGAAAATCAATTAATTATTTAAGTTGTAAATGAAAACCTAAACCTAATAAATTCGAATATTGTAACTCAAATATCAATAAATATAATTTAATTACAATAAATTAACTCTAATTTGATTTCCTAAAAACTCATTATAATTTATTTTTACAAACTATAATTTAATATCGCTAAATGTCATTCAGGTGTAATGACATTTTGACACCACAATGACCCAATCAAATTAGAACATTGTAACTGAAACATGATTTCCGAAAAACCAATGATTCGAAAATCAATTAATTATTTAGGTTGTAAAAAAAAAAAAAAAAAAGCTAAATCAATTTAGAATATTGTAACTCAAATATCAATATAATATAATATAATTAGAATAAATTAACTATAATTTGATTTCTAAAAATTCATTATAATTTTATTTTTACAAATTATAATTTAATATAATCACATGTCTTTCAAGTGTAATGACGAATGCCAATACCACAACGACCTAATCAAATTAGAATATTGTAACTCAAACATGATTTACTAAAAACGAATGATTTGAAAATCACTTAATTATTTAGGTTGTAAACCAAAAAACCTAAACCTAATCAAATTAGAATATTATAACTCAAATATCAATCTAATATAATTTAAATAGAATAAATTAACTCTAATTTGATATCCTAAAAACCAATTATAAACTTATTTTTAAAAATATAATCTAATATAGCCACGTGGTGTTGTTCAAGTCAAATAATAAACGTTAACATTACAACGATGCAACCTACTTTAATATATATATAATTATCTAGTTAAACTCAACTCTTAAGGCTGAGAATAAGCATTAAATAAGCCATTATCAATTATTCAAGATTTAAATATTAAGGTTTTTCATTTATTTCTAATATTAATTACAAGTTTTATTAATGTCTTTTTTTTTTATATGACCTTGATACTCTTATTCTTTTTCATGAATTTCTAATCTCTAAACATAAACCCAAAATACTAAGACATAAACACTAAACCATATATGTAAATTCTAAAATCTAAAACATAAACCTTAAATCCTGAAATATATAGAAAGGTGCCAATCTGTTTGTCGTTCTTCATTTTAGAAGGGCGCACCTTGTTTGGCACTCTTTAGCTAAACCTATGTCAAGGCTGATGAGACAAAAACAATAGTGCCTTGGTAAATTTGTTTCATATTATAGTATTTTGGTAAATAGTTTAGCTGTTCAAACCTTAAACTTTATGGGAGCATATGCCATGAGACTTATCATTAATTAAAAAGTTTTATGATTCCATTATTAATGTGGATGTCCATTTAACTTCTGAACTCCTAAGCATCATGGTGGATGTCCATTTGGTTTATCAACTCCCAAATCCATTAAATCATCTATGTAACTCTTGATCTTTAGGTTAGTTATCATTGAATTTAGGTTATAACTCTTGGCTTTTGGAATACCTATCATTATGGGTGTATGCCAATAAATGGAGGGTTTGTACATAAGCAAGAAATCAAATAACAAAGTTCTCTTATTCTCTTAATTATTGTGCTCTCTCTCTGTTGCTTTCAATTTACTTTACTTTTATAACACATTATCAACACGAGTTGCTCTTGATCATCCGTGGCCTACTTGAAAGAAAGTAATTGTATTGGTAAGATCTTTCCCTTTTATTTGTTGCATTCTCCATTTGTTTTGAATCCTTCCTTCATGTCAATTCCTGCAAAGCTGGAATTTGTCGCCCTTGATGTTTTGGGCAAGAGCTATTTATCTTGGATATTAGATGTTGAAATTCATGTTAATGCTGAGTCTTGGTAACACCATCAAAGTAGGAAATAATGAATCAATGCAAAATCTCACAAAGGCCATGATTTTCCTACATCATTACCCCTATGAGGAATTAAAATCTTAATACCTAATAAACACCTGCGTACTCTTATACTTACTTTTTGTATTTCATACTTGCATTTAATTATTTAATTAGCATCTATTTTTATTATTGAGGATTAATTAGAATTTATGGTATTTTATATTAATTTTCCCACTTTAAGGTCCAGTTAGGGACTTTTAATTTCATGACTGGACCTAGGAGGCCTCAAAACCTATTGGGATTTATGTCCAAGCTTAGGATTGTAACAATAATCTTTATTAATTCATAAAGTGAGGGCATAAAGGATATTTTTCAACTCAAAAAGGACAAAATAGGCTTTTGGCGACTTCATTAATGACAAGTATGTAATTTAGGCTTTATTAATGGCAATTATGTAATTTGGGCCTCATTAATGGCATTTTTGTAATTTTTGCCACACTTCAACCTAGCATTTTCGGCTAGGCTGATGGAGAAGCCATTCTAGCCATCTCCTTCACCTCTTCTCTCTAGGTTTCTTCTTCTCCTCTTCTCCCATGGTTGCCTCCATGAAAATGGAAGAGTAGATGTTTCTGTAATCAACATGGGATAACTTGAAGACTGTCGGTTTGATTCTTGAGACCACTATTGCATTTATTTTGAATTTAATGAAAGTTATGCTTCTCTACTCTTAATTTCTTTCTATAATGATTTTTATGCATGATTTTTTAATGGGTTTATGGGATTTCTAGGTTTGATCACCCTAAGAGTAATTTCCAAGGAGTAGAACTTGATTTGATTGGAAAGAAATTCAAAATTTAGATTTTGGATGCTCTAATCCCTTGCTGCGATGATGTTTAGGGTTGGATATGGTTCCAATGACCATAACCTATGTGATTGCGTAGTAAGAATTGCTAAACTAGGTGCAGGGATATAGGCTTAGTTAAGGTTCAACTAGATTAATTAATTAGGTAGGTTAGTCTTGAGATTTTGGGGTTAATCTAGTTAATTGTCATAACTGAAATTAAATTTTATCTTTGGGTTGAGAATGAAATCACTGATATCTGATAGTTCACTAGGTCAATTGCATTTTCATCATCTGTTGATTTCTATTTCACCCTTTATTGCAATTTTTACTGATAGTATTATTAATTCTACCTAAAACCCTCCCATTTCCCTCACTTAATTGACTGAGACTTGTACTAGTGATTCTCTAAGAACACGACCCTAGTTTTTAACTTAAACTTGGATTTTTAATTTGACTTTCACCCATAGTAATGACGCTATAGGCTCGCACGTCAATACTTTATAGTGAAAGATCCACTTGTGCTTTGGAATAGCTTGAAAGAAATGTACAACTACCAGGAAACTATTATTCTCCGTTAGGGTCATTAGAAATGAATGCATTGTGATTGCAAGATTTTAAATTTGATTGGTGAGTATAACTATGCAATGTTTATATTAGTTCTCATTTAAAAAAATAATTATGCAAAAAAGAAATCACTGATAAAGAGAAAACTTTTTCTACTTTGTATGTCTCAAATGTGCTCCTACAACAGTAGTGTCAAGAGAAAGGATTTGAAAAATACTCAATTAATTACATGCCTTCTTGTGGTTAAATGAAACAACACACTATTAATGAAAAATAATGAAGCTCATCCAATTGGTCCTACCCCATTCCATGAAGTGAAGATGAGTATGAATAATGATAGACAAGGATGAGAACATGGTCGTGGCTGTTGATGCGAATGTGGTTGAGGGAGAAATAATGCTTTTTATCATATATTTGTCCCCTACCACCTAAAATGGAATAAGAAACAAGAAACACAAGCAGGCACAAGTGGATAAAGAAGCATGAAAGTTCATGTTATTGTTATGGTATGAATGAACATTGGTTATGCACTAGTCATACAACAAAACAACTTGTTGATCTTTATCAAGTATCAATGAAAGGAAAGAAAAAAGATGTTGAGACCAATTTTACCAGTCCATGTGATGACTGCCAATGATCCTATAAATACATACATTTAGATGTGTTTGTTTTTGTTGATTCACAAGAACATAATGATGCTATAAATGGTGAGGAATATTGAATAAGTTTGAATATATGCTCTTCAAATTTATTTTAAAAAATATTTTTTATTCCATATTCATTTTCAAAATAATGAATTAAGTGTAGTGAATCATGTATTACTACAATTTCTGGTAGTACAAGATTAATTAAGGGTTTGCATTAGTTGTTATTACATTATTGAAAGGAACAAAATTAATTATAAACAATGTTTTATTCTCTTCTAAGTTTTAGAAATTTGTGAGTTTTAAAGATATTTGTACATAATGGATATCATATAAAGATTGTATGTGAGGGAAATAATGAATACCTTTACATTACAAGCATTGTTTTAGGGGAAAAAAAAAAATGAAACTAGAGAAATTACTCACTTTCTCTTCCAACTTGTACTACACAAGAATTAGGGCAATTGAGATTCTTTCTGTAATAAAAAAGGAGTTTATTGAATCAAAAACATTTACTATTTGGCATGAATGGTTGGGACATCCTAGGTTACTAATGACGAGAAAATTTGTTGAGAATTCACATGGCAACTATTGAAAAACTTGAAGATTTTTCAAAGTAAGGAATTATTGTTTATTGCATGTTCCTTAGTAAATTGATTATTAAGGCATCACTAGGTAAAGTTAGAACTGAATCTCCAACATTTCTAAAATGTATGCATGGTGACATATGTGGGCCTATTCACAAATACTTTATGGTAATAGTAGAAGCATCAACAAATGGGCTAATGTATGTTTGCTATCAACTCACAACTTGGCATTTGTGAGATTGCTTGCCCAAATAATTAGATTAAGAGCTAGTGCTAGTGAATTTTCTTCTAAAGCTTTTAATGACTATTTCATGTCAACTAAAATAAATGTTGAACATTATGTAGCTAATGATCGTTTATTAAACAACTTTAATTAATAGCCAAACCCATGCTTATGAGAACAAAACCTACTGTGTGAGGCTATACAATTTTACATGTAGCAACACTTGTGCACAACAAACCAATTGACTATTATATGTACTCCCTGTTACAATTGCCTTATAGTTAGGAGCCAAATGTTTTAGATCTCAAATTTTTTTTGGATGTGTGGTGTATGTTTCAATAGCTCCACCACAACACATTAAGTCAAAATTTTTTGGATGTGTGTTATATGTTTCAATAGCTCCACCACGAACTTAAAAGGAGATTGATAATATATGTTGGGTATAATTCCCCTTTGTTATAAGATATTTTCAACAAATAATATGGGGATTTATATACAACATGTTTTGTTGACTGTCATTTTGATGAATAAGTTTCCTTACATTGGGGGAGAAAAGGATAAGTAGCTGGTTAAATAAATCAATTGGAATACTTTATCACATACCGAGTTTTGCCCAAAGCAATGTGAACTTAAAGTTAAAAAAATAGTCCACTTACAACGTATGGCAAATAAACTGCCAAATGCATTTACTAAACTTAAAGAAGAGTGATTAAGTCATATACACTAGTTGCATAACTAAAAAATGAATGTTTTCCAACCAATTTTAATTAACCATCAATTATACAAGCAAAAGAAATTATGAATATTAAGAAATAAAATATGCACAAATAGTTGACTATAGAATAAAATAGGTGTAGTGTTATTAAATAAAAGGAACACAGAGTATACTCTAATTTGATTTCCTAAAAACAAATTATTTAAAAATTAATTAATCATTTTATGAGAATTAGGAAAACAATTAACTAATATATCGAGATTTATTGTAACTCAATTGTCAACCAATTAATTATTTTATGAGGATTAAAAAAAATAACTAATATATTGATATTTATTGTAACTCAAAATCAATCTAGTATAATTTAATTAGAATAAATTAACTATAATTTTATTTCCTAAAACACAATGATTCAAAAATCAATTAATTATTTTATAAGGATTCGAAAAACAATCAACTAATTTATAGAGATTTATTGTAATTTAATTTTTGATTTTATTTTTCAAATTCTAATTGAATATTGCCACATGTCATTTAAGTAGAATGACAAATATCCGCACTACAACAATGCGACTTATTTTTATAATATAATAATATATTTATATTTATACATTTGCATTGCATGTTTACTTTTCTTCAAGAACCTCATACCCACAATAATTTCTTCTCACACATCTAGACAATTTTGAATGGTCATTACTGTCTGATTGCTAAATAATCACAACAACATCACTGCGTCTAATTTATTAGTATAACAGATTTTTCAACTAAATGACCAATCGTTGTACAAAGAGTACAAGAGGGATCCATCACCCGCGCAACAGCTTGTGCAATCAAAGAGAAGAACAAGACACACATTTGCAATCTGGGACGATTTGTGGACGGGGACGGATTTAGATGAGGATGAGTGAAAGTGGTATGGACTTAGAGTTTATTTTTTCAAAAATATATCTTAGAAAATTACATGTTTTTGAGCATTTGGTTTTAAATATCACTTTATTTATTTTTAGTTAATTTTAAGAGTAAATATTATTTGTGTGTGTCATATTGGTTAGAATTTTAAGAGTAAATATTATTTTGAATCTTGCATTATTATTTTCGCACACAAAATTAATTCTCCATGGTATAAAAAATAATTACTTAAAGACTAAAGAAAGCTATTTTCTGAAATTTATCTGACCGGTTTCTCGATTTCTCTCATTCTTTTTCCATTTTCGTCCAGAAAAATACATTCTCTGTATTTGAACACTAAACATTAGAGTCCACATTATATTTAAGTTGCATCTTTATTTTTCCTTAACCAATTCTCATAGTCACTTTCATTTCTTCTAACCATGGGACATAACCTTGACGAAGAGTTCCCATTTGCATTGGCCAATCTACATTATATACTACCCAAACTACTCATCAATAGATCACATCTTGACCTAATGGCTTGCTAATTAGTAATAAAATGTGCTTTCAGTATTTTTTTTTAAAAAAAGCATAATTAATGACAATTAATGACAACCAACGCAAACAACAAGAAAAGGCACGTTTTAAAAAAAGAGTAGTAATAATAAGATTAGTAATAATAGGCTTTTATAATTATCATTAGTAATAATAAGATTATTATTATTATCATTACTACTATTATCATATTATTATTAATATTATTATTATTATCATTACTACTATTATCATATTATTATTAATATTATTATTATTATCATTACTACTATTATCATTATTATTATTAGTATTAGTATTATCATTATTATTATTACTATTATCATTATTATTATTATTATTATTATTATTAGTATTATTATTACTACTACTACTACTATTATCATTACTACTACTATGATTAATAATAATAATGAAAAAACTTCATGCTAGTAGTACCATTCAAAATATGAGTTAATTTTCATGACTAATGTGTTAACTTACTATAAATATTATTTAGCATTTATATTTATTTTAGGTTGTCTAAGTTCAATTGAATTATTGATCAGATAAAAGATTGAATTATTAAAATTTTTATATGAAATGTCAAATTGATAGTATAAATGTTTTATAATTTTAGCAATAATAACGTGTGGACAAAGTAATTCTTATAGAAAATATCTATAAAACAAGCTCTAGACAATGAGTACTTCCATATTGGTTGAACAAACTAATCACTTGAATACTAAAGATGGAAGTTTAACTTTCAGATAAATTGATGTTGAACTGAACCCAGCTCTTTTTTAATTTTACTTGATCGTGGAACATTCTACAGTTAAGCCTAATTCACTACCAACCTGATATACAATCATAGAGTTTAAGTGGGAGCAGCATTAAGATTGAGAAGAGCCACAAATTCTACCCAATGGCATTTAACATTCATTATAGATAAATCGAATATTTTCATCAATAATTTACGAAGATTGATCAATGTGAGTATTGATTTGCTACTTCATTGGACCTTGTAAACAATTACTGATTTACAAATCAAACTAGTTGTATTTATTCGATCAAAATAAGGACCCTATTATCCTAATCAAAAGAAATAAGATGAAAATAAAAAATATTCAAATACTTGAAGAGAAAACAAAGTGAGAATCAAGTTCTCACAATTTATTCATACCAATACTTTAGTTTACTCCTTGACTAGAAAATAAAGTTTAACAACAGCACATAGTGCTAAGAACATTGAGAAAATACATAAAATTGAGGCAGCCAAAAGTTGTTTCTCTAATGCTCCTAACCCCTTTTATATAGGAAGGGGACAGGAGAAAGAGAAAAACCCTAAAATTTAATCCAAATTTCAAAAGATAATTTAAATTCTAATAGATAATGTTAGGAGATAATCTCAAAAGATAATCCTAATTTAAAATAAAATAAAACCTAACTAACTTTGACTTTTTAACGACAGGCTAATTTATGGATTGCTAGTGCTTGTCATGGGCACGCTTAATGAAAGGAACACTTGTTCAAGAATTTTGTGCATGGTTCTGTTATTGAGCACGGGCATACTCAATGAAGCAGACGCTTCTGTTTTGGCCTAATTAAAGGAATGCTTTTACCTGTGTCTGGTATAATTGTCTGTCCTTGCATGTGGGCATGCTTAAGAAAGCAAATGCTTTAACGCTTTAATTTACCATTTGACAGCTAGATTTGGTCTAAACATCTGATAATCAACATAAAAACATAGATTTGACAATTCATATCATTTTAACATAATCTCAAAACAAAAGCTATTCCCATACATCTTGGAAAATCAAATATTCTCACATCAAAATATCTTGAAAAATCCATATTTATCATTGATTTGTTATCTCATCATAATCTCAAAACCTTTTTTTCAACTCAATAAATCACGAGATAACCACAAAAATTGGGGAATTAATTATCAAAAAGTGATAGAAATGCACACTTATCAACAATCAAAGTTCAAACAGTTTTTTATTGGCCAGTGAATACTCTTTGATGTAAACTTAACAACAAAACAAGGTTATTTGTGAAGTTTTATTTTGATTGATTCTTGATTTATATTTTTCTTTTTCCATTCTCTTCTAAAAGAAAGTTAGTACAAAATATTAGTATTCACATTACAAGTTTATTTTTCTTTTGACTAATTCT
This sequence comes from Bauhinia variegata, assembly GCA_022379115.2. Taxonomy (NCBI): domain Eukaryota; kingdom Viridiplantae; phylum Streptophyta; class Magnoliopsida; order Fabales; family Fabaceae; genus Bauhinia; species Bauhinia variegata. The sequence goes on along the minus strand of CM039434.1, from coordinate 11,513,713 downwards.
CACTTTCCTTTCTTCTCACCTTTGGTCACAACTTTGAATGGTCATTATTAACGTCTAATCCCTAAATCTCAACTTGACGTGAGCACCTATAGCATTACGATTATAGGTGATGGCCAAATTAAATTTGAGTTTGAGTTTTCAACCATGGGTCATGTTTTTAGAGAATCACTAATATAAGTCTCAATTAATTTAGGCTATGGGAATGAGGGTTTTCAATAGTAGAGTAATTATCAAGTAACCAAGTAAAACCAAAATCAATCAACAATATAAATGCAACCACCCTAGGAACTATCTAACACCAGATGATTCCATCCCCGACCTAGAGATAAAATTTAATTTCAGTTATGCAAAATAATTAGGTTAACCCCAAAATCTCAAGATTAAGCTAACTAATTAATCAAACTGATTGGACTCTAACTAAATCAGGATCCCTACACTTAGCTTGCCAATTCCTACTACACAATTGCATAGATCATGGTCATTGAAACCAAACCCAACCCCAACCATAATCACAGCAAGAGATTAGAGCATCTAAGACTTAAAATTTAAATTTTAATCCAACTAAATGATGTTCTATTCTGTAGAAATTACTCTTAGGATGATTAATCTAAGAAAAACCACAAGCCCAAAAGAACCATGCATAAAAATCTTCATATATAATTCCAGAGAGAGAAACAAGAAATAGAGAAGCACAACTTTCATTAAATCCAAAATAAATACAATACTAGTCTAAAGAATCAAACCGATGATCTTCAAATCATCCTGAGTTGATTGCAAGAGCTCCTAACCTTCCATTTTTATGAAGGCAACCATGGGGAGAAGAGCGACAAACCCTAGAGGAAGTGAGGAAATTCACGAATGATAGGGAGGAGGGATGGCTGAAAATGAAGAGAAGGGGGAGGGAAATTGTCCTCCTATTTACAAAAATGTCATTAATGAGACTAAATGATGACCTTGCCCCTCAATAACCTTGCCAAAATGTCCACCTTGCCCTTGGAATTGGAGAATTCACTACTTTGCCATCACATCATCAATTCATGAAGATTTATTACTCCAATCTTTAGCTTGGACATAAAAATTAACCCAACATACTCTGACGTCTACTAGGTTCAATCTTAAAAATAAAAATTTCATAACAAGTAAATTGGATCTTATAGTGAGAAAATTAATATAAAATATAATTAATTCTAATTAAACCTCAATGATATGAATAGTTACTAATTAAATAATTAAATACAAATTTGAGATGTTAGTTAAGTATAAGAGTACAAAAATAAAACTAGAAAGTGTTTATCACAACTTGATTACAAGACCACATCCTATGATATGTACTATTTGTTAATAGTAGATTTCCTAGACCAAGTAGACAATTAGATTACAAATGGTACAAGATGGATCTGTCATCTCCCATGGAAGTAGTCAATACAAACCAAATGGAAGTAGAAAACAAGCATGTTAACAAAGATTAATTATGCCGATTGGCTTGGTTTCACTGCAGATTGCTTTCGTTTGGACTATTTGAGAGGTTTAGTTTGGATTTTGCTCGCTCCTATAATGCATTATGATCTCCTTTATATATATATGATATATATATATATATATATATATATATAAGGGGGCCAACCCATTAATTAATGGCTCATAAGTGCAGTCCATTAGAGAAATGGACCTAAATTAATTCTTAAATTGATTGCACAGGTCAAGCAAAATTCATGCACACTCTCTATTTTAGCCATAACTAAAAGAAACCAAACTAATTTATTTAAAATTTATATAAAAAATTTGCAAACCCTTTACTAATTTGGAGAAAAATATTTAATTTATAAGAAGAGCATGTTTGATACATCACACAACTCATGATATCTCATTCTTACTACTTTTACAGAACTGGTAGGAAACTTGTTTATCATTATTGTAAAATTTTAATAGGACAAGAGAAACACTAATTCACAAGCACTGAGGAACGGATGTCCATTGGAATGTCAAAATTAAAATGTTGAATATATTCTGTAATGTAATAAAAAAAGAGCAATAACTAACTGTCCAGAAAAGGGAGAATACTGCTCAGGTAGTTAGGATAATACCAAGACAATAAAAAATAACCGGATAATGCTAAGTAAGCCGTGTAATCTTCAGTCATAAAAAATTTGAATGTCCTTATTCTTTGTGAATATTGAATAGTAAAGACCAATGAACCTAAGTGGTTTAACCTATGTAATTAAGGAAACCATAGAAGCTAAAGAACAATATATTAATGTTACTAATAAGATGGTCCACTAGACTAAGAGTGCGCTAAGAGCCCATTATCTTAAAATTATCAGAATACCATTCAAGTTGTTAGTATAAATAGTCTTCACCATTAATGAACAAAGTATGCATTTTATGAACCTCATCCCTTTTCTTATTTATAGACCGCCACTAACTTGAGCATAGGAGCCTTTCCCTTTGGCCTCACCTTTGCCTCTCATTTGCAAGATATTCATCATTTCTAACTCGGAATCATACCAACTCATTCCGATCAACCACTCACAACTATTAACATACAAAGAGAAGACATTTAAGTGACTTAAATATGACAGCACAATAGTAACTTAAAGCAATGAAGTATAAAAAATTTACCAGTTGGCTTATTGCGGTTATTACAACAGCAAGTGCATTATTGTAAATCAAACATGGTGCCTCAAGGACTCCTGATTCATCAATCACCTGAATATATGTGTGTGTGTGTGTGTGTGTGTGTGTGTGTGTATCTATGTCTCTGTGTGTGTATGTATGTCTGTGTTGATAAGGATAAATCATACTTGTAATTTAAGTCTGAACATAAAGTTCAAACTTGAAGTTCCAAATAGTCATTTGTAATTTACGTCCAGCATAAAGTTCAGACTTGAGCTTCCAAAGAGTCATTTGTGATTTAAGTCTGAACATAAAGTTCAAACTTGAGCTTCCAGAGAGTCCCTTGTAATTTACGTCCAGAGTTTAAGTCCAGATTGACAATTCAAGATTCACCAACGTGAAATCTCCACAATGTCTGTAGTTACATATTTTGTATAATTATCTTGTATTTTATTGTTTTATATGTAATTATCTTCTCTCAATTGACCAAATCAAATTAGGAGTGATAGGAGAAATTACACGGATTCTAATTGGAGAATATTTCTCTAGTCGTTCGAATGGAACTTGTAATATATGTACACGTTCTGATTTGTGAAATACATATTCAAAACACTATACTCTACTTTTCATATTCTTTCTTGTGTATGGGTGAAAAATCATCATTGGGGACAACTTTAGTGAGAAGTTTTATATAGTACCAAACAAGCAGCATACGAACTATATTATATTATGACAAATGGGGAAACAAAATCTATAAGAACCAATGACAATCAGTTCTACTACACATTGTACTTGATGTTAATGGAACTGAAACAAATAGCTATCTAAGCACCTTGTATTAGACACAATGAGGCAGTAAGAACCACATTATATTGCTATCAAAGCAGTCTGGACGAATGTAAATTTGTTAAGAAACTGATAGCACACGAAAGTCATGAAAAGCCATTTGAGTTTGAAGTGTGAAAGCAACATAAATCTACTTATATTATGAGTTGAAATTATATATAATTATAATTTGTTAAAAAACTATTAGTAGATAGATTTAATCTTCATAAGGTTATAAATGCTCTCATACCATATCAAAACATCATTGAATCCAAAAGTTTAAGCTTCTAAAAAATGTTCCATGACTAATTTTACATTATATCCAACAATAATAATAACTTAATTTTAATATCAGTGGTCTTGGTCTTGGTCTTTTCTCTTTTAATAAATATTTATTACACAAATTGAGTAATTACTCATTAAGATAAACAGGTGTCAACTTAATCAATATTTTACACACAAAAGAGTTGCTTTTCTTTTTTTTTTTTTAATTCTTGAATTATTTTTAAATTTTCTTTTAACCCTCTTTCTTTATTTTGTATATTACTTTATTTATTAATCGTATGTAGCAGAGTAAAATATTTTTTGAATTTATTTGTTAGAGAAATATTCTTATTTATTATTTTTTTCTTTTTCTTTTTTTTTCCCTTCCCTTCTACACACTTAATATTATATATACTTCTGAACGATGAGCAATTGATATATTCACATTGCAATTTTACTTTTTCTTCATTAGAGAACCTAATTTACATTTACACGATTTCAGTTCTGCTTGTAGAAAAATTAAGTTCTTTTGTTAAAAATATTACTGTTACCGTTATAAAAAATTACTGTTATCCTTGTTAATTGCTAATTGATTTTCAGTTTTGTTTAGATACATGATCAAGCGCTCCAAATTTGAGGAAGGGCTTACCTTTATTATACAGACTAACATAGCACAAGACCTTATTATTTTTTGTGCGTTATCTTAAAATTATCAGCTTTATTTCTTTTTTACAAGAAAATGATAAAGTCTGTATACAGAGAGAAAAAAAGATCATACCGTAAGTTTTTTTTTTCTTTTTTTTTTTTGTGTATTCATAGTGCAATTTAAAGAGAAAATAAGATAAGGGAAAGCATAAAAGTGATTATCTCAGATAAGAAGTTTAATAATATCCGTGCACATAATATTGGGGATAGAAATAAAGACATAGATAATATAACTAACATATGTTCACTTGATTTATTGGATTATAGATTACAGTTAAAGAAAGCAAAATCATGCACAGAAATTAGAAAGATAATCATCTTCTTTCGCCAAAGGCAATGAGTACATTATCTTTAATGATGTCATACCCAATATTTTAATGGTTAATGCTATTGCCACCTTCATAAATTCTGGACTCTTGGAGCAAATATTCAGTCTCCTCCAAATTATGCTCTATATTTCATCTACCCCCTGGATGCTTCCTCGTCCTTATTCCCTCTAACTTCGTAGCCACTTCCTTCATGCTAGGCCTCTCCTCCCCTTTTAGCTTCAAGCACTTTGATGCAAGTACCGCAACTTCCATCACCTCCTCCTTATTTTCTTCATTCACAATCCCACTTTCAATTACTTCAAACAGACAATGCTGTTTAAAGGAAGACAAGAAGTGCATGGCGAGACCTCTTTTCTCTCGTGGACTAACGGATGAAACCACTTGCTCTCGTGTTAGCAGCTCCACAAGTACTACTCCAAAACTATACACATCACTCTTCTCAATAAGTTCACCTGTCTATGTATACTCTGGGTCTAAGTATCCAATAGTTCCTTGCATTAGTGTAGCAATTGCTGCATGGTCCATAGGAACTAATCTTGAAGCTCCAAAATCAGATACCTTAGCAGTGTAATCCTTGTCAAGAAGAACATTTGCAGTCTTCAAATCTCTGTGGATTATGGGAATGGAGGCATCTGAGTGAAGGTATGATAATGCTCCCGCTGCTATACTTAAGCATTTTTCCCAAGGGATTGACTTTGATTCATCGTGAATGTAATCAAATAAGGTGCCATGGTCTATAAATTCATAGACTAATAAAGGAACTTCTTCCTCTAAACAACAACCTAAGAGCTTGACCACATTCCTATGATTTATTTGGGAGAGAACAATCACCTCACTGATGAACTGCTCAATTTGGCTTTGGTCCACTATGGACTTCTTGATAGCAACAATTTTGTTATCATTTAGAGTTCCTTTGAAAACAATACCATAGCCTCCTTCGCCTATGATTAAGATCTTATTATAGTTTTTAGTAGCCTTCTTTAGCTCCTCTCTTGTGAAAAGTTGAGGTGTACTTCCTAAGAATTCTTTTCTTGTGGAGAGTTGTTGCTTCAAAATCAAACCACCATTTTTTATAAAGAATTTCTTTTTAAGTTTGATGAGTTCCCTATTTTTATATACCAAGTACGTGGTGAAGATGCCCACAAGCGAAGTTATAAATCCTACACCTGCAACTGTATTTGAAAGATAATAGGGTGTTAAGCTAGCTAGATTTATTCAGTATTGTTTGTACTAATTTAAATAATTGTTAAAAATAAAAGAATTATTTAGAGTTCTGCTAATACCTTTATGTATTCTTGATAGGTTATTTTTAAAAAAATAAATAAATAAATAAAATGAAAATTTCTATTGCCATGTCTCCAACCTAAATTTGAAACTCGAGGCAGCGTTTGGGAGTTGAGAGAGAGAGAAGAAAGAGAGGAAAATTAAAAGGAAGAAAGGGAAAGGAAAAAAAAAAAATAGAAGGGAAGAAAGGACAATGAGAGATTTATGTCCTTATTTTAGGCGTGCACAAACACATAAGTGCATATATATATATATATATATATATATATGGATACACATTTTCTAAGGGGAGGGAAATAAGATATTTGTGATATATATATAGATCATTTTACAGTTAAAATATTAGCATAGTTAATATTCCATAAATAATATTAATGTAAACAAATATTTTTATTCAAAATAATTTTCACTATTTGTTCTAAAAAATTTCTCTTTCTCTAAATATTTTTCTCTTCCTTCGTATATTCCATTAGACCCTCTCTCTCTCAATCCTCATTTATTGAAGAGAGAAAATGCAGCAGAAAAAGACTATTAAAACGATACCGAAGCATCACTATGGCCATCATCACCCCCCAGAAAATCTGGCGAAGATCACACTAATTTGATTTTTCTCGTTATTTTTATTCCAGTTTGCATATGTGATTTTTAGCCCAATTGATGGCTAGGTGTTCACGGATAGTAGAGAAACAAATAAGTTAAAATGAAATTCCAAAAGTTTAACTTCACGCAGGCACATTCGAAAGATCCATCGATGTGATTACAAATTTGGTTGTCTGTGCAATTATGTTTTGATGTCTTACATTCGTCCACATCTACAAGTCATAAAAAAATATATTATTATTTTATATTTTTGTTAGTCAAATTAGATATGGATTAAGAACACAGTTAGTTCTTCTAGACACATATAATTAGTTAAAACTTTGTAAACAAGAAAAGAGAGATATAAATAATAGAATTAAGGAAATAGAGTATATTTGACATGTGATTTAAATTATCTTATAACATATTTGATTAACTTATAATCTTGTTTAATTAAAATAAAGATGTTAGATACAAAAATTTATTTATTAGCTTACAACATTTTTTTTAAACACTACTTAAAATAGTGTATGACTTAAAGCTTATAATTTTTTTTTAATTTCTACCCTTAATATTTTAATAATCTTTATCTTTTTCTCTCCTCTATCCATACTTCATCTATCTTTTCTTAGGTACACACTATTTATTTTTTATGATATGTTATACTATCTATTTTATTTATTACTTTATTTTTAATAAAATACTTAACTTTTAAATAAAAACTATGCGTTTAAAATTAGTTAAACCTATTATAAATAATTAATACCTAAAAGTACATTTTGCTCTACGGAATAAAATTAGAATTTATGTAAAAAAAAAAAAATCGTATAGGCATATACTTTTATGTAATTTTAAATGAATTAGCTAGTTAAACCATTAATATTATTAAACACTTCTAATTTGATCAATTAATTTAACAGTTTTCTACTAAAAATTAGCATTTTAATGTTTAGCTAACCTGTCTTCCTTTAGCTAACTTAGTAGCTATTTTAGTCCAACAGAACATGAGATATTTAAAAGTGAATAATTGTCAAGGAATAGTTACCTAGGCAACCCTGCGGGAGATATGGATTTCCTTCATAACCATTATTACAGTAGCACCTATATCCACTCCATGTGACATTACAATAGCTGTTGTTTCTGCAAGCATTACATGTTGCAACAGCCCAATCTAACACCATCGGAACCCTGTCAAATGGTAGACCATACTTCACATCATCAGCGGAAAGCTTATAGCCAACACCACCATCTGATTTGTGTACAAAAGAATAGCTGCAGGGGTTGAAACTCTCGATCGCATTTATGTATCTGTTTAAACTAAATGCTTCGATAGTGATGTTCTTCATTCCATGAGGAATCTCTACCTGGCAGCACCCAATTCCTGAACAAGTTTCATTTGTCAGGGTCGGGTCTAGTACCATACCTCATTACGTAGCTGGTTGAATAATTTGTACTATCTCAGAAACTATTGAGATACCCGTAAGTGTCACAACCAACACTAAAGAACTTGTTCTGTAAGAATAATTTTATGGACTAATATAAATCATGCTCTTTTATTAAAAATTAGACTTAATAATTAGATTAATTATGAGATTTTGTATAGCCCAATTAATTATGTAATAATTTATTGTTTATTTGGCTGTACCTTTGTTTAATGGACTTCGGTTATTAGGCCATGATATTAGGTTAGCTGTCAATGGGTAGGTTAACCCAATAGCCCATTAGGGTTGTCATGGAGAACCCCTGATCTCTACTATAAATACAAGTGCTACTACCTATTAAGTAACACGTTCATGACTCCCTGTGTTATAGCAAGAGATTAGAACTACTCTCTAGGAATGGTTTTCTCTCTTGTTCCCAATTATATGGAATCTAGTCTAGTAATAGGTAATTCTAAACTCCCTACTTCTCTAATACATGCTTTAGATCTCCTGCAGTATGTATAGAATTGTTATACCAGATTCTTTCAATTGGTATCAGAGCCTATGCAGGTTGATCTATGACTGTAAATGTTAAAATTATTTTTACCAATTAATTTTGTGCAATTTTCTACCTATTATTATTTTCTGGTTGAGAATTGCAAATTTCTTTTGAATTTATGATGATATTACATGATTAATTTCATGGTTTGATTCTATATTGCACGAGTTTGTATATATATGAAATTATTATCATGTAAAATTATGAAATTTTGGGATGATTATCACACATATCTTAAAAACTCTAAAATGAAAGTTGATTTTTCATGTTTAAGATGAAATATGTTTCCGCTGCCATGTGTGAATATCAAAACCTTAACCCATGTTCTTCGTTTTTTGAAGAAAAGTGTTTCTTTTTCTGGAAAGTTTTTTCTTTTTCAGGACAAAACAATTTGCTTCGGTTTGCTGACAGTGTCCGTCTAGGTTTGAAAGTTCTTTTAAATAGATTTGGATATTGTTATTAAGTTGAGTAGAGTTGTGGCGCAATGGTCATGAGTTTGGTATTAGGTTAAAAGCTCGTGTGTTCGATCCCCATTGTTGTCACCCAAATCATTTTATGTTGTTTTTAGGCTTGTGGGCCGAAAAGAAAAGGGCCCAAAATAGGAAGTGGGTTGGTTAATGCACGGGTTGAGAACTAGGTCATGAATTGGGTCGCGGATTAAGGTAGCATGGCAGCTCCCTGGTGCTATCTCAGTCGCATAGCACGGACCTATTTTTTCCTCCAGACCTTTATTTTCTAGTGCTCTCGACTCAATGGTGATTTTTTCTAATTTTTCTAGATACCAGAAAGTATTTATTTTAATTTTCTAAGACACAAAATTAGGAGATGAGAACAATATGGTTAGAATTTCAACCACAAATTTTTTATCTAGCCTCTAGATTTTGTTTTCACATATGTTGCTCACTCTCTCTACTAACACTGTTTTGGTATAAAACAAAATTTAGAAGCTTGTTTTCACTATGTTTAATTAGTAAAATTGAATTTCTTTTAAAGAAATTGCTTCTAAATTTTTGAAAAAGCATTTTGAGTATCCAAAAATAATTTTTTTAATTTATTTTACCCAATTGCGAGCTCACCTATCGCAAGACCAATTGAGATAAGAGTTTGTATGTAATTTTTGGAGTTTTTGCTTTGAAAAATGTTTGGATCGAGTTATTGATGGACATACCCTATCGGAATGACACTAATAGCATGATTCTTTATGTTTATGTTTTGTATCATTGTTGGTGCTAGGTATGATTTCTTGGTTGATGCAGTTGACGATACTTGAATAGTATGCCTTGTGATTTTAAATGCCCCATCAGTGTTAAATCTTGAGTTATTGTATTTAAGGTGTGAGAGTGGACTCATGCACTATAGTTGAGGATCTTATCGGCACAATTGTAGTGACATGAAGACTCTGATATGACATCAACCATTAATTGTGAATCCGTTAATTGGATTAGAAATCTCCTACATATGTTAGTTATTTCAATAGCTCTAAGACTAATATGACGGTCGTTTTAAATGGGGAATAATTAGAGGACTGGGCAAATTCCATGAAATTTAGACTAGGCCTTATGGTCATGGATATGGTTTTATTAAATGATGGCACACCTCTTACACCCACTATTTTTCTTTCTAAACAATAAAGGGTTGAATAAAGTTAGTGGGAGTATTCCAACAGAGTTTGATGTCGATGTTCTATCAATGGATTGAACTATAAGAAATGATATTCTAGAAATGCACAATGCATGAGAGTAGTAAAAGGCTATAAGTGACACATTTGTCGAATTTGACAAATTTAATGACCATGAAATTGGAATTGGATGAGAGTAGTCCAACTTGGCAAAACTTAGGTTGACTTCCTTTAAAAACCTCTAACTAACATTTATCAAAGGGGTGAAATGTAAATGTTTTGATTTTTGTTGCATTGTTTTCAAGAAAAGTTTATTGATTTATATATATTTTAAACTCCTATATGTGCTCCCTTATTTTATTTATTTATTCTTTTATTTTTGGGATAGTGGGAGTAAATAAGTTTGTAATAAGGAAGGGGAGTGTGCAATTATCTCTAGCTCATGTACTACTCTGCCCAATGCATAAGACACTCACACTTGAGTGGGAGAATAATGTTAGATATGCAAGTATGAGTTTCGATTAGAATTAAGACTATGAATTTGGTAGTGCTTCACTTCATAGACATTGTGACAGCCTTCTTATTTAGCAATCTTCTTATAAAGATCAACCTGTTGAATTTCTTAGATAAGGTTAAAGTGCCAAATGTGTAGTTTGGAGGATCCACATGTGGCTTTGAAATAGTCCTTGAGGAAATAGAATATAAGATTCTATGTTGTTACTTATGTTAATGTAAGTAATTATGAAATGAATTTGTGGATGAGTGGGAGCAAGTTTTATATTTATAGTCTTGTATATTAACCATGCTGTTTATGCTAGCAATGACTTGAACCTTTTGTGTGAGACAAAGTAAATGTTGTCAAGCTATCATACTCATTGCAAAAGATCCTAGGATCCTCTTGGCTTGTCTCAAAACATGTATATTGAGAAAGTGCTAATCAGGTTCAAGGTAAGTCATGCTCCCAATGTGCAACACTTGTTACATACATAAGCATGGTGCTTGTGGTTGTGAACCCACTACCCAAAGGCTTGATAGCTATAATTTCTAAAGTTATGTAACTTACACGAGCATTGACGATGTCATGAGTTAGTGGGAGCTTGATAATGTATGGTAAATATTAAATATTATTAACATGTTGGTTTGTCTTGTCGTAAGACATTTATGGACTAATATTGTTGTCCACACAATCAATGTCATACATAGTTGTGTGCATATTGTGCTTATATGTTAGATATAAGCTGTAAAAGAAACAATCGTGTTGTAGTCTCAATATAATATTCTGTTAGTATAAGGATTGTTGAGACATTTTAGTGTCATTATGACTAGAGAGACAATTTTGCTTTAGTCTCAATTTTGTGATACTGAGAGTTTGTACATATTGTGTTATCTCAGTACACATCCTTATTGGATGTTTGAGCTATTTTAGGAGTGCACCTAGATCACCTTTTTGTGGTGCATGTCCTTATCTTAGTTGTCCACTTTACTCAGTCTTTTTGAGGTATAGTACTTTGGTCTGCATGATGTTAATAACCCTATTGGCCATAACTTCTGCACTACTAAGTGCTTATTATTTCATTTTGATTTGAGAGTTGTTGTTATGGTGCTTATGCTTATAATTAATATAAGATGTTATAACTATATTGTTGTAAAAAATTCAACTTAGAAAACCCTTCTTTTAGGACCTATGATTCATGTTAGTCCAAGTGGAGATTGTAAGAATAATTTTATGGACTAACATAAATCATACTCTTTGATTAAAACATAGATTTAATTATTGACTTAATTATGAGATTTTGCATAACCCAATTAATTATGTAATAATTTGTTGTTTATTGGACTGCACCTTTGTTTAATGGACTTCGGTTATTAGGCCATGATATTGAGTTAGCTGTTGATGGGTAGGTTAACCCAATAGCCTATTAGGGTTGTCATGAAAAGCCTTTGATCTCTATTATAAATACAAGTACTATTACCCATTAAGTAACACGTTCGTGACTTCTTTATTATAGCAAGAGATCACAACTGCTCTCTAGGGACGATTTTCTCTCTTGTTCCCAATTATATGGAATCCACTTTAGTAACAAGTAATTCTAAACTCCCTACTTCTCTAATACATGTTATGGATCTCCTGCAGTATGGATAGAATTGTTATACCAAATTCTTTCAATTGTGGTATCAGAGCATGTATAAGAGAAGTAAGGAGTTTAGAATTACTTGTTACCAGAGCAATTATGATCTCTTGCTATAATACAGGGATTCAAGAACGTGTTACTTAATAGGTAATAACACTTGTATTTATAGCAGATATCAAGGGCTCTCCATGACAACCCTAATGGGCTATTGGGTTAACCTACCAATCAACAGCTAACCCAATATCATGGCCTAATAACATAAGTCCATTAAACAAATGTGCAGCCTAATAAACAATAAATTATTACATAATTAATTGGGCTATACAAAATCTCATAATTAATCGAATAATTAAATCTAAGTTTTAATATAGGAGTATGATTTATGTTAGTCCATAAAATTATTCTTACATGTTCTTCTCGCTAGAAATGGTGTAAGAACGCACCCAGAAATAGGGTCGGTTTGGAGTTAGCTAGAAAGCCAGATGCATCATAACAAACTAAGGAGACGAAAAAGGAGACTTCTAGTTGACCGTAGAGGGATATGTTTGAAATTTGGATATTTTGACCCATAATCAAGTCAGAGTTTTGACAAGAGAGGTTAAATATATCGTCCAAGAAACAATTTTCATCGGTTGATTGGCCTGTGCCAAATGGATATGAGATAGCAGCCAGTTAGGGCTAATGCTTCAGATTGGTTTTGGGATTGAACTGCTGCCGCTGCCACCTTTGCTAATGCAATGGCACATACCAAGGCCAGTAGTTGAAGATGCCTCGTCTTCACCATCATATTGCTTCAGATTCTATCTTTGACAACTCACAGTTCGCCTTTGTTTCCGTTTATTTTTTGTAATGCAAACTGCAGAGCACTTTTCTTTTCGGCATATATAGAGATTTTCCATTTACCCATTTCCCAGTTTCTTCCTATTTCTCAGCAGGATGAGCTGGAATGCTAATTACTGTATAATTTCGTTGACTACGAAGGAGAGAAACTATCTAGAATGCACAAATAAATAAGACATGATAACACTTGTGTGAATAAATATCTTTTCACTTTCTCACACTCCAAATATTATATAATTTAATTCTTTACATTTTAAATTTTTTATAAAAATTTTTCACATTTTAAATTTATCAATTTAATCTCTCACAATTTAAAATTTTTATTAATATAATTATTTAAATTTATCAATATAAGTGATTATTTATAAATTTTGAAATGTGATAAACTATATTGATAAACTTAAAAGGTGAAAGACCTTACTTTTCATATGCTGTATAAGTAGTCTATTTTGTTCTAGCCTCTTCCAATTGAAAAGTCTGATTATAAGTATAGAGATTTTTCATCCTTAATTTTCTCATTTGGAGGGATGGGACCGAATGCTAATTGCTATGCAATTTCGTTGTTGAATTATCTGCAAAATGTTATTAGAGTTTTTCAAATAAGTTTTCCCAAACATCTTAATTAATAAAATTAGATGCATTCCCTCTTTCTTAATTTCTATCACTCATCACTAATAATTTCGTTGACTTGAGACAAACTAGACTAGGTCGAAAAGAAAAGGACAGTATTAATTGCGGTATGGGCATAGAAAGTAAGTTATGGCCTAGGTGCTCCCACGGCCTTTGTCTATTCTCTAATTGCAACTTGATCATGTAAATCATATCCAATGCATATTTATTAAGATATAAGCCAATGATCTATTGATTTAGCAACACCTCTTTTGGTTTTGAATATTAAAGAATTAACGTTGATATTATAAATTTTATATTATCACTGTGAACACTCTCTTCTTAAGAATCTAGGACAGAAGAAAAAAAAAAAGAAAAGAAAAGTAAACATAATTAATGACAACCAGAAAAAAGAAAAAGAAAAAGGCAGCCACGTTGACGAAGACTTGTGCAAGTGGCTTGGAAGGGGGACAAAAGCTAAGTGGACTACAAGTACAAAATAAGCTATTTTCCATCATTATTTTAATTATTATTATGTGCACTTCTATCTATCTAATGTCAAAAAGAGAAGATACAAAATCAGATTACTTATAGTTTTCTTCATTGTATCTTAAGATAAAAGATATTAATTGTTTTTACCTGGAAGAGATCTTTCAGTGCCTTATACAAGCATAAATAAGAAGGTAACGAATTCATTTAAATTTGTGCGGATAATATAGCTGACAGTTTCATAAAATGGAAACATAACCCACCCGTGTTTAAAGAGAGATAGCTAATTTATGATAAACTTTTTAAAAATTAAATAAAATATCTCTGAGATATTTTACTGTTACAATTCTTGTTTTATGTTGTAGTGCCTATTCAGTACAAATTAAATTATCACCTAAATGTTTGTGAGTTTTTGAGGAGAAAGAAGGAAAGGACTGTGAGAGGTTTATCCTCCTCTTATTTGGAAGCATAAATTTTGTGAGATGAGAGAAATGAAGTGTTAATAATATTAATAGACAATTTATCCTTGCTTAAAATGCTAGTTAATTCTTGAAACTATAAAAATAATTACATATATGTGTGTGTACATGTATATATCTATATATAAGAAGTCAGATATGCTGTTATATCTATATATAGAAAGGAGTCTTTAAATTTGATCAATTAGGAGTCCAAGTCAGCAATTGATTAGTTTTCTAAAGTAATTACTTAATTATTTTATTATTGCTATGAATCCTTTGTTGTTGATATCCATTTAGCTTCTCAACTCGCAAATCCTCATTGTAAATTATATGACATTATCTCCTTTAGGTTATAATGTACAAGGTTTTATTCTCTTTTATTTAGCTTCCCCACTGATGTAAAACAAAACAAAATAAAACCCCCAAGGTACTCCCTTAAGGAGGATATTCCACAGAAAATAAACCAACAATACTTTTCCAGGGAAAGATACTCTATTGACTTTACTCAAATGCTCTTTGAATGAAAAAAATATGTAATATTTAACTGCATAAAAGTTTAACTAAATTAAATACAAGTTGAAAAAGTAAACCCTAATCCATATAACAATAAGAAAATACATAATTATCTAAAATGAAATTTAAAATAAATCCTAGCTCATAATTATCCAAACAGACAAGTCTAGTTTAAGATAAGAACTAATTTAAAAAAACACTAACCCTAATTATCTAGAAACCCTAGAATACTTAATTTATATCATTCCCTCCAAGTTGGAAGAACTCTTCTCTGAAGAGTTGAAAAGTGGTGATGCATTAGCACGAACTGGTGGTTTTGCATCAGAGTCACCTTTGGTCGCTTCTGGCTTTATCTTTTGCTTTTGCCAAGTTGTTAGTTTTTGAACTGAATTTTTTATGCCTTCCATTGGTTCCTATAGAAAGATTTTCTTGAAAACTTAGTTTATGGGTGAGGAGGAAGATTTGTAAAGATTTTCTTAAGGGGTGCTTAAAAGGAAAAAAAAATGGAAATATGTATTTGGAATTGAGCCGAATGCAATGTGGTGGTGATGAAGATTACGAGAAAGTTTGGGGGTGTAGAGAAAAAAAATGGTGTGTTTGGAACTAAATGAATAGAAACAACATGGGGAGAGTTGCATCCATCAATAGCATAATAGGTGATTTAACCTGGCTCTAGATACCAAATTGATATCTTAATTGTTTTTAGTTGTTTTATATCTTTACTTTCTGCATAAGATTTATTTATCCTCTTTTACTATGGTAAATTATTGTTTTGTGGTTCATTGATAAACACTAAAACACTTTTTAGTGTTTATCATTGTGTTTATCATTAGACTCTTATAGTTTACTCTTATGTCCTATTATTGTGCTTAATGGATAAATTAACTAATATTTACATCATTGAGGTCTAATTGGAATTGTTTGCATTTCATATTAATTTTCTCATTTTAAAGTCAAATTTACTTGTTATGAAATTCTTGTTTTTAGGACCAGACCTAATTGACCTCAATACAATCAGGTGAACTTCTATGCTTGAAATTAATTGGAGAAAGACACAAATTCAAGAAGTTATGAAGTCTGACACAATTGTAATTTATTCATTCTTAAGGGCAAACTTGTACTTCAGCTAGTTAGTGAAGGGCATAATTGTAAATCTGCCCAAAAACTCAATTCCCCCCTTTAGGTCAGATTTTTCCCTCTTCTCCTATTCATTCACGTCTCTCCTCTTTCTCACCTAGGTTCACTCTTCCCTCTTCTCCTCCATGGGTGCCTCCATGCCCATGAGAGGGTAGAAGCCTTGCAATCACTTTAGAAAAGCTTGAAGACCACCAGGTGACCCTTGAAACTTGAATATTGTACTCTTTTAATATTTTAGTTCAATGAATATATGATTTTTACTTTTAGAATTCATGGCTACTGGTTGCCCTCTTTTCTCCATGATTTTTGCCATATTTTTGATGGGTTATTCATGTTTTATGGTATATTTATGGTTGTGATGATTATGGATGGGTTATTCCTTGATTGTTGCTTGAATTTACAGTGCCTAGTGTTCACAGATAGTTGAACAATTCTAAGATTAAGGGGCTTTGGTATTTAAGCTTGTTGGTTGCCTATTTTACTCATGGGTTATTGTTTAGAATGGGTTTAATCTCTTTAGCCATACACTAAGTGGTGTTTTAGTAGGAAACCTAGAGTTTGCTCTCATGCTATAGGGTAATGCTCTACTTAATCTCCATTAATTGAGCAAAAATGAAATTCTAGGTTGAGGATAGGGCTGCTGGTGGTTAGACAATCTCTAGGTTGACTAAATTTTATTAATTGTAGTTTCAGCTTACGTGTTAGTGCTATAAAAAAACCCCCAATTTTAGCCGAGAAAGCTAAGACCAGTACTAGTAGTTTTTTGTGAATACGACCCATGTTGAAAATCAAAACTCATAATTTATAAAGTTGTTGCCACATTTTATATAGATTATTTAGCCTCAATTCCCTTACATCCCAAGTCCCAATTATGGTAAAAACACGTTGTTGTTGATTAGATTTCATTGTTTTATAGGTACACAGGCTAAGAGAAGCAAAATGGAGAAAATCACATTCTGCCAATGGGCGTCGTAGCTCCCAAGCATTGGCGCCATGTACCAAAGAGCAAATTGGCTATTCTGCCAATGGGCACCGTGGCGCCCAGGACCTGTTTCAGAGCAGTTTGAGGACTTCCAAGGAGTTGTGCCATACAAGGATTAGAAGTCCACACCCTAGAAGACTCTCCGGAATAGAGTTTCAAGCTGAATTAAAGTCTCAAACTGTGAAGCCCAAATAAAGCCTTAGTTAAAGTAGGATTAGGATTCACTTGTAATTAGTCTTTTAATACTATTTAGAATCCTACTTAGAGTCTAATAAGGATTAGATACATTATAAATAGATTAAGAGGGCTAAACACAAAGGAAGAAGAGAGAGAGTAGCAGCAACCCATCAAGATCCACAAGAGCAAGGCATCACTCTAGTTTTATTTCTTCTACTTTTTTATGTTTTCTTATTTCATCATCATGTGTTTCCCTAATATCAAGTGTAACTAAACTTCACTCTAGGGCTAAGATGTAGCCCGATGTGATTATATAGACAACTTGAGGAAGTTATGACAGTTCATGTTTTATTCAATTGAGATTTACTTTTCTGCACTTTACTCTTGATTGATTTGGCCAATTAATTGGGGGAAATTTGTGGGTTAGCTATGAGACCGACCGGAGATTAGTTAATCTAGACCAAGAGAATTAAATCCATGGTGGAGCTAAGGACAGACCAATACCAAGGACCTTGTGTAGTCACATGGGAATTAGGGCGTTCCCCTAATCTCCCTAAAGGGATGTCCATAGATCTTAATGCAATTATAGTTGCTACAACCCGCACAGACCAGTAGCAGGGTTGATAATTATAATTAGATTTAATCTGACCTAATACCAAGGCTGCTTAATTAAATTATGGAATCCTAGCTAGCAATTGATAATTCTATAACTTCATAACTGAATCAAGGAAATCTATACATGAGGATTGTGGTGAAATCTGAACCCCTAGATCTTTCATCATTATTCTCTCAATTAATTCTGCTATATATCTTTTTGTTATTGCTTACTTATTTTCTGCATTTAATTACCTTGCCTATCTCATCACAATTTGACTGCTTGAACAATACTGGAGTTATATTACTCTGGTAATCAATAACAATCCCTTGGGTACGACAACCCCCGGAATATTTGCTCACTACACTGATAGTATATACTTGCACTGTGTTCCAACACATAACATATTGTTCCATATATATACATCCATTCATGCCCCATATCCATACTAAATCTATCCATTTGTGTCACTCACTAAGGAGCAATCACCACCTATAATGGTGACACTATAGGCGGGCATCATTCATTTACATTAAAGCTTTGTCTCTAGTAATAAAGACAAAATAGTCCCCAATTCTTATGCCTTAAAATTGCTCCTATAGTAGCAATATGAAGAATAAAGATTATAGAAAGGCCAAGCCTTTGACAAGAAATTATAAATCTCATGTCCAATTAGATTTACTCCATTCCCTAAAATGAACGCAACAACTTTTGATATAAATGGGCTTGACATAGTTGTAACCATAGTCATATCAAAATAAATCTCAACACTAGAAGCGGGAGAAGAACGAAATATATGGTAAAAGGAGATACTCTAAATTGTTATCATTGTAATTCTTGATCTAGGGATTGATATGGATATTGAGATTTCTCCCCTCTAGGTGTATTAAAACACTTGTAGATTGATGGGTGAAGTGCAAAATAATGCTTCCCCAAAGTTGAGTGCATATGAGTGCTTCTATTGGATATTGCAATCCAAAATTTGAGTAAAATTATTTTACCTTAATTCTTATATTTTTGCACTAGAAGTGGTAATAAAAAAACACATTTTTCCACTAGAAGGGGACTAATAGTGTAGAATGAGAAATAAATAGTATGGGCACAACAGCAAACATGTTAAAACACGTGCTCTCAATGATAGTGTTTCAAAGCACAGTATTTCTAGAGATAAGAAATATTTATCGGATATGATTATAGGTAATACTAATATTTATAATATATATAACACTATAGAATTTGAATTAAGCTTTTGAAGAGCTCAAATCCTTTTATCATTAAGACAAAAGTTTTATTTATGTTACTATTCTCCCTAAACACAAAATGAAATTTGTGTATCATACTTGGATATTTCGTTTGCTTGTTAAGTAGTCTTTTGATGAGATCATGAATTTTTTATATGAATTGCAAATACGTTTTGTAATATAGTCTTTGGTAATACATATAAATTAAGAATATTTTTAAATGTTGCATTAATGTATTGCTATTCATTTTATTATATTAAGAATTTTTCATTTAATTTATTCTTGGCTTCATAGATGAAATATCTCTCTTAATGCAAGAAGCTAGTGAAACTATCATATGTGGTAATACAAAGATAAATGAAAACTCCAAAAAAGCTAGAAAATTGCTCCCTAGAAGAAGAAAGAAAATTTAGCTTCTATAGAGCTAGAGAATTATCACTTTGAGGAACAAAACCATATATTGATTTTGTGTTAGGTCTCATATAAAGTTATAAGTTTCAAGGATGTCTAATGAAATTGATGTCATATTGAGACCAAAATGAAGAAAATACTGAATATTTTGCATTGGAGAAATTTTATATATTTTCCTGCAAATTGTACTACACATATGTTAGTGCAATTGAAGCATTTGTTATTGTAAACCATAAGTCTACAACTCATAAAAGTTTGCAATTTGGCATGACCCATATATTGATTTTGTATAAGGTCTCATATAAAGTTATAAATTTCAAGGATATCTAATGAAATTGATGTCATATTGACACAAAAATTAAGAAAATATTAAATATTTTGCATTGAAGAAATTTTATGTATTTTGCTCCAAATTGTACTACACATATGTTAGTGTAATTGAAACAGTTGTTATTGTAAACCATAAGTCTACAAATCATAAAAATTTGCAATTTTGCATGACCAATTAGGCCATCCTAGGTCAATATGATGTGAAAGATAATTCAGAATTCACATAATTATATGTTAAAGAACATGAAGATTCTTATAATCTATTAAATTCTAATGACTTGCATTTCTCAAAGAAAGTTGATTAAAATGTTCTAGAATAAAGTTGGACAAAACCTGTGATTTTCTTGAACAAATGAAGGGTACAATCATCATATGGATTATTTAGGTATTTTATGATTTAATCAATGCATCAACTAAATTGTCACAAGTTTGTTTATTATAAGCTTGAAACCTAAAATTTGCAAGATTGTACGTCTAACTAATTTGGATTGATACATTTACAAGTAGTGGCACCTGTACACGTCATGCCAAAAGACTATGATAAATTCCCCCTTTTTCAACTAGCTTATGGTCAAGAGCCAAATATTTCCCATTTAAAGATTTTAGAAATATTTTACATGATCCACCACAATGCATGATGATAAGACCTCTTATGGTTGGGAATATATAAATCTCCATGTGTAAGTCAAAGTATATATTGAAAGGAGATTTACAATTATTTATTCTGATAATTTGGTTTTCCCAATAATAGGAGAAAGAAAAAGAAGTAGTTTGGAAAAGAAAGATTAGTTAGAATAAATTATCATCTTGAGATTAGTTAAAATGAATTTATCTTCATTCAAAATAATATGAACCAAAAGTTCATAAGATCATTTAGCCAAATGTCAAATATGTTTATTAACCCATGCGAATGGCTTAAATAATAGGTTCCAACTATCAATGCTCCAGTGTCCCTATCAGACAAACAAGCTAGATGCATGCATGAAGCATGGCTAGCCTACCAGTTCCAAAGATAATCATACATGAAAATTAGAGTAAAAGAAGCTTAGAAAAAATATGGCATATTTGAGGATGTGGCAACTTCAAAAGAGTAATTAGATGTCACTTTAGAAGAGTCTTTATGCATAATTACTATTTTAGTTCTAGAAGAACTTCAAGTACTTGAAAGTTGTGAAGATAAAGAAATCTCAAGGAATTATGTCATCGAACCAAAATGAAGTCCACAAAGATAATAGTTTACATATCATGTACTGTGCAATGTCATGAGTGATAATGAGGATCGT
Source organism: Bauhinia variegata (assembly GCA_022379115.2). Taxonomy (NCBI): domain Eukaryota; kingdom Viridiplantae; phylum Streptophyta; class Magnoliopsida; order Fabales; family Fabaceae; genus Bauhinia; species Bauhinia variegata. The sequence goes on along the minus strand of CM039434.1, from coordinate 11,492,316 downwards.
TAATTAAAGTCTACAGACAAAGAAATAACTAGTCAAAATAGAAAGATGCATTTTGAGATGATTAAGCTTGCTTGCAAAGCAAAAAGCTTTAGAACCTCAATTCCTACACCAGAAGTGTAAAAGCCAATACATGTGCAAAAATACTATGAATGGTGAAATGAGGCGAAAATGAAATAACAATAAAGAAATTGTCAAATATGAAGTAAAATATGTTTGCTTAGATTTTTACACATGTTTGGCATTGATTTTGAAATTTTTACTTGTGGCAGATACAAATACTTCTCTATACATAATTAGTCTGGTACTACATAAAGAAATTGATTTGCATCTAATATATATTGTTATATCCTATTTGTGTGGCCCACTTTAAAATTATATTTATATGAAAATTCCAGAAGGATTTTATTTGCCTGAATCAAATATTTCAAGTTTTTGAAATGAGTACTAAATCATATTGAATAAATCTCCTCATAAATTTAAGTAATTTGGAGATATGTGATATAATTGCCTCAGTGAATATTTGATAAAAAGAAGGATATAATGTGATCCTTTTTGCCTATGTAATTTTATAAAATATAAATATGAGTTTAGTAACTACTCTTTGTAGAGGATTTAAGCATCATTAGAACTCTTGAAGAGCTTCCAAAAAGTTATAATTGTTTGAAGAATTAGTTTGAAGCCTTACAAGAGCAAATTTTTTGTCTTGATTTACAAATTGAACCTTCAAAGAGTATAACTTTGTGCATTAAGGAGCTTACATAGAAAAGGTGTTAAGATGGCTCTATATAGATATAACTAACATATTCAAGAGACGTGTGGACTATCCTCGTGCAAAGGAACTCCAACTATATTCTTTGAAGATAGTGTTGCATGTGTAATAGCTCAATTGAAGGAAGGATATATCAAAGTGGATCAGATGAAGAACAATTAACCAAAGATTTTCTCCACCCGTATCAATTTTCAAAAGAAAGGTGATATTGATGTTTAACAAATTGATTCTAAGTGATAACCTAGCATATCAATTTTCAACATTTGAAAGATTGCTTTACAAGATTGGAATGCCTCGACTTAGAAATGTTCATTGATGTTATGAATAGGGGAAGCATACAAGGAATGATGTACTCTTTTTCCTTCACTAAGGTTTTTATCCCACTGCAGTTTTTTTAGTAAGATTTTAATAAGGCATATTCCTTGTACAATGGATATTCAAGGGGAGTGTTATGAATCCTTTATTGTGGATGTCCATTTAGCTTAACTCCCAAATTATCATTGTGAATCATATGACATTATCTCCTTTAGGTTATAACCTACAAAGTTTTATTCTCTTCTATGTAACTTCCTTACACAATCGTAATAATGTTCACTGCACATTATGTACCAAGATGACTGAGGTTACAAGATTGTGCCTATAAATAGGACACCCCATTTGTATAAATAATACAAGAAAAATAAGAACATGGTTCTTACATTCTCTCATCTCTTGCTATCTCTATTGCCCTCTATTTACTTTATTTTCATAACAATTATGAGATTGCTTCAAATACCAATAATTTTTTATGGTGTTTCAACTTTCATTATTAATAGTATTTATTAGCAAGGAACAAATAATTTATACCATTATTAACATTATTATTGTGTTCTTTTAAATACCATTATTAATAATAATTAATTGATTTTCTTGTAATTAGGTTGTCTATACTTAATTTAAAATAGTCTCCAGAATTAATCAATTAGAGAAGCCAAGTCAGCATGTTTATAAAAGAAAAGAAAAACGAAAATTGACTAATCAAATAGTATAAAAAAACCAATTTTTGTCATGACTAGTTAATCAATATATTTTTACTTGATCAATTATAAGAAAGAATTCAAGAAGCTATTTTAAACATATTTTTAAATCTGGTTTATTAATTAAATAATTAATTATTTATTCCAAAGGTGATGGATTCTTCATTTATGGTTCATATCCCATGGCATAGCACGGGTATTCAAAATCTAGTATTTATAAAAGAAGTTACTAAATTTGATCAATCAAGGGTCCAAGTTAGCAATTGATTAATTTTTTTTAAAATAATTACTTAATTATTTTATTATGAGAGTGTTTCAAATACCAATAGTTTTTTTATGGTGTTTCAAATTCCATCATTTATAGTATACGTTAACAAGTACTCCCTTTATGTTTCACATTACAGGAACTCTCCTAAAAGTTTTAGATACTTCATAATATATAAGATCATTGACGAAAATTTAGAATTATTTATTATTTTTTTCATATTTGCCCCTAGTTCATTATTTGTTATATGTGAAATAGTAATACACCCCACTACAATAGTCAAACCACTTTACCTTCGTAGTCCATTAGACTTTTAGTTGCCTTGCCTTTCCAAATCTCACATTGGTGCATTTGTTGAAAATAATGCTTACTTTCCCCATATTACTCTCTATTGGTTGCTTTGCCTTTCCAATTCCCATTGATAATGATAATTAATTAATTAGGTTATTTATACTTAATTTAAAAAGATTTTCCAGAATTGATGAATTAGAAAAGCCACGTCAATATATTTATACAAAAAAAAAAAAAACCAAAATTGACCAATTAAGTAGTATAAAAAACCAATTTCGTCATTGATTGAAGTCTACACAGGGCTGTGTCCAAAAAAAAAATTCCAAGATGTGTGGGATTAGCATTTGTTTTGGGATTATGTTGAAATGATATGAATATTCAAATCTAGATTCTTATATTGATTTTCAGATTTTTAGATAAAATCTAGCTGCCAAATGGAAATTAAAGCGTTTGCTTTCTTAAGCATGCTCACATCTAAGAACAGACAATTATACCAGAAAAAGATAGAAGCAATCCTTTAATTATGTATGCCCATTCCTTGTAGCAGAGCATCTTCTAGACCAAAACAGAAGCATCTGCTTCGTTGAGCATGCCCACGCTTAATAACAGAACCATGCACATAATTCTGACATAAGCCTTCCTTTCATTAAATATGCCTATGGCAAAGTCAAAGTTATTTTATTTTAAATTAGAATTTTCTTTTAGGATTATCTTTTGAGATTATCTCCTAATATTATCTTTTAGGATTTGAATTATCTTTTGAGATTTGGATTGTCTCTTCTGGTTTTTCTCTTCCTCCTTTCGAGCATTAGAGAAACAACTTTTGGCCACCTCAATTTTATGTATTTTCTTTGTGTTCTTTGCACTATGTTTTTCTAGTCAAGGAATAAACTAAAGTATTGGTATAAATAAATTATGAGAACTTGATTCTCACTTTGTTTTCACTTCTTCAAGTATTTGAATACTTTTCATTTTCATCTTATTTCTTCTTATTAGGATAATAGGGTCCTTATTTTGATCAAATGAATACAACTAGTTGGATTTGTAAATCTATAATTGTTTACAAGGTCCAGCAAAGTAGTAAATCAATAATCACATTGAATCAATCTTCGTAAAGTATTGATGAAAATATTCGATCTATCTACTGTGAATGTTGCACGCCATTGGTAGAATTGGTGGCTCTTTTCAATTTTAATGTTTCTCACACTTAAACTCTATAATCGTATATAGGGTTGATAATGAATTAAGCTTGATTGTAGAATGTTCCAAGTAAAATTAAGGAAAAGCAGGAATCAGCCCAACATCAATTTATCAGAAAGTTAATCTTCTGTGTTTGGTCAATTATCAGTTTATTCAACTAATATGGAAGTACTCCTTGACTATAGCTTGGTTTATAGATATTTTTCTATAAGGGTTACTTTGTCTACACGTTATTATTGCTAAAAGTATAAAACATTTATACTATCAATTTGAGGTTGGATATAAAAATTTTAATAATTCAATTTTTTATCTGATCAATAATTCAATTGAATTTAGACAACATAAAATAAATATAAATGCTAAGTAATAGTTATAGTAAGGTAACATATTAGTCGTGAAAATTAACTCCTATTTTGAACCGTACTACTAGCATGAAGTTTTATTATTATTATGACGATGATGTTGGTGAAAGAGGAATGTTGAACTCACCATACGTCTAAACTATACATATTATTACAACTTAGCATTTAATGAATTCGTAACCTTTTTATATATTTGCGGTGATGTTATATCTATCTATCTATCTATCTATCTATATATTCTATCACCAAAAAAGTATTTTAATATATTTATATTAAGAAGCAAATGATGCTAATTAATCTTCTCCCTTTTTATCAAAAAGAAAGACAAGACAATAGACAGATATAATAATAATAATCATAACAATAATAATCTTATTATCACTAATGATAATTATAAAAGCTTATTTTACAAATAATCTAGTTAGTCTCCCTTTCCCTTCCAAGCTACATGCATAATTACTCTTTTTTACAACGTGCCTCATCTTTTCTTTTCTTTTTCCTTGGTTGTCATTTAAAAAAAAAAAAAATTACTGAAAGCACATTTTATTACTAAGTAGCAAGCCACTAGGTCAAGGTGTGATCTATTGATGAATAGTTTGGTAGTATATAATGTAGATTGGCCAATGCAAATGGGAACTCCTCGTCAAGGTGCTCGTACTATTAATGCTTCAAGTTAATGATCATTCAAAGTGTGTCCCATGGTTAGAAGAAATGAAAGTGACAATGAGAATTGGTCAAAGAAAAGTAAAGATGCAACACAATTTAATGTGGACTCTAATGTACAGCGTTCAAAAGAGAATGTATTTTTCTGGACGGAAATGCAAAAAAGAATGACAAAAATCGAGAAATTAGTCAGATAAATTTCACAAAATAGCTTTGTCCAGTCTTTTTAAGTAATTATTTTTTATACCATGGAGAATTAATTTGTGTGTGAATACAATAATATAAAATTTAAAATGAGTATAAATATATATTTTGGTCTCTCATACTTGAAATTTTAATCAACATGACACACACAAATGATATTTACTCTTAAAATTCACTAAAATTAAAACAAGTGATATTTAAAACAAAATGCTTAAAAACAAGGACTTTTCCTTAGATTTATTTTTTTAAAAATAAACTCCAAGTCCTTACCATTTTCACTTATCCTCATCTGAATCCGTCCCTGTCCACAAGTGGTCTCAGATTGCAAATTGACCTATGCAAATGTGTTTGTCTTGTTCTTCTCTTTGATTGCATAAGCTATTGCGTGGGTGATGGATCCCTCTTGTACTCTTTATACAACGATTGGCCATTTGATTGAAAAAGCTGTCATATTGATAAGTTAGATGTAGTCATTTAGTTGTGATTATTTAGCAATCAGACATTAATGACCATTCAAAATTGTCTAGATGTGTGAGAAGAAATGGACGTGGGTATGAGATTCTTAAAGAAAATTAAACATGCATTGCGAACATATATATATATAGATATAAATTATGAAAGTTGATCGCATTGTTGTAGTGTCGATATTTGTCATTCTACTTGAATGACTCATGACAATATTGAATTATAATTTAAAAATAAAATTATAAATCAAAAATAAAATTACAATAAATTTCAATATATTAGTTGATTGTTTTCTTAATCCTCATACTATAATTAATTGATTTTCAAATCATTGTGTTTTAGGAAATAAAGTTATAGTTAATTTATTCAAATTAAATTATATTAGATTGATTTTGAGTTACAATAAATCTTAATATATTAGTCAATTGTTTTTCGAATCCTTGTAAGATAATTAATTCATTGATATTTGAGTTACAATAAATCTCAATATATTGTTTTCCTAATTCTCATAAAATAATTAATTGATTTTCGAAACATTGGTTCTTAGGAAATCAACTTAGAGTATACTTTGTGTTCCTTTTATTTAATAACGCTACGCGTATTCTATGGTCAACTATTTGTACATATTGTATTTCTTAATATTATTCAGAATTTCTTTTGCTTGTGTAATCGATTGTTAATTAAAATTGGTTGGAAAATATTCATTTATTAGTTATGAAGTATGATATTTTATTATTGTCATTGTCAATTCAAGGTGATTCATCAAGTGCTCCTTATTTTCTTTTCTCTCTTTACGGATTTTGTTTGGTTATATCTCCTCTTATGGTTTTAGTGGTTATAATTATAATAAACTTAGAATTTGAGGTTGCAATTCTCATGAATAGCTGTTAATTTTTCAAGCCTCCGAAACTAACACCTGTTTAATGGTAAGGAATTGTTCAGTTTTTCTTTTCATTGTTTGAGTATTTAAAAGAAAATGTATTTTTATGATTTAATATTCATGTATAGATATAAAATTTATTAATAATTTATATTGCACTTTGTCTTATTTTACTATTCATTGCATAGATTCATGGGTGGGTTTGATACGATAAAGATACAAAGGGAGACTGAGGTAAATACCCCTATTGGTTTGATGTTATAAGATTCTTCCATAAGATTTAATTAGCTTACAGTAGTTAGACTATTAATGTTATAAGAATGAGGTAAATATCGATACAATTAATATATATACTAAATTTTCAAGGATGATATTATATGTGTATCCTACTCTTGGCAAAATAAAATTGAGAATATATTAAATTAATTTTTTTTTTTTTTTTGTAGTTGGTTTGGCATTTTTAATATTGATTGACACACCATCACATTGCAAATATATTATATTTCTTATATAAGTGGATATAATAATACTTTAACTATAGATTTTTTTTTTTTTTTATGACTGAATAACATAAGGTAAAATAATTTATGTGTTTATTGAAGATACATATATTTTCAAGTTTAGAATTACACTCGAGAAACAGAATATATATTTTATGGATGGTTTTGGGGTTGAGAAGAATGAGAGGGACTATAGGGTTATCGTTCAAAATTTTGGACTTATTTTTAATATTAAGACAAGAATGAATGAGGTCGATTATCTTGACATCTCTTTCTTGGGTTTAAATTCTTTAAATTTAATATAAAGGCACAATGGAAAACCAAATGAATACCGTCATTTGTTTAATGTTATTAGACTTTTAGTTTGATGGGTTAGATGGAAGAAAGGATGAAAAATGGGAAGTGAATTAGATTCATTTAAATAACATATTCTTTTTTTATATATATCTTTTAGTATTTTATTAATTATTTTTCTCCTAATATTTAATTTACGCTATATGTTACTAACTATTCTCATTGGTAGAAAGATGAAGAATTGTTCAATATCCAAAAATAAGTGCACATTTATTATAATAGCATGCGCCACAATCAGATGAACAAATATATGTAACAAAACAAGTCTAGTCACTCTACTCCCAAAGTCAACAAAGAAATATATTTCATATCTTTTGGTTTGGCAAGTTACTTGCATGAGTGATGGATCCATCTCGTACTATTATATGAATTGGTCGCTGTGGTTATGCAATCAAGTTGCGACTTAGTTATTAGACGTTAATTACCATTCAAAGTTGTGCCCTAGGGTGAGAAGAAATGAAAGTGAGATCCTTGAAATAAATAAATATGTAATGTGAGTACATGGATGTTTTCAGCGTTCACAAGGATATTTATTACAATTTGCCTAGAATGGAAGTTAAAAAAAGGAAAAATAAAAATTGCTCTAACAATAGATTTTTAAGTGATAATTTTTTGTGCACATAAGATTGATTTAGCTTGTAATATAATTATTTGAGAACTAAAGTAACACAAAATTAAATAAATTAAGTATTAGTCACATTTAATAAATAATTCTGAAATAAAAATGGTATTTTTTTCAAAATAATTTTTCGATTAATTAAAAAGTTGAACGTCTAAGATACTAAGTATTATTTACTAATGAGAAATTTGGCTAGTGTCTAAACAATTTTGAGTTGGATTCTTTTATGTTACCCAAAAAAACAAAAAGGTTGGACGTGGATTAAAAGTTTAATGACTCAATTTATATGTAGAACATTGAATTGAAAAGACAAAGACAGAGACCACTAATATTTAAAAAAAAAAATAGGGTAGGACCATGATATCATCCTTACCTGTTAGCTTATTAAGCAATTACTTAATGGACAAAGACAGAAATACAACTTTTCTTTTGTTTTATTGTTTTTTTCCCATCAAATCCTTGAGCTATAATTTCAATTTTTCTAATATCCATTCCACTGGTGTCCTTTTCTTTTGGACCAAATCTAGTTTGTATGTAAATAACTTGGGGATAATATTTTTGATGTAATAAGAATTTCCTTAATTAATTAGGAATAACCTTTCAAGTAGAATCCTCGTTAATATATATTGTTTATATTTGCAAATTGCAACTAGTTCTTGAACGTACAATAAGTGAACTAAATCAAAGGCTATTTGATGTAAAGCATAAAATATTTCTAGTTGTCCTCATAGATCTTTAAGTTGTGAAACGAATGAAGAGATTAAATTACACTAAAAAAAAAAACGTAGGGGTTGAAGCCAAAGTCAATTGTAGATTAATAAAGAATCAATAGATATTTCAATTTGAACTCAAATTAATGCAAATTAAAAGTCTTCGTCAATGTGAAGGATCCCTCTTGTAGTATTTACACCTAAATTGGGTAATTAGTTAAAGAATCTCTTATTATCAAATAGTGTATATGAATTGGACATGGTCATGTAATCATCTCCCTCTCCTTTCCAAGTCAATACGCGGTGATTAGCTTTCAGGGCCCATAGAAACTGAAACAGGCAATGGAAATCTCTACCCCCCCCCCCCTATTTTTTTTAATGAACCACTAGTATTATATTAGGTACCAACTAATTCAGTTTGAGCATTAAAACCACAGAGGTGGCAAAAACCTCCTTGCCAAGTTTCAACGTCGCTGTATGCAGAACCATTTCAGTTATAAGAAAAAGCTGCTCTGCACTCTGCATCACAAACTGAAAAGAGAACGAAGCCCAACTGTTGGTTGCCCAAGATAGAATCTAAAGCAATGATAGTGAAGGCGACGCATATTCAGCAACTGGCCTTGGTGTGTGCCATTGCATTAGCAACGGTGGGAGAAGCTACAGCTCAAGTTCAAATTCAAGCTCCTCTAGCCTTACCTGGCTGCAACCACACTTGCGGAAACGTTATAATCCCATATCCATTTGGCACAGGCAACTCATCATTTAAACCTGATCAGAAATGTTTCTTAGACAAACCATTTAACCTCACTTGTCAAAACTCCACATTAATTCTGGGTACAAATATCCCAGTTTTAAACATATCCCTTGAAGGTCACTTGGATGTGAACTTTTCGGTCTCCTCAGTTTGTTATGATGCATCAGGCCTTCAAAGTAAACCTCCAAATTACCGCCGTTTCTGGCTGCGTTCTTACACCATTTCTAGCGAGAAGAACAAGTTTTTCAGTGTTGGCTGTGACACTTTCGGATATCTAAATAGTTTCCGAGATGGTAAAAATTATTCAACCGGTTGCCTAACAAGATGTGATACCGGACCGGACACTGAGAACAATGAAACTTGTTCAGGGATTGGGTGTTGTCAGGTGGAGATTCCTCATGGAATGAAGAACATCACTATTGGAGCATTTAGTTTTTTTAACTACACTTATGCGAATGGGAGTTTCAACCGATGCAGCTATTCTTTTGTACACAAATTGGATGAGTATGGTATTGGCTATAAGCTCACTGCCGATCATGTGAAGTATGGTCTACCATTTAATAAGACTCCTACGGTGCTTGATTGGGCTGTTGGGAATCAGACATGTCAAGTTGCACAGAAAAGTAGCAACTACGCCTGCACAAGCAATAACAGCAATTGTAGCAATACAGATTATGGATATAGGTGTCATTGCAAAACAGGTTATTATGGAAACCCATACCTTCTCGACGGTTGTCAAGGTAATTTTTTTCCTATCAATAAAGAAAAAATCTTAACTACATAGTTTTGATTAATTCCATTCACTTTAGCACATAATATTGGATATAGTTATAATATTTTCAGTATGAGGTATGGAAATGGATACGCAATTCATGACCTAGAAAATAAGATTCACTTAGGTGGTCTTATTTACACTAGGATACGATATGTATCATGTTATTTTGTAATATTTTTATGTAGTCCTTTACTCTTCTCTTTTTCTCATTTTCTTCATTTTTTCTTTTTCTTGGTGATAGTTATTTAGGAAAATAAAAACTTAGTAAAAATATGAAGATTGAAGAAATATGGCAAGTGAAGAAATACCTTATGAAAGTTTTTGTAAATCGGTACATAAACTAAACAAATCAAGATGTCCCAGTATCACAAATCGATTCATGATTTGCAAGAAAAATGAGGAATCTAATCAGTATGATATTCTATTTCGCAGCTTTAAAATTAGCCCATAATTGAAATAATAAAATTTATAACCATTGGTCATCTGGATTTTAGACTTTTAAACTTTTACAAGGCTCTTTCGGTAAGGAAAGAGACTTTTGTTTAGAGGCACTTCTTGGCAAAACTTTAATTTCTCAAAGCACTCGACAAGGAAAAGGAAAGGTTACTATTGGATACTTAAAAAACATTGGTTATAATTGTATTCATTTTACGGACATCAGTTAATCCACATCTGATTCTGCACAAAAAGATAATAACGATTTTTTCTATGTACTTGCAGACATCAATGAATGTGCAGATAGATCAACCCATAATTGTATAAGTAATAACAATTGTAGAAACATGAATGGATCTTTTGTATGTTTTTGCAATAAGTGGTATTCCGGGAAAGGAACAAAGGAAGCAGGATGTCATCCGAAAATTCTTCTTATAATGGTTGTCACAAGTAAGTACATTAGTTAAGTTGTTTGTTATGATTTCTATGATTTATTATGTTTCTGGCAAGGAATCAAATGAACCCACAATTAATTTAAAATGTTAGCAGATCAAGTCTATAGAATAAATGCGTCTATATCAATTTCAGATATTAATATAGACAATCACTTTTTAAATACAATTTGCAGGTGTAGGATTTATAGCCCTGCTTGTTGGCATGTCCACAACGTACTTGGCATTTCAGAAAAGGAAGCTCATCAAACTTAAAGAGAAATTCTTTAGGCAAAATGGCGGTTTCATTTTGCAGCAACAACTCTCCGTAAGAGAAGACTCCTCGCATGGTAGAGCTCAAATTTTCAGTGCTGAGGAGCTAAAGAAAGCTACCAAGGACTATGATGAGAGCTTAATTATTGGCAAAGGAGGCTATGGACTGTTTTCAAAGGGTTTCTAACAGATAATAAGATTGTTGCTGTCAAGAAGTCTAAAGTAGTGGATCAAACCCAAATTGAGCAATTCATTAATGAGGTGGTTGTTCTCTCCCAAATAAATCATAGGAACGTGGTCAAGCTCTTAGGTTGTTGTTTAGAGACTGAAGTTCCTCTGTTAGTTTACGAATTTATCAACAATGGCACCCTTTATGATTATATTCACAATCAATCAAAAGCAAACAATGTTTCCTGGAAAACACGTTTAAGGATAGCAGCAGAAGCAGCAGGAGCGCTAGCATACCTTCACTCAGCTGCCTCCATTCCCATAATACACAGAGATGTCAAGACTGCAAACATTCTTCTTGACGAGATTTACACAGCCAAAGTGTCTGATTTTGGAGCCTCAAGACTGGTTCCCGTTGATCATGTAGAAATAGCCACAATGGTGCAAGGGACTATTGGATACTTAGACCCTGAGTATATGCAAACAAGTCAACTTACTGAAAAGAGTGACGTATATAGCTTCGGGGTGGTACTCGTGGAGCTGCTAACAGGGGAAAAAGAACTTTCATTTGATAGGCCAGAAGAGAAAAGAAGTCTTTCTATGCACTTTTTGTCTTCCTTCAAAGAGGGTTGCTTGTTTGAAGTTCTTGAAAAAGGGATAGTAAAGGAAGAAAACAAGGCAGAGGTGATGGAAGTTGCAGTACTTGCATCAAAATGCTTGAGGCTAATAGGGGAGGAGAGGCCTAGCATGAAGGAAGTAGCAATGGAGTTGGAGGGAATAAGGATGATGAACAAGCATCCATGGGGTAACAGTAACATAGAGCTTAATTTGGAGGAGACTGAATATTTGCTGCATGATAAATCTGGGGTTTATGAATATGGTGATAGCAGTAGCCATCATAATACTGGCTATGACAGCATTAGAGATCAAGTACTCATTCCCCTTGACGATGGAAGATGATTATGCTCAACACCCTAGCTACAAGCCCTAGTTTTACAATCTTTTCAAGCCTTTTGTATGCTTTTGCTTTCTTCATCTGTAGTTGAATAATTTTGTGAACTTTGATGTGAGTTATTATTTATGTCCTTTATACTTTTATGGCCAAAAGATTGTTATAGCCCTACTCTAAATTACACTATGATATTCCCAAAACAAAATATTACTTTATGCTAATGAAATTATGCTACTGATTGTTGTCTCACCTTACAAACTTAATTAAGTACTACTATTTCTATTTGTCTAGTGAAAACACAAAACTATTAAAATAATGTTAGAAATTTGGACAAAATGTCTGTTTAATAGAATACAAGCTAGATTCGTGGGAGCATACCTGAGTCCATCAATGTGGAGAATCTCATGGGTCGGTTGATTTCCAAGTCCAGGGAGAATTATTAAAGATATATTCTGAGAAAGTAGTTACAGCAAATGGAGAATTATATGGCACAATTCTAAAACTTTAAATAACTCAAGGACCGTAACCCTCCTTAAATAGTGTTTTTAGTATTCAATATATCACCAAAATATGGATCACTATAATTTTGGACATCAGCACATTAATCGCAAGACAAAAATTAAGTCAAGTATTCCTTATTTCTTAATAATATCACTTTAATTGGGTTTAGACTAAAATAATGACATTACACATAACATGTTCCAAGTGTGGCCTATAGGTTGGAATCTTTCAACAATCTCCTACTTGGGACACACATGTAAATACTTAGGCATACATCACCTTATGAACACTCAAAGTTCTCATTATTTATATGCCTAAACAATTTGGTCCATTGAATGCATCAATATAGTCTGAAAAGGAATTTTCATTTACATCCATCATAACAAAATCCACCAATGATCACATACATCAAATCGACCAGCAACATAGATCAATCATTGGTATGTTGCATGGAAAATTACACGCTATGTGATCTACAAGTGTCTATTTTCCAACTGGTCCTACTGTAGTGAGATTAAAACTTTAATGTACAAAATGATAAACCAAAACTATAAACTATATAACTTGAAATCTTAACTAAAACTTTAAACTTTATAACTCAAAGTTTTAAAATTGAATAACCTTATATCTAATCAAAAAAATATAATGCATAAATGCTCGAATATCAAAATTCATATACACACTCTCACTAAACTAGAACATCTTTAATCTTGATTACACCCATTCAAGCAATGTACTTGTAAAAGACATTCGGTGGTAACCCCTTGGTAAGGGAATTTGCTAACATGAAGTATGTATAAATGTGTTAAACAGTAAACTGTCCATTCTATTTGTTATCATTGGAATATATAACTACTACTATACTGTTTAACTTTAGTGGTCTTTCATTTCCTTTAACTATATGCAGCAAGTGACAATTTGGCAATTATATTCCATGATTGGATCTTCATGGCAGAAGAATGTACAAGTGTTAGTTAATACTTCATCAAGAAATAATTCTATTATTGGCCAACTTGTCATTTGATTTGGATTTACTATTGTGTCATCATACATCATGGTAGATTCAGAATACCTTATGATCTCCCACTAATCTGATCTACGATATATAAGCATGTAACGTTTTGTTCTTTTTATGTATTCTATAACCTATTTGGCTACCTTCTTAAGATCCATACAAAAGGTTTATAATTGGGATCTTAAATATCTTTCTCAATAGTTTAACATACGCAATGTCCAAATGCATACAAACCTTAACATAACCTAGATTTGAATCCTCACGTTACACTAGAGGTTACATGTTTTATGATATATTTTGGTATTTAAAAATAATATTGTTATCATATTTTTAAATATAAATATCATTCAATTCATAATTTAATCTATAAAACACATAAACAAAAATAACAAAAAAACTTCGTGAAGGAGAGGCTTATCCTTGCAACACATGAAAGAAAGATTGAACAAAAACTACTATACTAAACTAAAATTCTATAAGTAGAAAAAAACTGTTTTTTTTTTTTTTTTTTAAGTAATGTCTTTAATAACTAAACCAAAAAAATTCTGCAAACCAAACAAAAAAAAAAATCCATAATAAGCAAAGAAAAATTACTCCAAAAGACATAATTCAAAAGACATAATTCTATAAGCAAGAACCAACAAATATCAATAGTATTATATCAAAAATTATATTTAAAGGAGAATAAGAACTCCAAATTAAAATAATGGCACTGCTATCTCAAATTCTATCCCATATCATGTTTCAAGACCTATTGGCCATGAAAATATTAAAATATTACTTAAACATTGAATGGATATTATTTTATCATCTTCATAGTCACTGTGATAGAGTTTGGGACAACAATTTTTTCTCCCACACAAATGTATCTTTTTTGTTGTGTCTCAATATAAATATGTTATGGCAGGCTAACGACAAATGAAAGGAATCAAAGTAAGATATCCTCTGCTGATTGGTGGTGTGCCTTAAAGAAAATATATTAGATTATTATAACTTTTTTTTCGGTGTAATGATCGGTTGTATTGTTTTAAATATATATATGCTAACGACAAAGAAAAGGAATCAAAGTAAGATATCCTCTGCTGATTGGTGGTGTGCCTTAAAGAAAATATATTAGATTATTATAACTTTTTTTTCGGTGCAATGATGGGTTGTATTGTTTTATATATATATATGTGTGTGTGTGTGTGTGTGTGTAAGTTTTTGTATAAAAGTGAAAAGGTTAATTAATGATAATACAATGGAAAGGAAACTAACAAAAATGAAGCGACCAGATGTGGTTGTTGATTTCCCATAACTGTAAGAATTATATATACTAATGTAACTAAATTTCTAAATTACCTTAAATCATAATAAGAGCACATTTGAATTGGTTTTTGAAAAGGTATTTCTCTTTTTAATTTAAAAAATTTATATTTTTATTTAATTTATTAGTGTTCAGATAACTTTTATAAAAAAAAAAGTAGTTGTAGAAATTAAAAATCTTTTTTAAAAAAATAAAAATGGAATACTTTTTTAAAAAATTATTTTTATCAACTTTAAATTATAATATCACTAATAAAATGACATTAATTTTTCCTAAGGGTGAATGACTGTGATTTTTCAATTTCATATTTGTCTTCTTCCCATGTACGCGTTTTACGGATAACACACAAGGCGAGGCAGATACTTATTATATATTTAATTTAATTTTAAATATAATAATGTAAATGAACGAATATAATTCATAAATAAATATTTTTATTTATAAATAAATTTCAATATATCATTATTTTATATGTTTAATTTAAATTTAAAATATATAATTAAAAAATTATAATAAAATGCTTTTTCATTTAAACACTCTTAAATATAGTAATGCTTTTATATATTTTTTATTGTCATTTTAATATATTAAAAAATTTATATTTATACATCTAAATACATTTTTTAAAAGATAATATTTTATTAGTCAATCTAAATATAAAATAATTTTTTCTTCATTTTTTAATTTTTATTTTTACTTTTCATTTGAGTTTTTTCTTTTTTAGAAGTCAATCTAAAAGCTCTAAATACAATAACAATTATATTTTAGTAATTCTTAAATCACTAATACATTAAATTATATCACTAAATGTCTGAAAATTAAATCGTGTTTTAACTCTAAACCCCCACAAAAAAATTCAATATTAAAATTAATTAGGAAAGAAACTATATTAGATTATTATAACTTTTTCGGTGCAATGATCGATAGTGTTGCTTTAAATATTTATATATATTATTTATATTTTGTATTAAAATAAAGGTTAATCGATGATAATATAATAGAAAGGAAACCAAAAAAATATGAAGCCACCAAATGTAGTTGTTCATTTTCCATAACTGCAAGAATTATATATATCTACAGATTAAAAAAATATTTATCTAGTGTAACACTTAAATTACTAAAATACACTAAATCATATCATTAACTACATGAAAAATCATATTTTATTAACTGTTAAATCACTCAATACATTAAATTAATCACTAAAATCCCACATTAAAAAACTCAATATTAAAAATTTGACAAAATATATATTCAATGCTTGCTGACTTGTCTCTCTAATCAAAAAAAATTGGGGAGGTATAGATTAGACTGCAGCTTGATCTATATGGAATTTTTCTATTTTTGAAATTTTAAGATGTTAAATAAAAAACATGAATGTAGATTTATTCCCACTAATTTTTGGTATACACAATTATTAATGGGGTTTACCTCAAAACCAAATAAGGTAATAACCTGACGAAAGATGTGCTAACACTATCGAGAAACTTGATTTGAAAGCATAAAAAAAAAAAAAAAAAAATAGTTAAAATTATTGGATGTTAAAGTAGTTTAATTTACTCTTTATAAAACAAATACTTGAACTTATTCCTTCCTCATAAACTCAACATCTTCAAAAACCATGTGGTTCCCATCACAATTAAAAAAATAATAGGACTACCAAATTTATAGTCCCCAGATAAATAAGGGCAGCCCAAAAGTAATTTGGGGACATATTTTCCTTTCTTAATGCCTAAGGCTTTGGTTTAATTAGATGTCCCTAAACCCAAGTTAGGTTTTCTTCCTATACATAAGCCCTATAAGAGCTTTAATCGTTAGTTGTTACTTTAGTTGGCATATTAGTCCAAATATAGGCTGATATTAAGACTTTGATGCAATACTTTAAATGCCATTAAGCACAAGATCTTGGATGTTGCTTTAGAAATGTAGTGTAATCATTTGTGATACAATGACCCTATATTTCTTTTTCAAATTTAACTTTATTCATTAGAACCAAAATTTTGTTTACTTTGATAGTAAACATAATCAAAAAGAATTAAACCAATATTCTATTCCACAATGAATCCCTCAATAGAATTCAAAGAAAGCAATTAAATTATCATCCCAAATCAATCATGGAAGTGATAAAATAACATAGACACATGTAAGTATAAGTTGACGCTTACATGCCTATATAAACTATAACTGTAACCCTAGCATCTATAACATAATCATATTTGTATGTATGTAACCGAATAATCATAATCAATGACTATTAAAATATAAAAGATATATACATGCATATATAAAATAGTCATTTAACCAATTCACAAGAAAGCAAAAATTATTTCTCATAATTTATTAATTATTCACTAAAGCTGAAGCAATCAAATATAAGGAGAAACGAGTTTGCAATTTCAAACCAAAAAAAGATACATGTATTTGGGATTCAACCCAAGATTCAATCCCACAAAAATATGATTTAGTATGGTGACAACACTGGTGTCATGAAATCCAACTGGAAAGGCAAATTTTAAGATTTTGAAAGTATAGATTTGAACGTCGAAATGGATAAATTTAAGATCCATTTTATACTTCAAATGGATAATTTTGGTATCTTCTTTACAACTTATGTGGATAGCTTTGGGATCTACCTTATAACTTACATAGATAACTTCAAGATCCAATTCAACTTCTATGTGAATAACTTTAGGGTAAATAGCTCTAATATCCACTTTACGACTTATGTGGATAACTTCATGATCCAATTAAAGCAATGAAATTGTTTTACATTTCCAAATGAGACATATCAAAAAAAAAAAAAAAAATTAAATTGTCTCAAAATTATGGGCTAGACATGTCATATGAGACAAATTGTCTTACTTCAAGATAAGACATATAAAAGGAACTAAATTTTCCATACTTCAGGATAAGGCTTGACAAACAACTTAAAAAATAAATTGCATTCATGCTTCTAGATGAGGCATATAAAAAAAAAAAAAAATTAGATTACTTCTGTACTTCAGGATGTAGCATGACATTTATTTATTTTAAGGAATAAACAATTCCTTAAAATATGATATTTCTTTAAATCAAAGCAAATATAACATTGCTCAAACTATCAAAATAAAAAAGAAAACACAAAAGTAAGCTTATTCGTAAGTATAGTCCAACATGATTTTGCCATTAGTTTGGTGATATTGGCTATAAGCAATGAAAGAATCAGCCATATATCGCTTTACACAAAAATTGATAAACTTTTATGAATAATATATGAAAAGAGATTTGTGAAGCCATTGATTCATGGCTCATATGAATGCTCAGCCGTAAATAATGGATGGCCTCATTCTATGTCCGAGAATTGCAATGGGAAATTGAGAATGATAAAACCAATGAAATTCTAGTACCTTTAGAGGAAATAGAGTTGGATGCTGTGATTGAATGCGTGAGGCAGTTTCCCTCTTCATTTATGTGTTGGGCAGCGCAGATTTTTGATAATAAGATAGCCAGAGTAGAGATTTATGCTAATAACATGATATGAAACATAAGATACAAAGAGTGAAATAGAGAAAAAAAGTATAAGTAAAGCAAAGCCTTTAAAAGTAGTGTACTTTTATTTATCCCCGAAGAAGTATTTATATAAATGGTGAGAAAAGTATAATACAAGTAAAACCTTAAAATAAATAGTTATTTTTATAATTAATTACATCAAATAAATACAAAATAAAAGACAGAGACATAAAGTAAATAACATTCTAAATATACAACCAAAATATTTATAAGATACATTTAATTTTTTGAACTATCTATTTTCATTTGCTTTTTCTTTTTTCATAGTTTCAACTAAAATATTAAATAAAATTGGGTTACATGAAAGTTTAAGTCACCCATGCTTAGCACAGGATTATTAACAAATTCTAAAATTGATTTTATTTTAAAAGCAATTATTTTTTGGAATTATATGTTTCTTTTAAATGACATTTTAAAATTAATTTTTCTAAATACAGCTTATTGTAAACAAAACTAAAAGAAATACAAATAAAAGATATCTTATAAAAATATATACCCTATATTTAATTTTTTTGAACTATCTATTTTTGTTTGCTTATTATTTTTTTTTGTTTTAACTAAAAAATTTAATAAATTTTGGCACAGTGTTTTAATTGGATTCGCAACTAATTCTTATTAAACCTTTCACCATATTGCTGAATTGTTTTTATATTATAATTATCTTTTTTATTAAATTCTCCAGTCACATGCCCAACAAAAGGCTTAGATTTGAACCATTACAACAGGAAATACGAACCAAATATAATTTTGCTTCACTTAGTGAACAAAAATAAGTTTGTTTTGTATTAAAACAAATAAGTTTCTTTTTTCTTTCTTTCTAAGTTGACATGCCCAAAGCTTTAGGGACTGATTATGCTAAATTATTATAAGAGATTGACTGTATTTGCTCTGGTACCGTGACTGCTTACACTTGACACCATTGCTCTTTGACTTTTTGTCTAGGCATGGTGATTGTTCTGAGAAGTGAAATAATTTTCATATGACATTAGATTTTGGCTTATTTCTATTGCATATAATTTTTGGTGTTACTGAAGTTACTTTACTATATACTCCTCCAGTTTTAAATATAGAATGGCTTCAAGAAAAAAATTTGGTTTATTTTATAAGACGATGTATTGAAAAAATGAAAAAAATTTCCCTGCTCTTTTGTATTACTTGTTATATATGGAGAATATATATAGTGGAGTATAGGAAATATGTAATATTGTATGAGGAATATGCAATACGATACCTCTATTATTTTTTATAGTAAAGAAATATTGAAATAAATTGTTTAATTATTGTAATAAATGAGAATAAAATTAAAAATATATGATGAATTTTGTGAAAACTAAATAAATATAATTTTTTTTAAAATGTATAAATTAATTAAGAATGTCTTATATTTAAAATTGAAGGGAGTATTTTTTTTGGCCATATATCCACTAAGATTAGGAAAGGCTCCGTGATAATAAATTTTGACCCAAGAAAGATAAGGGCCAAGAGAATATTCCAAGGAGCAGTATTGATGGATGTTATTATGTGTTAATATTTTAGATTATATAGAATCTTTAATTATTAAAGAATATACTATCAGATTATATAGAATTTAAAAGTTTAAAATATAAACATGTAAAATTATAGATTATTTATAATTTATAATACTAAGAGACAACATTCTAAATTATTTAAATGATCCAAAAGCCTTTAAATCTAAAAAAATGTAAAAAATAAATGTGTATAAAATTTAACCAATGAACAAGTTGAGACAAAATTGAATAACTTTAAACAAAACTTTACATAAAAACATTAGCACATAGAATTTTGTTGAAAAAATGCATCAAATAATTAAAGGGTAATGGGTAAGATAATAAAATAAGAGCTAAGTAAAGAGAAGAATGTTGAGGCAAGATAGAGAGAGAAAGGTTAGGGGTTTGGGGTTAACGAAACACACGGATTGGGAGTGGTTGGTTAGAGGGTTTTGAGGGGTGAGAATAGAAATTTTGATAGAGTTTAATTTTCTCACTCCCTTTTAAATTTTCACACACCGTCCCAATAAGCCTCAACCCTCATTCCTCTTCGAAAGACTCACACCCCCTCGCTCCCACCGTTGGTTTTTCGGAAACCAGCTCACGCCTCCCCTTTATTCTCCATTGTTTCTGAGCAGTTGCAGACCTCTTGCCTCTCGCTGCAGCCGTGTCCAGTTCTCCATCTCTGGCGCTCTCCATCCCTCTCTATTGCTGTCCGTTCGCAGGTAAGAACTTTCTCCCAAATGGGGTTGAATGTGGCTTGATCGAAGATTTGTTCTGGCTGTAATACTTCTAATTATCTAGAAATGGTTGTTTTTTTTTTTTTTTTGGAAATTTTTGGTTGTGGCTTGTCTGTGGGGAATCGTCCGTGATTAACGTCTTTTGAGCATCTTCTGTAAAATGAATTTTCGAAATCTTCTAGAAAACCAATTTATGGATGTGTTAATCTAGAGTTGGCAGAATATTAATTTCCAGAAACATGGGTGAATAATTCCCGGAAAATGAATTTCCAAATTAGTTCTTGATGGTTGAGATGAACTTTCATATAGCTGAAACACTGTGCGGGAACACATTTTAACCTAATTTTTTTGTGAGAAACCTTGATATGTGTGTGTGAAGGAATCGAAATTAGACACAGAGAGAAGGGGAGAGAGAGTTATGTAAAGACCTTTTGTGTTTTGAGTTTTGAAGCTGCAGTGAGTTCTGTGGCAGCAAGTGAATCTACGGTATTTGTTGCTCCTTCCCTGGCTCAAATTAAGCTTTGTTCTTAAGCTGTTATATAATATTATATTCTGAATAGTTTTCTACTTCTTATGAAAGTTAAAATTAAAAGTATCACATATATGTGAGCTGAAATATAGGAATCTTTGCTGGCTTTTTGTACATTCCTTTTTTCCTCTAAACTTTGTGAAGAAAAATTTTAACAAAAAATGAATATTTATGTGGAATATTCTCTAGCTTCTCCATCCTGATCCCCAATCCTCCTACCGGTGTGGTAGCATATTGGCACCTTGTAATTTGCAAAGAAGAACATACACAAAAGTGAAAACTAGAATGAAACATCAAGAAAACCTGAAGAAGAATAATTACAACATATCAATTCTTACAATTTGGATGATGGTACTTATAACATACACTAATTTTCTCTAGGTGTTAATGCTCACATCAGGGGAGCTTAGATATACTTGCAACTTCTTACAAATATGTTGAAATGAAGAACTAGATATACAACATATCAATTCAACGGCCTAAATGAACAACAACTTGGTTTATAACTTATGACAAGTTCAACATCAACAAATTGTAACAAGTTCGTTGAGATCAACTTGTAAGTAGCTCAACAAATTAAAACTTCAATCTAAATACTTCAGGTTGTAATATTTGAGGAAAACCATCCTTTGTGACGCGAGTAAAACCAAATTGGGTAATAACTGATGGATATTCTTGCATGGTTCTCTCAAGTGACATGAGTAACAACATTTGGTTCCATCAAAACCTCCTCCATCCTTTGAGAAAAAACAACTTGGCTAATAACATATGGATAATCTTGTGTGGTTCTCTTAAGTAACGCAAGTAACAACATTTGGTAGTTGTTCCATCAAAACCTCCTCCATATTCAGTAGTGCCGTTGACATAATCTCAGTAGGAAATGTCACAATAGGTAGCCAGAGCTTCCAAGACTTGAGCCTCTTTTTAAGACTTATTATGGGCCTTTTTCTGTGGTCACAAGCGTGTTATGTGCTCAAATATTGAAGGACGAGATCAGGACCCCAAGGACTGAGCTTGTGAGAGCAGAGGCAGCGTGCCAGAAAAAGCTACAATATCTGGAGAAGCAACAGATCAATTGAATTGGCTCTAGGAAATTTTTAAGGTTTTCTTTGACCTGACAAACAGTGTAATTTGATGTCAGATAGACCAGAGAGGCATAGAGCAGTACTTATTGTTATCTGAGGAGACTGGGGATTTTAATTTCTTAAAAGTGAAATAGGGATAAGGTTAACTTGGTTGATGTGGCTTGTTACCAGCGTACAACATCAAGAAGAGATAGTGAAGAACTCAAAATAACAAAGTTTAAAATTAAAGAAATTATCATTAGACTCATAACACTGAAACCTGTTAAGTGACTTATAGCCATACCATGATTGTATAGAAACCCTTATTCCCCTACTTATGGTTCAACAGAGTAGTTTTCCTAATTTTACTAGTGCTTCCCTTAATTCCTTGACATAGGTTTTAACATCTATTACAGCCAGAGGCTCACATCTAATTGGCATTGATTATTTCTTTCTTTTCATGCATCAGTCTTACTATT
Organism: Bauhinia variegata; assembly: GCA_022379115.2. NCBI lineage: Eukaryota > Viridiplantae > Streptophyta > Magnoliopsida > Fabales > Fabaceae > Bauhinia > Bauhinia variegata. The sequence continues at coordinate 11,469,539 of CM039434.1, read as the reverse complement.
TATTGCTTATGTGAGTAAACCTGAGTCATTGTTTATTTTATATTTTTATTCAAGAATATGGTCACGTGCAGATTCTTATACTATCTATATAGGCAGCTGTCACCTCACATCTCTTTTGCTTGTCCATCTCTTGAATTTTTATCCATGTTGCATCTTTTATGCTCAGCTATTGGCTAAACTAGTACACTCTCTACCATATGCTTGTTGGTTTATTAGTTTGGAAGTTGAAATGAGAGACAGAGGCAGAGAAGGTTTTCTTCAGGAAAAATAATTGATTCCCCAATGCTAGAAAGTTAAATAATGTAGGATACTGAAGCAGTATTTAGACTTCCCTTTCAATTATGCCTCAGCTTCCACATGTATCACTGCCGTGGTTGTATCAGTCATTCTGAAAGTATGGTTTTCTTATTTATTTATAAGCTGTAGACTAATATTCTCCATTTTATTTAAAACAAAACTTAAAGAATGCCATGTCTTATATCAGACCAGGTTGTTTTGTGATCTTTTGCTAATTGTAAGAGGGGCTCAAAATCATTAGCGTGTCATGTGTTAGCATAAATTAGGTTTCGTACCTCTTCACATCTCAATTCATTATATTTAGCTCTCGCCTTTTGTTAATCTTATGTGTTCTGAGTTTCTGACTTTTCTTTTTTCTTCCTTCCTCCCTGAAGCACATTTTTCTGATTGGGCTTACCAACTATTGTCTTTTGGATAAAGAAACAAAAGTTGGACACATGCCAGTTCTAACAAGAGTTATTGGCTATGATTTATTGGTTAAAATCTTTATCTGTTCACTTATGTACTTTGTTTTTGATCCAACAACTTTTCCATGACTTAATGGTCTATTTCATTTTAATTCAATAGTAGTGATTGTTCTTTTCTTTTTCTGTTGCTGCTTCATCCCGATAATTAATTCACTGACATGCAAGCACAATTGAAAGGCTGGACGTAAGCTCATTCCTGTTTAACAATTTCCTAGTCCCATGGTTATGTTCTTTATACCTAGGAGAAAGAAACAAAAAACATAGTACACAATCATTGACTGAAGTTTTATATCAACTTAGCTGTTCCCTTTATTTATAAAAGAAAAAGTAAAAGAACGATTTTAGGTTCTTTCACTATTCTTATTCCTTCTTTTTGACCCTTTCATTTCTTGGCATAGGATCATTATGACCTTACTCTGTGTTTGCTTTTGGAGCTATAAATTGATCTTTCTTATTTTCTACTTATGTTTGCATAACTTTTTCTGTTAGTTTTTCTTATCTTCTTCTTGTTCCTTTTCCTTGCCAAGATGGCTGGGCTTTCAGGATTCGCTACTCTTGCACCTAAGACAAAAAATCTGGTCGTGGCCGGTGGATTGACAGCTTTTGTATTTGGGGTGTACTTCTACACTATGAGAGCTGTTGGAGGTACAGACGAACTTCAGATGGCTATAGATAAATTTGAAGAGAAGAGCAAGAAATAGGCTAGGGCAAGCATGCCATCAAAGGTTTAAACCTATGTTTTGTTATTAGGACTTATTTGGGAGTTAGGGTTTCCAAGCTATGTTTAATTTGGAATTTACCCTCTTGTTCATACATGACAACTTTTGGCTTTTAATTAAAAGGCCAAGGCTAGAATAATGAAGTGCAGCAGTAATGGGTGATGTTTATTCTTGAGATTCTACATAGTGTGAATGCTGTGGGTGAACTTGTAATTTTGAATGCCGTCAAAGTAGTAGGCGATTAGCTTCTCCCTTTGTTCTTTCGTATATAAATGAGAATTTGTTGGTATTGGAGAGAGGTTAAATTCGAAGAAAAACCTTGAAATGTCGTGTTATAATATTAGAGAGAGATTTTCTTAACCACATATCCATTATTATTGGCCCTATTCGTTCAAGTGGCTATCGCAATCAGCATGCATCGAACCAAGAGCACAGTAGAAAAAAGAGCTATTGGCTCTTGCAAATTTGCATTTGAATAGAACGATAGAGAAAGAGAAACACGGAGAGAGAAGAGAATTAAGCAGATCCAGAAGGAAGAATTGAAATTTGCCTAATCCTCTGGCTCGTGACTTCTGGGTAATCATCTAATCTCCTTATGAATCTCTTCCAAGTATGCTTTTATTTCTTCCCCGTTGCTTTCCCTCAAAATCCCAATTCGCTCTTCAATTGATGAGAGTCGTATCCGTCTGATAGCAAGTTTTCCGACTAAAGTTGGCATTCAGAATATTAGATATATAGTCTTTGGGGAGGAAAAGTGCTTAAGACACTACACGCACTCTGTTGAGGGAGTGTCTTCAGCAACCCCCTTGAGGGAGTGAGTTGAGTGTCTTAAGGCTTGGGAATACAATCTTGTGAACTGATTTACTCAGAGACAGTGCACTAGCACTAGTGTGCAACTGGTTGATGCATAGCTCTGCATTGTCTATAAGCATGGCTACTTATGCATGTGGTGTATGCCCAAGCCCCTGTAACACAGATTATTTTTCACAAATCCAAAATTCAGAATATATCTTTGGATTTTTTTATGCCTAATTTTTCTTATCTAGCAAAATCAATGATTCTCTGTATTGAAACTATAGTAGTTATTTGCTATTGGACAAGCATACCAACATTAGTTACAAGAGGCACCTGTTATTCTTATGTATCGCATTTAATCGTTGTCAGGCTGCTAGACCATATATTGAAATTCTCAAAATTTTGGTGGTTTTTTGAAAGGTCTAATATGTGAATATGGTGATTTTTTACAAACAAAACAATTACACAATACATAATATATTTTAGGTTACAGGAAATCTGGTGAGTTAATCAAATTCATCATTTTAGTGTCTATGGATATGATGTCCTTTTGCTTATAAGTTTTGAATATAGAATTATATATTTAAACTGACTTGTCCAGATATGATGTCTTTAAGAAAATGGTTGCTGCATCCAAGCCACTCCCAGGGTTTCGAAGAGTAAAAGGAGGTGAGGTATTTAGAATTTAATGAAGGATTTGAAATAAATAATATTCATTATGGTAATTTAACATATTTTCTGTCTCTTTGCTTTGTCACCCTTGTGGTATTATCTGATTTAAACTAAATTAGTCGGTGTCTAATATGGTACTAGATACCGATGATTCATACTAAAAAAATATATTTTCTCATGTCTTCTCATGTCAAAAATTTGCTGGTGATATTTTCTATTTGTTGGAAGTCAATATCTGTAATGTTATTTTAAGAAGTGTGAGGCACCATCTTCTTGAGTGTTTAGACGAAGGTTGCTTGAAATATCAGTGAATTGGAGACAAAATGTGTCTGAATTTAGACCTGAGATAGTAGTGCATAAGATTTTGTTTAGTGGGTGATGGTGAACAAGTTTGATCGTATAGGATTCAATGCAACTCTCTTGTGCACTTTTTGAAAGCATAATGTTCATCAAAATGCTAATGAGCGAATTAGTAAATATACAAGGTTGGAAATAGTTAATAATCTCAACTAACAGCATATAAATGCAAAGGAGATACTATGGTGCACATAATAACATATACTCACTTAGAACCATTTACTTGGCAGCTCTAAGCATCACAATATGATATTCCTCTCGAATATCACTTAAACATAGCAAGAGGATAGATAATAGCATATCACAAACATTCACATCCATAGGCAATTACATGACATGCAAGAAGAGGTTAAGGAGTCATTAGCTACCTTAATTCCTAGCTTTGTTTCTCTTCTTTCTTTTCTCCTCCTCCTTTCCTCTGCAGCTCCTCTGTTTCTTTCTTCTTCTTTTTTTGCTGCAGCTCCCTCTGCCAACTTACTCTCCTTTTTTCCCCATTCATTTATTTGTCTTTTGCCTAATTCATTTTCCATAATTATTTTCTTAAATTAACTAATATTATAGGTAATTAAAGGTAGGGCAAGTGTGGCTTGATGATTGGTGGTCTCCAATGACTCACCACTTCTCTTTAATAAAGTGGTCAGCCTCTTTCTCTTCTCTACACTTCCTTAGCTGACTTGCCTTCCCATGCTTCAGCCCCTCCTTCATGTGCAGCCACTATGCCTCTCATGCGCAACCTCCACTAAAATTTCACCACAATATCATACAAAATATTAAGAATACCTTATTATGCTATGGTATTTTGTCAAGCTATGATTGGTGGGAGTGTCCCCTCTTTACTTGCATAATTTCTAGAGGCTAAAAGCATGCAAGTGGCATGGGACTTGGGGGAGGCCAGCTGCTGCCTTCATTTGGTCCAATTGTGATCAATTTAGTCACATTCTAACCATATCCCTAACTAGTAGTTCACCTAGTTAGCCATTTAATCCAATTGTACTAATTATACCACCTCTAACTCTTTAATTCCTTAATTAATTATTCAAGGTTCATTCCTCTTAGTTCACTTCATTTTTATGGTAATAAGAATCACAATTACATAAGCACATACAATAGAAAGCAACCAAGAGTTCACTATTAACTCTCAATTATATTTCATCAATTAAGATAGAAATTAATTTCATAGTCCTTTAACATGTTATAAAATCACATTACAATTTCTATGTGGCTACCATGAATAAAATAAAGGGATGTTACATTTTCTTGGGCTAATATTCAACCATATAAATACATAACATCCATTTCCTAGCTAGATGTGCATGTACACATAAATATTATCCTTAGTATTCTTATACTTCACATTTGCATTTAACAAACATACCACTAATTAATTTATTCTAATGTAGATTTATATTCTTCTCTTAGAAAATTTGGGATGTTACACCTTACACCAAACACTCCCTACATCTTCTCCCCTCCCTTAAACCAAACACTCCCTACATGCCATCCAAAAAGGTTTTTCAAAGGTTTCCTCGTTAGCCATTGTGTAAGTTGATATCCATATTGAATTGCATCGAAAAGTTTGTTAACTTTTTTTTTTTTTTTAAATTTTGGTTGAGCTAAAATTGTTTCTAAAAGTTAGTAAAAAAAAAAATTAAAACCATAGACCATTTTTATCAAAACTTGTTTGGTTTGTTATATTCTGATGATTTTTTAATCAACAACTTTGTTCACTTATTCTCTGTTTTAAATATAGGATAGTGAGGATATAATTTTTATAATTTTTTTTTATTTAAAATAATAATCCAGTATTTTTACTTTAATTAATTTAACTAGTTTATTTATTTTTATTTTTATTTTTAATTTAATTCTCTTATTTATTCAAAGATTTTTTTTTTTTTTATCCTAATATGGTCATATAGTTACCACAATATTTGTTGAGTGGGAATCAATTTTTTTTATAATTAATCATTATTTAAAATCACCCTTAAATAAAAAGAGAAATAAAAGAAGGCAAATTGCTGTCATATGTAAACAAAAGGCGAGTAGGAAGGTGGGAGAGGAATATATATATATATATAACAAAACAATATTCAAAAGATTGCTAAATCAGTTACATAAAATTAAATTTTCAATTTTTTCCCGTTTGCATATTTAACTGAATATTAAGGTAGTTAGTTACGTAAAATTTTTATTTTTATTTTATTTTATTATTTTTTTTAACCATTGTATAGCTAGCTTGAACTTCTTCTATGATCTTTCTTCTCCCCTGTTGATGTAATGGATTTTTGATGCGTTTGAAAGTCATCTGTGTTTCAAATTTTTAGATTTCAGGGCTCTGTCAGGAAAATTGAAGAGAAACAACTGTCGTTTTGGCCCTTCCCATTAAAACTTTGGGCTCTCAAAGTGTTTGAAATTCTCTAGTATGGTTATTTTGTCCCTCACATTTTCTGAACCTTCTTTTTTCTGTCTTTTTTCCCAGTTTTTTTATAAGGTTCTATATTTTGATAGATTATTTTGAATTTGTCTTTATGTAATTCATTACGTTGTCTATTTCTGCATACATATATTTCGCTAATATTGAGAACACGTTAGATGTTAAAATTTTTAATTCTTGAATTTTAACAATAGGTTGGTTGTATCGATCATACATGGGACATGTTAGAGGGGAAAGGTTTATTGAATTAACATTCACTTCTCTTTCTTGAAGGTTTCTTGAAAGTATTGATCATACACGCAATTGACTCTATATATGAAAACAAAAAAATCTTAAAAAGTTTTGAAAGAGAATTTGAATGGATAACCGAATGGGTTTACCATAAGACAAACTGAAGAACCATGGGCTCATAATTAAAATTTTCTATCACATTAATTCCTTTAGTGTTCTGTTCCTTTTTCTCTGTGAGTGGCTGGAGAGATATGAACTTATAGTACTCATTACTTGTTAGTCTTATGTGATTACTTGAGGAAATCTTTACGGCATAAGAGGAAAAAAGACCAGAATTGATGAGGGAGAGAGATAGAAAACGATAGTATGAAATGTGACAATTGCTCAATTTGGTTAACTATGAGAGTGGTATCCCTTGTCTAATGTTACTTGTACTAGTTTATAACAACTCTAATTCATTCTCAGTGAATTTTTGAGTTGAGACTTGCAGGAACAAAGATGTTATAGCCTACAACTTGTGCTATTTTAAATTGACTCCATACTTCATTGCATATCTGCAGAGAAGTGTGTATATGGATTATATACTTTTGAATGTGTTGTTAATTGAGAATGGTGTATTGTTTATTCCTTGTATGTTCTGCAATCCATGTGCGTTTACTTTATTGTGTTGTTTTTGTGTTTGAGTGGCAAAGCATGTGGGATTAATCGGTATGGCTTGTCTGTTTTATTAAACTATAATGTTACTCATTGCTAAAAGGCTTTAGAGGCTGTCTCTCTTTAACGTGGTGAAATCTAAATATTTGTTTAAATTTGGAAATATTCACTCAACACTGACATGTCTAATTATATAGAGTAATAGTCTATTATTGAAATTTGTTTCTATCAAAATAGAAAATGCCTGCAACCAATCAACAGAGATTTTGACTACTATAGTCCTGAGCCATGATTTTTTTCATGGGTATAATTAATAATAGAGAAGGGAAGAGGCTTTTGTTTTGGCAGCAAATGTATTATTTCTTTCTTTCTTTTTTTTCAATATATCTGCCTCTCATCTATTTCTCAAATATTGGTCGTTATGATACTTGAATAGCTAAAATGAATCTTGTTTGAGTACATGTATGCTTTGTGGCAGTTAAGGATCAAATAACTTATCTGTGTTATTATGGATTGTGCCTCATTATGTTATCTCTTCATAAGTCCATAATTAGTGTTAGGATCTGAAATCTCCTTAATGATTGGTACTCATAACTGGTTAGGATTTATTAGTTGAATAGGGGACAATAAAGTGCAAGTGATGATATGCTATATAAAACACTTCAGTTCTAATAAAAATTACCTGAGACTAAGTTGTACTTAAAGTATAAACTCTTTATATTGTATGATCTCATTGAATAGCTTTTTGTTAACTAATACTAACTGCATGAGATGCATTGGTTAATGCATACTTGGGCGGTTAAACATTGGTTTATTTCTTTACTATGCTCTCTAATACAATGCGTTGGAATTTTGAATTATTTGAGCATTGGAGATATTATATGTGGGTTTATATGGGTGCTTATGGATTAGATTATACCTAGGTTATGTGATAGATCATGTTGATTCATTTGTTGGTTTATGGCTATGCATTCAGTTCCTGACCTTCACTTGACATTGCCATGCTTATAGTATATTGATATGATATTTATTTAGGTAGATTTCAGTGCATAGTTGGATTGTGAATTCAGGTCTACACTCGGGTGCATGAGCACTACTCATTTTGGTTTGCTTACTAGTCTCCTAATGAGATAAACCATATTGGAGTTTATTGATTTGGACCAGCATGTTATTAAAAATTGATTGGTTTATTGCTCTTGGCCATATTTTTGTTATTTGGTCCAATTTTAAAACTTGTTTAGTGCTTTTATTATTTGTCAATGTCTTAACACACATCCCATGGATCTAGAGATCTATGGAAGCACGGGGTTTGTTAAAAGAATTGGCCTTTTCATGGGTCAATTTGGTAATATTAAGTGGAATTGCTCCACTGATCTAAATATATAATTCACTTTGTTTGCTGAAAGAAAATATACATAAAAAAAAAAAGAAGGAGATGAGGCATTTTACTGTAGGTTATGAATTATAGAAGGGCTATGCACCCAACATGATATTTGAAAGTGTGAGGGTGTCTTGCTAAAGCTATGCTTCTAGAACCCCACCTTCAAAAAAAAAAAAAATGTGCTGTGTAGTTAGCGAAGTTATTATGCATCACAATATGGAAGATAACGAGAAATGGCAATCCTCCTAAGCCAAATGCAAATTTGGTCAAAGGAGATGGCATAATTATTGTGATCATTTCTTAAACTATCTTTTTAGCCAATGTGAAAGAATGGGTGATAGTCTTTAGGGCCAAAGGAGACAACATAATTCGTGTGGTCATGAACTTCTCAGTTGAAATCATTATTTTGAGATGCTTGTGATGATCTATTGTTTTTTTGGCTTAACCAAGGAAGTTAGACAGTGAAAAGGGAGTGGTCTTCTTTCTGTTTTTCTGGCATTGGTATTAGATACGAATTCGATTCTATGTTTATTTTTTTATTGTCTGTATTTAATGCAGGCAGTGACTATCAATGCAGATGCTTAGACCAGTGCTGGGTATGCAGTAAATCAAGTGTATATGTTCCTTCCGTACTTGTAAGTTCACACTTATAATTACAAGGAATTTGTTGTTTTCTTGTATTGCTTACATCTCACTTCTCAAGTGCATTTTATATCAATTTTTGATATGTTATATTAACATCTCTACCTGTGCTTTGAGTTATTCTTTAATTTATGAGGTTCTCATTCTTGTTTTTATGATAAAGTTTTTAATGGTTACATGATAGAAAATTTCGGGATAGTGCTTTTGGCATTGACATCCAATTTTAAGCAAGTGGGTAGTTGGCATGTGGTGCAGTGACGTTCATTCATCCTTGTAATTTCCCACTGGTCCACATGTGTTATGGTGTATGACCTAAGGACTTGCATCTTGCAATGTAGTAAATATTAGTTGCTAATGGTAAGACTATGCAATTCAAGTATAACTTGATAGGCTCATTCTTTATCAGAGCACTAACTGATATACAAGTTGATGATATTTTTGATTTCTGATGTTAGAATGCGTGTTCATGATATTAGCATACCTATGTAGGCATTAGGTCCTTGTATGAGCTCTCTTGTGGAAATCAAGTACAATTTTATGTTGAAAAGGGGTAAGTTACAATTGTCTAATTTTCCTGCTTCAAAAGTTTATATATTCATAAGATTTTAAAAAGGTAAGTTACCAAATTGTTTAATTTTCATGTGTTTGCTTCAACGGTTTAATATTCATATGATTACACTGAATATGAATATATATTAATTTGTTTTTATTTAGGTTTTGACCTGAATTCCTCTTTGTTGGTAAATTTTTCACGCAACTTTGATTTACTTGTTGATTTTACTTCCCGCCCCTCTTACTTTGGTTATTTTGCTTGAAGTAAAAATAATAACAGTAAATATTTTTGACTACCTTATGTGCATTATCCACTAATATTTCCATCTCATATTATATAAGAATCTTTTTATACTTCTAAAATTTTGCTCAACTTAGTATCTTATTATGTATATAGTAAGGGTTAATAAATAAATATATTATTCTAAAATTACCCCATAGGTTCTTGCAAAAGTAGCTAAAAGATTTATTACATAATTAAATTAGCTATTTATTACGTAATTAAATTAGCTCTTGACACCTCATTGAGTCAATTCTTCCTGTGACAATGGATTGTGTGGCTGCACTAATTGGAGGAAAACCAGTGCATATCCTTTTTAGAATTGAAAGCTGAAATTTTTGCAGCAAATTATCATCACAAGACAAAGAAAAGTTAAGAGGGTGAGTAGAAATCTGAACCTCTTTGCAGAAAGGTGCAAAGAAAGGTTGCTAAAAAATTATCCTCTCCTCTTTTCTCACAATCACGCTCACTTCTACTCAATCTCTCTATTTTTCATCTCAAAAGAATTTTTCTCTTTTTCTTGATCAACACTAGATATGTCATCTTTTCTTTCTCAATAAAATTCTTCTTTCTCTATACTCTCTCTTTCTCATCTTTTTCAATCCCTCTCTCAATAATGTTTCTCGTGCTCGTAAGTGTTTTCTCTCATCTTATTTTTCTGCTCAATATTCTCATCCTCATGACATGTCTTCATGTACAAGTGAACTTTATTCACTTTCTCTAGAGGCAATGGTTGAAGGAATATTGATTTTTCATTTGATGATGTATGCTTTTCTCTCATGCTTCCAAGGGGGACCTAACAAAAGGTGGGTGAAATGTCTGTGTACAACATCAAAGGGAATCGTATTTGTGTTTAGGTACAATTAAATATATTTTTGGGGATAATTATTAGTTTTGAAATATATATAGCGGTTTCCTAGACAATCTTAAGGGCACATCCAGGGGAAAATTCCCCTACTACAAGTGCTAGAATTTCAACCTTGACTAGCTTTTCGTTGAATTTTATAGATACAGACACAACAATACTAGTTATGTTAAAAATATAAGACATCAAGATACCATTATATGTAAAAAAAAATAAAATTATAACAGTGCTAAAGCGTTGAATGGGTTAAAATAATAAAATAATAGTGTAATAATCTATGCTTGGTTAAGAAATAAATAAAATAACATTTCAAACATTAAATTAATGCTTATATTATTTTATAATTATTTGATTAATAAAATACTTTGAGAGAAAGTATGAGAAATTTTTCGGGATAGTAGATTTTTATCTTGTTTGATAGTAGATTGTTTTCCCTTTAGAAAAGATCCAATTTGCATCCATGCAGGTTTCACATGGGTAAAGACTGAGTCAGTAGATCACATATTTTATTTTGTACCCAGAAATTCTCTGAAATTCGTATATTCGTTAACTGGTCTACAAATGAAAAGCTCAAATACTAGATCAGTGCTTGTTAGTCTTCAGTTAAAATCCTAGTGTTGCTTAATATTTGAGTTAGAGCAGCATCCACGGTAGAGTTTGGATTTGGATTCAATGATTTAGTAACGGAAAAATTATATCATTTTGGTAAATTTAAGACATTAGTTTTAAACTTAATAACTTAAAAGAGATTTCATATGTACAAAATTTACGACGTTAAATTTGTAATGGTTAGAAGTTAGTTATATAGGGATAATATTGTCTATTATATTTACTAGATACTCCTAATAATTTTGAAATTTTATCTCCATTTGACATGGTATTAGAGCTTAGTTTTAGTTCTAATATCATGACTTTGATACCATGTTAGATGAAGGTAAAATCCCAAGTTATAAAATCAATTTTATCCCTATACAACTAACTTATAACATCTAACAATAATCAATATCCCAGATCACATAATGGGTCTATCTTTTGGTTCCTGCAGGAAAATTCATAACCTGATCAATTGAAGACATCCTTAATTGATACAAGTAATTGTCCTTAATATATGTCTATTGGAAATATATTCTACATAGTCTCTTTAAAATAGTTTAGACATAACTTAAGGGTGTAACAGAACAGTTCTATGCAATATAAGCCAAATTGATGGTATATTCTGTTGCTGATCAGAACTTCAATTTTTTTTTGCTTCTATAATGTTTTGAAAGAAAATAATTGTTGCAGGAGAATTTAAAAGTTTACCAAGGCCTACGAGTTGATCTTTTGAAGGTCTTGAAAGTACCTTTGAGGAAGGACAAAAATTTTGCTGAGTTTATGCTTCAAGAATAGAATTGATCTACATTTGTTTGTTCAAATTTGTATTAATTATTTTAGAAAATTTTATTCACCAAAATGATATTACGTTAATTGTTTATAGAGCTCAAGTTATAAGACTAATCTCTATTTAAGATGAATAATAAAAATAATTTTTTTTAACAAAAAGCAACTATAAGAATTTACCAAAATATGACTTAAAGGTTTTTATGTAGGATTTGATATCGTGCAATTATTTCTATTGGATTTTGCTTCAAGAATTCATTGTAGCCTATGTTATATGATATATAGGTGTGCAAAATGTAATGTGCAACCAGTTTTTCCTAAACTATAGCCTTAACGAGTCTTGCTATTTCTTTTGGCACACCCATTCCAATTTTTTAAACTTTTCTCTAAAATGCTCTTGCTTGCAACACATTCACCCTAATACCGATGACAAATATATATATTTTTGTTGCATATGAGAATTGAATAGTAAATATCTTATATTCTTTAAAACTTCGTTTTATTAGTTCACACCTAATAGTTAAATTATAAAATGTTTAAAATTATTGGAAAACAATAAATACAAAAAATAAAAGTAGAGAAAATTTAAAAAATATAAAACAAAAGTTATTTATTCATTTACTAAAAAATATATAAAAAAAAAATTAGTGAAACTTTAATTCTAAAAAAATAATAATTCTTTAACAGATAAATTACTAAATTAACCCTAAAAAATATTTCAATGAATTGACATTCACAAAATCATAAATATTTATAATAAAAATAACATTTTTTTGAATATTTTGAAACATAATATTTTGATAAATAAGTTTTATTTTTTAATTTTTTTGATTTTCTTTAAACCTCTTATTACTATTTCACGCTTAATAGTTAGATTACAAAATATCTAAAATAACGTGAATAGTTTTAAACGTGATATTTTGATAAATATTTTATTTTTTTCACCAAAACGAAAGCTACGGAGATGAAACCGGGATTTATAAGCATGTTACGGTCAAGTGTTTCCAGAATTACAGTGACTCGGTGAGCCGGCATTGATCAAAGGCTCAAAGCCGGGGCGGCAAGTCGGAGAGGCGACCCCTTTCCCATTAAACCCTTCTTAGAGCCTCCTTGCACTGTTTCTTTCGTTCAACACAAACGACAACTACCATATTTCTGAACACCCAAGACCAAACCTTTAACCATGGTTAGCTCTTCATTTCTCTCTCATTCTCCCTCTATATCGTCTTCTGATCGCTAAATCTATGTAAACATTTAATTTTTCACAAATTCTTATCATCAAATTTGGATTTTCTCTGGATTCTATTTCTGTGTAGCTTTCTATTATGCTTCCTCAGATTTGTTGGTTTGTGCTTTTGCCGATTGTGAAAAACCATTCTGAAAATTTACTTGTCTTGTTTCTATTTGGGAATAGACGGGTATGTATAGAATCAATTCCAATTGGGTTTATGGATTATGAAGCTGTTAGGGAAGTCATTGTATTATTTAGTTTAATTTGATTAATTTTTGGTAAGGAAATAGTATTCAGAATGCTACATTCTCTTTTGTAATCAAACTCTTTTTCTTTTTCTTTCCACCAATTTTACCAGGTTCTTTTACAGCTAGACCCGTTTCTTAATGAGCTCACCAGCATGTTTGAGCGCAGCACGGAGAAGGGCTCTGTTTGGGTTACTCTTAAACGATGTGTGTATATGTGTGTGTCAACGTTTTTCTTCTTGATTTAGTAAAATTTAGGGTTTTTTTTTTATGTTTTGATATTGATTTTTGTTTTTCTGATTGTTGTGGCTTTAGCATCCTTGAAGTCTAAAGCACAAAAGAATAAATTGGTCACTGCTGGTGAAGCCATTGAGTATAGATGTCTTATCCGTGCCACCGATGGGAAAAAGACAATTTCTGCTTCAGTATGTGTTTTATCTTTTCAATCTTGCCATTCATATTACGCTTTAGAAATTCTCCATTAGCCTTTCAGTGAATCTAGGCATTTCTGCTATTATACGCATGGATTTCATTAAGAAGACTTGTATAAATGTAAACTACATGCTTCAAAATGCTTGTATTGTATGGTGACATATTATGTTCTACAAGCCACATTATTATTTTCCATGGAGTAAGTTCATATGTAAGAAAGAGGATGAGAAGAAAAGCACACTATTGGTTGTAGCCAATGCAAAAGCAAAAGATTACGATCAGAATGATGACATCTAAGTGGAACTAGTGTACATATTTCAAAAGTTCGTAGGTTGAACTACTAACATCATTAAAAAACTATATCCTGACTAGTTATTGGCATTAAATTCATAATCAAATGTGCCATTTCTTGTATATTTGTGATGGTACAGAGCTGTTGCTAGAGTATGTAATTTCAGATAAACCCTATGTTTTGGTCCATTTTGCCATTTGTGTTTTAGGGTTTAGGGTTTAGTTGATCTTTTTATGTAACATAGTTGCAGTCTAATTGAGCAAAAACAAATATTCTTCTTACAGAAAGATCAAGACAATATGCGCATAGTACCCACCACAGTCACACACACATATATATGAAAACTTGCGAGGATTGGATTTCTATAATTTGGTTCACTAAATCAGAATTCCAGAAACTTTGTTTCCAGTCTTCAAAGTCTGACTTATTAAATGGTTCACATTACACACGCGCGCACTTGTGCTCATAGGATATCAGGGAATTAGAATTCAGTCCTGGGGCCTCAACTTTCTTTGGGGTCTCTGAGTGTATTGTGTTGTGTTTGTTTGTGTTTGTGTCTTGCATTAAGTAATCTACTCTGTTGGATTTCCGATGATTCAATCTGAACAGATTTTGGCCAATTTTCTCCCTTGGTGGGTTCTAAAATTTGCATATTATCCTCAACTAAACCCATTTCAAAACAGTTTCTGTTTCTTTTTCATAATCACAGCCCAAAATTGCATCTTTATTTTTGACAACACAAAAGTAGGAGGTATTCTTGGGTAAACTTGGTGTACCTACTTAACCTCTCACATAAAAAGGAAACAACATGTACAGCCCACCTTTATGTGAGTGGAGTAGGTATTTCAGAAGAATGTGGTTTACTTTTTCTGGGTATATCCTGATGTCTAGTTCAATTAGATAAATCCAGCATCATCAAGATACAGAGCATGTAAGAAACTGATCGGAATATTTACCATTGGAAGTTTATGTCTCAAAGAGAGAGATACGGGGTGGGTTATTACATGTATGCATAGGCAGTTATGCTAGGAGGACAGTTATGAGTGTTGTTTTATAGTTATGTGTTTGTTCTTTATGTATGTGGTGTGACAGTTTTTGTATTCATTGTGGTTTGTTGTTAGGGGAAAACCTGTGTTAGGGCTTAGGCCTGTGTTGTGTAATTGCTGTACTACAAGTCTGGGTTAATGTCCAAAGTTTTATGAATATAATCTATTAATATGTGTATGGAATTCTTGAGTACAGCAATCACACAAACAGGCCTAAGCCATAGCACAAGGTTTCCCCCTAACAAAGAGTCTCCTCCTTCAAAGACTATACAAACAACAAACCACACAATGAATTCAGAAACTGTCACACCACACAATGAAACAACACTAATGACTGTCCTCCTAGTATAACCGCCTTTGCTTACGTGGCATAACCCACTCCCTATCTCTTTCTTTTCGACACATAAATTTCCAATGGTAAATATTCCTATCAAAAAACTTTCGGTTTCGATTTTGTATATATTTTGCTACAATTGATTACACTATTTAATGTTCTGAGCAGGAAATGACTGAGGTTAAAATGTTTGTTCAATATCACCTACCAAACCAATATTTGTATTAAAATGTTTTATCTCTCTTAGATGTGGACTCTTGGGTTTTCATGAAATCTTAGGTGTCCTAATTTTCCTTTGGCAATTCCATTGCAGTTGGATTTACATTGTAGTAACTTTTTATTCAGCAGCCCTTTTAAATTCCAAGCATTAGAGTTCAAACTCTGATGGATGGGAGACTAAGCAATGTTTGTATTATGACTGAACTCTATAAATACGTAGATGTTAAGATTTGTTAATTAACAAGTTGTCCTGTACAATTAACAGAAGACTTGCTAATGATCTATCATGCTTGATGATGTATCATATTACTGGTTCTTTCAGTTATGAACTTTGATTGCATAATCTGTTGACTCTCTTGATATTGCTGTTTTGTGTGTTAAAGCTTACAGTCTATGATTATTGGTGTTATTAGTTAAATGAAATAAAATAGGACTTAAGCTGGAGAATATGCCTAACTGATAAAATCTTTTGAGCAGCACCTTTGAGTCGTGACTCGCACCACATTTTCCCATCTCTGCTTTACACGCATTCTAATGTTTGCATGAGTTGCTGTCTGTTTTTGATACCTAAGAGTAGTGATTTTTCAATGGGAAGGTTGGACAGAAAGATCATCAGCGCTTTCAAGCATCTTATGCAACTATACTAAAGGCTCACATGACTGCCTTAAAGAAGAGAGAAAGGAAGGACAAGAAGAAATTTGCAGAAAGTGATAAAACAGGAGGGAATGCAAAGAAGCCCAGGAAGGCTTGAACAAGTCTCTTTGGTGCTAGAGCTCCCGGCAAGATGTCGAATTCCGGCTGACTTTTGTTTTCCAGTATAGGATCCTAGGAGTTGAGAAACAAATGGAAAGTAAAAGGAAACTTCAGTTTGAAGCAGTTTTGATGATTGGGATTTGAAATCTTTTAGTAGTATATTTTCTTCAAGTCAAATATTATTAAAATTTGAAAGTGGTACTTTCTGAAATTCTCCTTCGTTGTCCTGAGAGAAGATGGAAAAGAATTTTTTTTTGGATTTCTGTATTATTTTTCTTCAATTTGTTTCCTAGTTCAACTGTCGGTGTCTATTCTCATTGCCCATTCTGAAACATAATGGTTAATCTTAAATCATTCCCTGAACTAAGAAGCAGTTTCTGATTATTTTTGTGTTGTGAAAATATGATATGTTCTGGTTTGAACTTATAAGAGTAGAACTGTAAAGAAACTAGCAATTGGAAAGATGTTGAATTTTTATAACTTAATTTGGATGCATAAAAAGGTTAGATCAAAAGAAGGAGCAATGCCATGATTTGTTACCAGAAAGTCTGTCATTAAGGGTGTGTTTGCGAGATAATTTTAGGATAGAAAGGAAGAGAAGGAAAGAGTATATTAGGAGTACAAATTAAGTGCTCCTTCCTTTGATCTAACATTGTTATGCATCCAAGTCAAGTTATCAAAAGTCGATCATTAAGTATCCTAAATCTTCTAATTGTAAGATTTTTCATAAGTTTTTCAAAAGTCTTTTAAAACTAATTTTATAATTTTTAAAATGAGGGGTTTCTGTGCTCTCCAAACAATGGGAGCACTAACTTGTATAATAAAAGAAGTTGAATTATTTAAGATTAACTAATGCTTTGTCTAGCAGGACAATACCAAAGGTTTGACAACTAAGATTTTAAATTTGGCTATTATCTTGAGTTTGCGTTCGCACGATAAGATCCACAAACTCAAGTTTTAAGTATGCAGTTGATAGATAAAAAAGCAACCGCAGAAATAAAATAACAACCCACTATTGAGTTACGTGCTAGAGAAAATGTTAGTGACTTAGCCTCTGATATTCCTAAGAGGAAAACTCTGGCTTTTGGAATACAAAGATTATGCAGTTAAAGATTTTGGAAGCTTCTCTTTTTGGCAAGAAATGACATGTCCAAGAAATTAACCAGTTCACTGTTTGTATAATTGGCTATTTCTTTAGTCTAATCATGCCGATTAGTAATTATTTATCCGTGGATAGTTAAATATAAGCATTTTTCAATAAAGATGCGTGTATGAAAAGAAAAGAAGATCAAAAGAAAATGTTCAAAACAAGTGAAAATTTACTCAAAATATGGGTCGTATTAATTGATGATTTAGCTCATATTCATAACATTAAAATTTAATTAAAATTTGTTATATTTTATATTAATTTTTACTTTAAAGCCGAATTTACATGTTATAAAATCAGGTGATATATATTCTATTCAGGGTAGAGATTAAACAATTAGAGAAAACCCAAATTCATTAGTCAATGAAGAGAAACTAAAGTCAACATTCAAGTAGGGACAAGCATGGAATTACAAATTTTTTTAATGAAGGGCACTTGGGTCAATTTGTACACTTGGATGGTATAGTTGTAATTATAGGAACTAAGGTTTTTACCCTTTTTAAGGCCATTTGCAGCCTCCCTAGCAGTCCAGCCGCCCCTCCCCATTTCCTTCCCTCTTAAATACTTTTCTATCTATTTTTGGATGAGCATCTAAGACTATGGAGGAGTAGTGCTCTTGTAACCAATCTAGAATGACTTGAAGACCCTTGGTTTGGTTCTTGAAAGTAGTTTCTTGTATTTAGTTTGGTTTTACAAAAGTTATGCATTTCTATTTGATGTTTTTCTTGCTTAGATTATGTATGGAGATTTTTGTACATAATTCTTATTTGGGCTTGTGATTTTTCTAGGTTTAATCACCCCAGAATTAATTGACATGAGAGAGAACTTAACTTGGTTGACTAGTAATTTGATTTTTAAGCTAATGGGTGCTTAATCTTGATGCACAATTGTGGATGAGGTTAGGTTTAGTTTCATTAGCCATATTATGTGCGATCATGCAATAGCGGTTATGTAGTAGAAATTGCTAAGCTAGTTGTAGGGATTCCAACCTAGTGAATGATGAACTAGATTAGTCAATTAGTTAAGTTATTTGCGAGATTTGAGACTAATCTAATTAATTGACATAATTAGATTAGAATCTATCTATAAGTTGAGGATATAATCACTAGGAGGTTAGATTGTCACCTAGGTTGGTTACGTTATTATTTATTTACTATTCTGTTATGTTTTATTTCTCTATGTGTTGTACATATTTTATTTTAATTAACTTTATTTTATTTGGTCAAAACCCCTATATTTTAGCCTATAAAGAATTAAGACATACTCATTTGATTATTCAAGAATTCAACCTAAGTTGAGCTTTATTGTAAGACCGAAATTTAAGCTGATAGCGACCTAGAATTGCAATGCTCTAGAGAGCTCGAAAACCACACTATTATGACTACTAAGCAAAAAGATCACTTTTATTTTCATGGATCTGAGTGACTGCCTATGTACAATACACCAACGACTAAGAAATTAGAAGAGAATTCAAAGTATATGTGCGATGTGTTCACACAAAAAAGAAAAACATGTCGGGTTATTCTTAATGCCTCATAACTCAGTGATTTATTTGTTTAACTATAGATTGACCAATTTTTATGTTATGTGATTTAATTTACCAACAATTGGTTGTTTTACAAGGTGCATTGAATCATACTTGCAATCAATCTAATTAATGAGCACGTCTACTTCCTGAATTCAATGCATGGTTACTCAACCAATTATCCATTACTTAATTACTAACATTTTAATTTTTTTGTTAGGCGGTGCTCTGATAATGTGTTGCGTTTCCCATGGGGTTACACATCTCAAAACTAAGCAACCTAAATTGTCACTGTAAAGGTACGTGGTTAAATTTGAATCTTTATTGACTATTCTGTGGTGAGGCATGGTCTTTAAATTGATTTTTTTTTTTTTTTTTTGCATGTATGTCATAGGTATCAAAACGTATCTGCTACTCGCCTTCTTATGTGTTATCACAATATTTTTTTCCCTTCCAAATGTGTTATCACAATTCAAAAGAAACTATTTGTTCTAACACATATTAAGTAGCCTTTTTTTTTTTTTTTTTGGGTATATATTTTCGCAACAACACCAAAATCATACTGTAAGTCTTAAGAGATACCCAATTGAAGGGGGGAAGGTAGTGCTAGTTTAACATGAAAGACAGTAGGTTAGCGCTCAACTTGATTATCACGCCTATACTTTGTATTTTATTAACAGTGTAACTATTATGTAGGGGTAGATAGATGTGACCATATTAAAATATATCCAAGAACAGTTTCTTGTATAAAATTCATACCATGAAAAAGGTATGACTTAGTTTGCAACGGTTGAGGAGCTTTTGAAACATTGATCAAGCTGATATAGGCACAATATTAAGGAAGACCTTTTATAGCAATTAAAAAAATTATTTTATAACGCTTCAAAGCGTTGTTTATTTTGAATGCGATGATAAGTGTGTGCATCTTAGACAGTGCTTCAAATAAATCAATGTCTATGATTATGCCATCATATTTTTAGAAGCAACTAAATTTCAACATTAGCAAAGAATTCACAAATTTTTATATATACTATATAAATTTACAAATCTTTAAGTACAATGAAAATTCAAAATTAAACTACTAATATTAAATACAACAAATTAAAATTACACTAACTAGCTACTACAACAAATTATGTACTCATGATCCAATGAGTTTCTTAACAATATATTGCGTCCACTCTTCCTAGATTTTGTCTCGTTTAAACTAAGGGTACGATGTGCACTTAAATTCTAGAATACACTGCATTAAATCCAAATATTGAGTGAGAGATCATTTAAATATGTTAAAAGTATATATTTAATATAATACGTACAAATTGAAGTGAATAAACATTGTGATGTAAATTATTACTTACGTCAATAAGAATCTTATTGGAGTTTTTATAATCACCTCTCCTATGAACCTCAATACATAGTACCCACAGTTTACGCAGTTGTTCTGCTTTGGTATCAGTGAAATCAATACAAATTTACTTTCTATGAAACCAATAATTTTCTAATAATTGCATTTTAATCAAATAAAAGTTAGACACAACGTTTCCATTGATTTGCTTTTTTTTTTTTTTCTTAAGGCTTGACAGATCCATGGGAAGGGTTGAACAACATAGAAATTAATAGGTTAGTAAGCACTAAATATGTGCCCACACACTCTAATAGTTTGAAATACTTACTAATTTACACATTTTTTTCAATTCGAGACAATTTCTTTGGTCACAATGAAAGAAATCCAAATAATGCACAATCTCTTCTAAAACACGAAGTTAGGGAATCACACAAAACACACAAACAAAAGCAAATTATCAAGGATTAAACTTACAAGTGACTCATATAAGTTATATGGTGCAAAAAGCAATTTCCCACAATCCACTTTCTTCTTGAATGCATCAATTAGGTACCATGAATTGCCATCCAAGTTGTCCTCTAATTTATCATACATGGCTAGTTAGTGCAGGTCGATAAAGACAAAGCAACCTTTTAAATGGAAAGTCATAGGTACAAGAACCTAAATTAATGAAAGGGACAATTTTACATTAAATATCATAGTAGTGAAGATAATAATAAGAAAATGATTGCTTATTTACGTACTTGATGTTTAAGGAAACAACAAAGGTGCTCACCCAAGAATGGGTGATGACCTCGTACAACACCTCTTGATTGATTCACTCATCTAGGTGAGTGCAACTGTACATGTCTTCATCAAATGTAATCGGTAATAGGGGATCTCAAGAAGACATGTATACTTCTATAAATGTGTCTTGAGGTGTCTGATATATGGAATCAATCATCTTAATGTTAAATAAAAACACGTGTTTTTTATTCTAGTATTTCAGTTGGAGTTATGGTCAAAGTTGTCATAGTCTTTAGGGGTCTTTTAGTTATTTGATATTATGCAGATCATGTTTTTAATAGTGGCCTATTTTAGTGGAATTTCTGTTATGTATTAGCCTATTAAATAGGCACAAGTTTTAATTGAAAAAAATAATAAAGAAATGTATTTCTCTTTGCTCCAAATTCTCTTATGCTAACAATGGTATTAGAGAGCAAAGATTAGCTAGCTGATATACTTACAAAACTTCTCAAGATTTTATCATTCCAAAACTTGAGGAGGTTGATGGGTGTTGTCACTTTGAAGACTATTGATTTTTCTGTTACAAAATTAAACTGATGCACAATAATGTTCAATTTAAGGGAGGGAATGTTAAATAAATATACGTGTTTTTTATTCTAGTATTTCAATTGGAGTCCTAATCAAAGTTGTCTGAGTCTTTAGGAGTCTATTAGTTATTTGATATTATGCAGATCTTTTTTTTGTTATTGGCCTATTCTAGTGAAATTTCTGTAATGTATTAGCCTATTTAACATACATAAGTTTTAATTGAAAAAATAACAGAGAAACGTATTTCTCTTTGCTCCAAATTCTCTTATGCTAACACTTTACCATAAGATAGCTCGGGTAGATTTATTAACTTCAAAATTTGTCCAAATTCTCTTATGCTAACACTTTACCATAAGATAGCTCGGGTAGATTTATTAACTTCAAAATTTGTCCATCCGTAGAGGACACCGCCATTGTCAATTTCTTTGTATGAGGGCATTTGCTATTTTTCTTCCCTTTGGGACTTTGTTGTGCCGTAGCCTAAGGATTCACACGGTTGATTTAGAAGTTAGCAATAACTTACTATGCTAGTACATTTGGATTTATAAAAGAACAATTTACGTACTTATGTGTAGAAAATATATAAATACTAAAATTATAGTATAAACGTACATTATCAATATAGTCAGTAAAATCTTTTAAGATTGTTGTATTCACAAGAATTGACTATTTGGGTCATCAAAAGCAATAACTAAAATTAAGAGAAATATGAAGAAAGAAGAGAAAACATAAATAAATAAAAGATAATAATAATATATAAACGCTCAAAGATTTTCCATTTACGTCAACCTTTTATATTGGATTATTAATTCTCATTAATTCAATTTAATTTTTCAATTGCTAACCATGTAACCCTTAATTTATTAAAGAGTCCCTCCTGAGGTTAATTTAATATAACTTTAATTACTAATCTAATCATATCTTTATGTGAATTGTATTAACTTAGATTGCATTAAGATTTATAAGATTTTGTTTTTATAGCTACACAGGGTCTTAGAATATCCTTATCCTCAGCTCCACTATGGTGTGGTTCCCCAAGGTCTAGATTTACTACTTTTTTTCTAAGTTGTAGAAATCCATTAATTTACTATTTAGTGAATAGGCAAATATTAGCATTAAGACTAGAATAAAGACTCACAATTGAATATAAAAGAACTGAAGTTAATTCAAACTAAATCATCCAATACATACATCTTGTTCTCTACGTTTTCATATTCTAAAAACATTGAATGATTTTCCCTAATATTATCAATAACTTCTCTCTAAATAACTAAACAATCATTTAATCTTCATCTCCCATGTGATCTAACCTTTGAAAAAGCAATAATATACTTAAATCTTTTTCTGCACATGCTTTTACACTTCTTTTTTCTTTTTACATTTCACTTATTTACTCTTCAAATAACTAATATAGACTAAGTATACAATTAT
The DNA here is from genome assembly GCA_022379115.2 of Bauhinia variegata. NCBI lineage: Eukaryota > Viridiplantae > Streptophyta > Magnoliopsida > Fabales > Fabaceae > Bauhinia > Bauhinia variegata. The sequence continues at coordinate 11,446,502 of CM039434.1, read as the reverse complement.
AAATATGCAAATTGCATTTTTTTTTCTCACTTTTAGAATATCCTACATTGTGTGCTTAATTTGACCTAAAAAATGTTCACAGAATTAAGAAATAATAGGAGTAAGACTATTTCTCTTAGAGTTTGTGCTAAGCTAAGATGTACATATAGTCCTTCTCTATATTTGTACTAATTCATTCTCATCTCTATTGTTCTTAAATATTTTGGAATAATGCTGACTATAAAAGCCCAAACATAACACTATTTCTTCTTTTTAACGAATAGATACTTCTGCAAGGACGTAATGTGTTTTATTACATTAGGCCCAACCACGTAATTAAAATCCAATTCAAATTTAACTAGCTACAGATTTTGATTTTGAGCCAAAACCAATTTCATTTCTATCCATGGACCTGGTATTAAATTGAAATTAGTTCAGGTACATTATCTCAAGTTTGGGTGAAATAAACCAATATATTTTCTTTTAAATTTATAAACTTTGGTGTGTATGTGTGTGTGTGTGTGTGTGTATATATATATATATTTAAAAAGTTTGTGGAGGCAGATGCCCCTTGAACTTAAATCCACCCCTGGGTAGGTTACTTATAAGTTCTTCTATAATACTTTGGTATAAATATAAAGACAGGGCCAATAAAAGGCATTCAAGGACAAACCAAAATCCAAAATTGTTCTGATAAATCCAGCAGTTTAAGACTTGATAAAATCCTTGTGTGTACAAGATATATACATTTCCAGACTTTACAAATTTCAGAAGTGTAAATTTGCTTTTTTCATTTTTTATATTTTTGGAACCATGTTTTTGATTCTTCCAATATATATATAAATTTAAGAACTGTTTTTAGATACTACAATTTTTGAAGTGTTAGACACACTTCTGGAAATTTAGACTAGAGGGTTATATTTGTAATTTTAGAAGGAAAAATTGGGTATGTAAAAGCTTTTCTTTTAACAACCCTGAAATTTCTTTTCTCACCTGTGCCAAAATTGTGAAATGAATCTAAGAAACCAACACTCAGTTCCAAGTTTGTAATCCTCCAACGCTTCCAAAGCAAGAAAGGCTCCACCTCGAATGAGTTATATCCTGTGAAATTAGAAGACGGCTCAAGGCTCAATGTGCATTTAGAATTGATTTTTTTTTTCAATTTCAGATTATGCATGATAGTTCATAAGACAATTTTTTATTTGTTACATGTTATGCATAATCCGAAATTAATAAAATTCAATTATAAATTATGCATAATTCAAAATAAAAAAAAATCATTTTCTGATTATACATATTTTATAAAAATTAATTCTAAAATTTTCATATTTCATAACACATTTTTTTTATATATTAGACCCACACAAATTTCGCCTCCGAAACCTAATATAAACACCAACTAGATCATACAATCTCAAGCAAATCAAACTTAGAGTCTACCAAATACATATGGATTGATAAATAGTCATAACCCACATATCTTAGATTTGGAAAAATCACCAACCAAGAAGTGTCATTGTGATGAGAGAGAGAGAGGGAGAGACAAAAGCTTGGGGGTGATGAAAAGGCTAAGGTGGTGGGGAAGGGTTTATGGAGTGTTAGGTGTGGGAGGGTATTGTAGGGAGAAAAAAATTAGTAAGGGTTAGATTAGAAATTTTAAGGGTGTAAAAAGAAATCAGTTTGTCTTTTCTTTTCATACCTCCCACCCTTTAGTATAAAGGTCACGTGTGAAAAAACTAATAGTATAAAAACAAAGAATTTGGATTAAGTAACTTTATAACAATAAAAGTTATTCACTTTTAGTAAATTTAAGATGTTAATTTTAAATTTAATTGTTTATATTTTTTATACTTATTTTTAAAAAGAAATTATTCTAAAACATATAAGAAAATCTTGTATTCCAAATTTTTAAAACGTTTAAAGATTTAAAATATATGAAATGTGAGATTATAAAAAAAATATGTACAAAAAGAATTGGTCTCAGTGGATAGCATCCACTTGGCCCAAATAAAAAAAAAAAAAAAAAAGCCATAGCCAATATCAATCAGTTAAAAAATGTTAGAAGAAACTAGAATTAAAAATTAAAAATTAATACATAAAAGGCTAGACTAAATTAAGACGGTAATACCTTTACCCAATCCTCCATTATTTATTCCTCTCACTAGAAAACCACAGAAAGCAGCCAAGGAAAAAAAAAAATTCAAAAAATGAAAAGGGGAAGTGGAGAAGGAGAGGAAGTCAAGAGTTGTTGAAGGATTTCCGAATGTTGTCAAAGCTACTAAGGAAGCAAGAACCTATCCCTACCAAGTTCTTTAAAATTTTAGAGTCTCAATGAAAAATTTCCAAGATCAAGGATCCAAACAGAGTGCTTATCAAAGAAAAAATAATGAGTAATAATTAGAATGATATCTTTCTTGGTGATCCATCATGGAACAAAAAAAATGTTTGTCATAAGAAATTATTGTTTGTGCGTATATGTGCAATGCAAGGATAGATATGGAATAAGATGTTTCGTCCCATATTGGCCAAAAGGGTTTTAGATTATATCATAATAGGATTAGGACACAATTTTAAATTTTGAAATAAAAATTGAGACAAAACCAAGACTCTGTTTTGTCTCGATCCCATCTCAAATGTTGTTGGGGCTCCATCTTGTCTCGTCATACTTAGAACTGGCACAAGACAGTTATGGGACCAAGATGAGATATGACAATGGTATTTAAGACAAGCAAAATTTTATCTCTTCTCATTTCTTGTCAAACCTTAGATATTTATTCTAGAACTAGGGGTAAATAGGACACTATTGAAATTAAAATTTATTTCTTTATTAAGTTACTTAAACATTATAGTGCAGATGGAGTTGCTAAATAATGAAAGTCATATATTTGCAGGGCAAGGAGTTGAGCTATGTCAAAGTACATGCAATGCAGAGAGAGAGAGTAGATGTTTTTTAGGTGGTTCGAGAACACCTACATCCACATCCCTTTGCAGAGATTATCCTCTAGTTCCTCAAGTCATGCTTGATTTTACAGGCTCGTCAAAACAAAACCAAATAAGTAGTGCAGTTCAAGAGTGGTCTGCTAAACTTTGCTAAACTATTCATCCCGAATGGATATACAAGCATGATTTGAATTGGAGAAATACTTGCTGATTGAAAAAATCTAAGATATGTCAGAGACATAAAGTTAAAAAGACTCATTACAAGTATAATTTAGATTGCTGAACTTTGCTTGATGAAGGCTCGATACATATTACAAGGATTAACTAGTTCAAAGTTAAACATCTAAACTAACCAATAAGGTGAGAGTGCGAGATTGCACTTTCACAATTTTGGAAACTTGTTTTCAAACTGTAAACAATGTAATGTTCTTAAAAATAGGTATAAAATTTACAAGTTTTGATGTCATAATTTTGAAAACTTGATTTGTGCATGTGAGACAAATGTAAAAAGACAAGGAATTGAAGCAAGACACAATCAACCTTTGAGAGAGTTTCTACTAAAATGTTTAATGAACAAAACTTACAATCCACCACAGTTTCAACAAATGGTTTTAACAAGCTCCCCTTTTTAACATGAGGATTACAGGATTATTAGAAGTTGCACCAAAAGAATATAACTATTATTTGTCCTTGTAAAACCCTAGTTAAGTGCTTTTGTACGAGGAAGTGATTTGGCGTGATGATGGAATTCCAAAGATAAAGCTTTAGCACCCTTATACTTTGGGATCAAACTCAACTCTTTCTCTAGACGCAATGCATCTTATTTATGATCTGATTCCTTTCTTTGCCCCTACACTCCTAAAAGTCAATTCAAATACCAGTTTAATATGAAATTATATGAGGAAAAAAACACATTTTTATTGTATATATTGATAAGGCAAAATTATTGACAAAAGACATTTCTTTTGAAAAAAAAAATTATTTACCAAATTAATACATTCAAAATTTATTCTCAATATACCACTCTTTTTGTACCTCCTCGAAAATGTCATTTATAACCATGAAACAAACGTTCAGCGAGAAATTGCCAAATGAGTACTGCGCATCAAGAGTTAGTCTCCTGAAATCTGCTAAAGTACGATAATCATCCCTGTTTGAAAAGCATTTAGTAGTCAGAAAAATATGCCATCAAATGGGGCAGCAAGAAGATGCATTTGGTCCAGTGGTTGTTTTGAAACAAAATGAAAATTTTGATTCATAGTATATATTTTGATTGACGGGACATGCTTCTGCTAAACTTGCCATATTAATATCTCTTACGATCATTCTTTTGTAGCAAAAGAATAAACTATTGGTAAATTTTTTAAAAAAAATCTAAGATTTTAGCAGAAATGAACAAAGTGGAAGAAAAGCATACATTGAAAAATAGTTGAAAGCCTACATTATTCTAATCAGCTAAAATTTTTCTTATTCAGCATTTTATAGATATACTTTAATAATGTGGTAGTATTCTGTTTTCAGTGGTAGACAATAATTAGAAACACGTATAAAAGTTAATAAAATTACTTATAAGTAAAGTGGAGCTAACATTGTCTCTTACTTTTAGTCTCATTTTGTCTTACTCTCTTTTCATCGGTTATAAAATTTTAATACATAGTATATTAAATTATTGAAAATAAATTTTACAAGTAAAATAGAGAATGAGACAAAAAATATATAAAATATGTGAACTCACTTTAAGTAATCTCATTTAATAAAGCAAAAGTATATACTAGTATAAACGTCACACAACCCGAGAAATCAAGCCCAACCCACCATACCCAAGAGAAAGAAGAATGCATAACTGGCTGAAGTTATGTTTTGCAGGCCACTGTGATCAATCATTCAATGGTGTATTCCCAACCACTCCTTGTTACTTGGCTGCCTACAAAGTCTGGTTGACAAGTGTAACTAATTTCAATCAACTCTAATTCAAAGCTTGTAATATCATGCTTAACCTTTCTAAATAATGTTATGCTACAAATAGATTATATAAGCTAAAATTCATATACATAATTAAGGGATACATACCTAATTTTGTTTAACTATAGCTTGATGATATATATAACATATGTGGATGTGAGTAATCTTTCCCTAATCTTCTTCGAATGGATAGATCACACAATCTCGAGCAAATCCAACCTGGAGTCTACAAAATACAAATGGATAGATAAATAGTCATAACCCACATATATTCGATTTGGAAAAATCACCAACCAAGAAGTGTTATTGTGATGAGAGAGAGAGAAGCTTTGAAGGTGGAAGGATGCAATGAGAGAGAGAAATGGAGAAGGTTGAAGACAGAAGGCTACGATGAGAGAGAGAGAGGGGCAAAAGCTTGGGGTGATGAAAAGGCTAAGGTGGTGGGGAGGGGTTGATGGAGTATTAGGTGTGGAAGGGTATTTTAGGAAAACAATTAGTAAGGGGTTAGATTAGAAATTTTAAGGGTGTTAAAAAATCATTTTTCTTTTCTTTTCATACCTCCCACCCTCTAGTACAAACGTGAGGTGTGAAAAAACTCAAATTATGGAAACAAAAGATTTGGATTTAATAACTTTGTAGTGAGAAGTTACTTATTTTCGATGAATTTAAATAATTAATTTTAAATTCAAAATTTTATATTTCTCGTACTTACTTTTGAAAAGAATTTATTTTAAAACATATAGTAAAATCTTTTTACACATTTCATATATGTTGAATTTCTGGAATTTTTAAAGTTTCCAAATACATGGGATGTGGATTAGAAAAAAGAATATGTACGAAAGGAATTCGTCTTAGTAGATAGCTTCGACTTGGCCCAACTCAACAAAAAAATTAAAAGAGTAGAGGAGAAACACAAAAGAAAAAAGCATGGCCAATATCAATCAACTAAAAAATGCTAAAAGAAACAAGAATTAAAAATTAAAAAATTAATTCATAAAAGGCTAGACTGAATTAAGATGGGAATACCTTTGCCCAATCCTCCATTATCTATTCCTCTCACGAGTAAACCAGCAAAAGCAGCCAAGGAATTTTATATTTCTAACAAGTCCTTTAAAATTTCAGTCTCAAAGTGAAAATTTTCCATGAGTGAAACTCAATCAAGGATCCAAACAGAGTGCCTATGAAAGAAAAAATAATGAGTATCAAGTAGAATGATACCTTTTTTGATGATCCATCATGGAACAGAAAAAATGTTTGTGATAAGAAATTATTATTTGGGCATATATGTGCAATGCAAGGGTGGGTATGGGACAAGATGTTTTGATGTCTCATATTGGCCAAAAGGGTTCTAGACAACATTAGGATGAGATTAAGACAGAGTTTTGTATCTCAAATAAAAATTGAGACAAAACTAATACAAGGGTGCTCCATCTCAATCCCATTTCACATGTTGTTGAGACTCTATATTGTCTTGGTCATACTTTGTACCAGTATGAGACTTATCGAATCAGGATGAGATATGACAATGGTGCTCGGGACAAGCAAAATTCTATATCTTCTCATCTCATGCCAAGCCCTAGATATCTATCTTAGAACTAGGGGTGAATAGGACATCATAGAATTTTTTTTTTTTTTGAACTTTCTTCTTGATTAAGTTACTTAAACATTATATTGCAGATGGAGTTGCTAAATAATGAAAATAATATATTTGCAGTTATATATGTAGGGCAAGGAGTTGAGCTATGTCAAAGTAAATGCAATGCAGAGAGATAGAGTAGAGAAGCTTAACAAGTCATGTTTTTTAGGTGGTTCAAGAACATCTACATCCACCTCTCTTTGCAGAGATTATCCTCTAGTTTGTCAAGTCAAAGTTACCAGATTCGCGATATATTTCAGTATTCATGACCTAAAAAAATCATTTACTTGGGTAGTATTTTTCAGTAGATTAGGATACTAGTACATTATGATACATTATGAGTTATGTTATCTTAAAATAGTATCATGAGGCTTTCACTTATCTCCTTTCTCATGTCCTTCATCTTTTCTTTTTCTTGGTAATAGTTCTTTAAGAAAATAAAAGCTTAGGATAAATTTAAGCATAGATCTACATAAGATTGAAAAATGTTGAAGAAAAATGCAAAGCAAAAAATAATTTCTTTCTTCGTATCCGATTTGCTTGTTTTGGTTAACCACTAATCAAATCTAGACAAATTGTGGGATCCTTGTTTTATGAATCGATCAGCGATTCATTAGAAAAAAATAATGATTTTGTTAACTATGCCTAGACTTACCGTGCTTCATTTTACAAGCTCATCAAAATAAAACCAAATAAGTACTGCACTTCAAGAGTGGTCTGCTGAACTTTGCTAAACTATTCATCCCTATTGGATATGCAATCATGATTTGAATGGGAGAAAGAGTTGCTGATTGAAAATATATAAGATATGTCAGAGACATGAAGTTAAAAAGACTCATCACAAGTATAAATTAGATTGCTGAACTTTGCTTGATGAAGGCTCAATGCATATTACGAGGATTAACTAGTTCAAAGTTAAATATCTATTAGAAAATGGAAGAGAGAAATTGTTCAAAAAAAAAGAAGAAGAAAACTATTTTCACAATTGAAACTAACCAATAACTTGTCATGATTTTGGAAACTTGTTTTCAAACTGTAAACAATGTAACATTCTTAAAAATATTTATAAAATTAACAAGTTTAGATGTCATGATTTTGAAAACTTGATTTGTGTGATGTGAGACGAATGTAAAAGACAAAGAAGAGAAGCAAGACACAAATCGATTTATAGTGGTTCGGCTTATTGCCTACATCCACTCCTCTCAACTTTTGAGAGAGTTTCTACTGAAATGTTTAATCAACAAAACCTACAATCCACCACAGTTACAACAGATGGTTTTAACATGCTCTCCTTTTTAACACGAGGATTACAAGATTATTAGAAGTTGCACCAAAAGAAATAACTATTATTTGTCCTTGTAAAACCCTAGTTAAGTGCTTTTGTACAAGGAAGTGATTTGCTGTTGTGACACAATCTCAGAGATAAAGCTCTAGCACCCTCATACTTTTGGATCAAACCCAAGCCTTTCTCCAAATGCAACACATCCTATCAGTGACCTAGTTCCTTCCTTTGTCCTTGCACTCTTAAAAGCCAATTCAAATAACAGTTTAATATGAGAATTATACGAGAAAAAAAGCACATTTTTATTGTATATATTTACATGGCAAAATTACCGACAAAAGACATTTTTTTAAAAAAATTATTTACAAAATTAAAACATATTCAAAACTTATTCTTAATATACCACTCTTTTTGTACTTCCTAAAGAACTCCATTTATAACCATGAAACAGAATATGGAGGAACATGCTATCCTACCTTCAGTGAGAAATTACCAAATGAGTACTGCACATCAAGAGTTAGTCTCCTGAAATCTGCTAAAGTGCTATAATCATCTCCTGTTTAAAAGCATATAGTAGTCAGAAAAATATGCGATCAAATGGGGCAGCAAGAAGATGCATTTGGTCCAATGGTTTTGAAACAAAATAAAAAATTTAATTCATAGTATATATTTTGATTGATAGGGACATGCTTCTGCTAAACTTGCTATATTAATATCTCTGATGATCATTCATTTGTGGCCAAAGAATAAACTATTGGTAATTTTTTTTTTAAAAAAAATCTAACAGATTTTAGCAAAAATGAACAAAATGGAAGAAAAACGTACATTGAAAAATAGTGGAAAGCCTACATTATTCTAGTCAGCTAAAATTTTTCCTATTCAGCATTTTATAGATATACTTTAATAATGTGGTAGTATTCTGTTTTTAGTGGTAGAAAATAATTAGAAACACATATAAAAGTAAACAAAATTACTTATAAGTAAAGTAGAGCTAACATTTTCTCTCTTACTTTCAGTCTCATTCTCTCTTACTTCCTTTTCATCAGTTATGAAATTATAATATACAGTATATTAAATTATTAAAAATAAAATTTTCAAATAATATAAAGAACGAGACAAAAAATTATACCAAATATAAGAACTCACTTAAATGATCTCATTTAATAAAGCAAAAGTATATACCTGTATAAACATCACACAATCCGAGAAATCAAGCCCAACCCACCATACCCAAGAGAAAGAAGAATGCATAACTGGCTGAAGTTATGTTCTGCAGCCCACTGTGATCAATCATTCAATGGTGTATTCCCAACCCCTCCTTGATACTTAGCTGTCTACCAGGTCTAGTTGACAAGAGTAACTAATTTCAATCAGCTCTAATTCAAAGCTTGTAATATCATGCTTAACATTTCTAAATAATGTTGTGCTACAGATAGATTATACAAGTTTAAGCTAAAATTTATATACACAATCAAGGGATAGGTACCTAATTTTGTTTAAACTGTAGCTTGATGATATATACAACATATATGGATATGAGCAATCTTTCCCTAATCTTCTCCGAATGTTCGGGCTTTTGCTGATCATTTTGAAGCTGACGGACGTCCATGGATGAATAGCAAGAAGCTAAGAATAGGAAACTGGGTAGAGCCTCCTTTGTCAAACATGAAAAGACATGAGAGACATATTTAGAAACATCTCTTTGGTTGAACAAACACACTTCTTCGCATTAGAGAAGATTCAACATAGGCAACCAATAAACTATTCTAAAGCAGGCATATCCATGGAGCTTGCACTGCACAACGATATATTACTGTCAATCTGTCATGCATAAGTTCTCCCATAGGACAATAAGTTCTTCCTTTTTTTTTTTTTTTTCCCCTACTAGAGAAAAGATTTTTCTTTTTTTTTTTTTTTTGATAGAAGATGAAATTGGGAAATGGAAATGGCTTACAAGATGATAGTCATAACTAGCCTTTTGGCCTCAAACTTCCATGAACATAAGGTCAATTCAATCTAATAAAGCGCAATTCACATTAATGGCTAAATTGATAATACAAGACTTGTTGATGTTCATCATTAAATACAAATGAACAGTCTGGTAAAAGCCCATCTTTACCTCTTCACTCTTAGATTTCAACCTTCACAATGGCCTCAACTTTCTGTATCTTGATTTTCTTATCCATAACAAAGTTGTCACTTTGTACTTACCAACAGTTGGCTTCCCAGTATCATTTCCCAAAGTCCTTGGTTGCTTCCCTTGCCCCTGCAATCCTATAAAAATCAATTTAAATAGCAGTTTAACATGAATTACAAGAGAGAATACACATTTTCAATGTATAATTTCGTATCTCATCTTCAAATTAAAGCAATTCCAGATATTAGATCTGGACTCGGTGTTCAAAGCAATCACAGTAGACCACACAACTGGATAAGAGAGAAAGTATTTTTGCTTAAATTCTTGCAACTTACTGTTTTCTATACTATTAATAATTATAAGATTGTATTCTGTGGAGTAATAGATAATACAGAAAAGCTCAAACGTAAATAGGACAAAAAAATAAAGAAAAGAAATTACCTGTAAGTTGAGTAAAACTTACGTACTTATATATTCTAGCTGTCTACAAATTATGTTTGGCAAGAGTAACTAATTGCAATTCGCTCTGATTTAAAACCTATAATTCATTATTAACATTTGTAAGTCAAGTTCATGTTGTCTCTAAATGATATAATCATGAATTAAAATTTTTACATAGTAATGGATAACTACCTGATATTTATTTGTGATAAAATTGGCAAGTCATGTTATGATGTAATCATTGTCAATCGATATTTCAGTGATGTGAGCAATCTTTTCCCAATCTTCCCCTTTGTGCTTTTGGCATCTCTTTGTAAGTGAAGAACAAAACCTGATTCCTAGTGAAGATAGAGTACTTGGCAGGCCCTCCTTTGGCAAACATTCCAGCTTTGAACAATTAAAAAAATACAAAGATCTGAGGGAATAGAGATGACAGAGACCCTTGAAGTCTAGTGTTCTCAGATTATGACAGCTATTCAATGAAAGATGAGTAAGAGAGCGTGGCAGAAGCCCCTGATCAGGAAAAGACTCTAGGTGATGATCTTCAATTTTCAATGTTTCTAGAGAAATGTGAAGATGCAAACCCCATTTCATTCGAGAGGCAACTAGTTTGGGGCAACAGTGAATTTCCAAATGCTTCAGATTTGGTGGCAAGCCTCCCTCAGGAAATAATTTCAATTGTTGGCACTTTTGAAGAGTCAATTTTTGGAGAGAAGACAGGTGGCAGAGACACTCTTTTGGCAAACATTTTAGTCTTGGGTAATTGTCAAAAATCAATTCTTTGAGGGAAGGCAGGTTGCAAAGATGCTCCTTTGTCAAGTATTGTTCTATTCTCGGACAATTAGAAATACAAAGACGCTCCAGATTTGATGGCAAGGCCTCATCAGGAAATAATTCTAGCTGTGGACAATTGCGCAACCGTAGCTCTCTAAGAGATGGAAGGAGTACATGCATCTTTTCTGGCAAAGATTTTAAGTTCTCCAGACCATCAATATGACACTCATCAAGTTTGGGAGCAAATAATCCTCTTTTGGGAAATGATGCAAATTTTGGACATTGAGAGATTTCCAACGATGTCATAAATGTATCATAAGGATCATCTCCCTCTGAAACAGAAATCATTTCAAAATTAGGACAATTCCAAAAAGAGAGCCGTCGAAGCTCAGGGAAATAATCCAGTGAAAAGGTCCTAAGAGACTCACAACTACTTCGAATGGATATTTTATGAATAGTTGTAGCATGGGGAAAGGAAGCCACAAGTTTCTCACAATCTCTAATAGATAGTGACTTTAAAGAAGGAAGTAGCTCTGGTAGCTGCTCTTTCAGCCTCGGGCAACTTGTTATGCAAAGATATTGGAGCACGGGGAAAGCACCCGGTATATCTTTACATTCCCAATCTTCCCATCCCTCCATATGTTCAAATACCAACTTTTGAAGAGATTGAAATGGAATAGAAGAAGAGCTGTCTCCATAAAACTCATGACCAATTTTCACTATTGAATGACAGTCTATGATGTTTAGTGTCTTGAGAGATGGTAGAACGCCAAATGGTGGCAACAACTCACAATTACAAAATCTCAAAATTAGATTGACCAGATTCTGCAATGAATAATCTCCAAACCAATGAGGAAACATTTTACTACCATATCCCGAAATTGACAACTCTTTCAAGTTTTGGTGAGGTTGAAGCTTCTCAAGTACACCTCTTGTCCTTTCTGATTCATCCTTTTCATTCCATCGAAGGGTCAACTTGTCAAGGTGAATTTTATTTTTCAAATTCACATATAATGCGTGCATGGGATTCACTACGTTTTGCAACCCCGAAATAGATAGTTGTCCGCCAAGATCAAGTTCAGCTAGCTGCAGGATGTCAGAATCAGCACTTTTGCCGACAGAAAATGATGTCAGTACTTGAAGCTTTTTCAATTTTCCTAAATGCATAGGCATCTTTCTGACTTCAGTATGCTCAATATCAAGATATAGAAGATTTAAAAGTTTATGCAAACCTGATGGCAACTCAACCAAAGATGCACAATGTTTCAACATCAATATTTGTAGATTATAAAGCAAACATATTGAATCAGGTAGTTTGGCAATTTTTGTCCCAGATAGGTCCAGGTATCGTAGATGCTTGAGTTTGCCTACGGAATCTGGCAACTCAGTAATGTTGAAATAGCAAAAAGATAACACTCTTAAGCACTGGAACTGGGATAGTACAACATCAACTATATTGCTAGATATCGAAGTTAAACTACTTGTACTACGATACTTATTTAAAAGAAGGAATGTTCGCATTTTGTTAGCCTTGTATGCAGCCTCAAAATGTTTATTAGACATTATTCTATTTCTCTCTGTACTTACAAATGAAAAATGATGACATATTTCTGAGATTGTTTGTGGCACTTTGTCTTCTTCTTCCAACTTGAAACAAAATTCTCCAGAGACATATTTTGCCAAATCACAAAGAAGGTCATGCATGATAAAATAATTGCCTCTTTTGGAATATTGGAAAAAGGACCTTGTTAGTAACTCATTGAAGTAATGATGTCCGACCTCTCTAACTCTCTTATTGTTTTGAGAGTAGCGCAATAAGTTTTCTCCCTTCCACAACCATATTAGATACTCCTTGTCAAAATTATATCCTTTGGGGAATAAGGAACAATAAGCAAAGCATCTCTTAAGATTTGAAGGAAGGTAATAATAACTTAATCTCAAAGCTGGTAGAATATCACCTCCATCATCTGACATATCCCATATTTCACTTGTCAAAATGCTATTCCATTCCTCATTTGCTTCTTTTGAGCACAGAAGACTGCCAATCGTTTTCAAAGCTAGAGGCAACCCTTACACTTCTTCATGATTTTTCTGCCAACTTCTTCAAGGTTTGGATTTGAATTAGGATTCTTGCCATGAAATGCGTGCTTAGAAAATAACAACCAAGAGTCTTCTTCTGTTAACTCATTAAGAAGAATTATGTAAGTAGAGTGCATGGTATTGGCTACTTTGGTACTACGTGATGTTACCAAAATTTTGCTTCCTTGAACCCCATCAAGAAAGGGCTTCTCCAAATCCTCCCAATTCAAAGATCTCTCATTCCAAACATCATCTAAAACAAGAAGAAACTTTTTCCCAGCCAATTTCTCCTTCAATTTATGTTGCAACATATTCTTGTCCTTAGTATCATCAACATAAGAAGTAATTGACTCAAGAATTGTTTTCATCACCCTTATTACATCAAATTCTTCAGACACATAAACCCAAGCTTTAACATCAAATTCACTTTCCACCCTCTTATCATTGTACACAAGTTGAGCAAGGGTTGTCTTGCCCATCCCACCCATAGCAACTACAGAAATGACTGAATAAGGACGATTGCCCCTCACATTGTCAGATAGCAAGCACTCAATGATCTTTTCTTTCTCATCATTTCTGCCACATATTTCAGCTTCATCCACCAAAGATGTTGTTGACCTGTCTGGCATCCCTTCTAATCCAACGCCAATACTGCTACCTTCTCTCAGACCTAGTATATCCTTTTGGGTCTTAAGATATTCTAGGTTGTCAAGGACTTGTTTCATCCTTGATTCAATTTTTTTGTCAAATGAAGAGACAGAAGCACGAAAGCAGTTCCATACCTTGCTGGTTTTACTGGCCCGACCTTCAGCTTCCAGTTGCTTGCGTTTGGAGACTTCGGTGTCAATCTCATCCAGGAGATCTTCTGCTTCATAAGCAGCATTTTTTACCTCATCGACCCATCTTTTGATGTTGAGATCCTTGATCTGCTTGTTCTCAGCATCATCAATCACCACATTGATGGCTAAAAGAGTGACTTTCAACCTTTGTAGCAGTGTCTTGTTCAGCTTTCTTCCCCTGAAATAGTCCAGAATGTCAGCGGAAGCCAACCTGTCCAACGCCACCTCAAACAAGGAGGAGAATAGAGCACCACCAATCAATTCTACAGCCATAGCTTTTTTCTGTTTCTTCGTTTTTCCGAGATGCAGGAAAGGACTCAGGATAAGAAATCTATGGCTAGTTTATGCCAATGGAACGAAGATAGCAAATAGACTTTTTATCAAACTACTTTGAAAAGTCTTAGTTTAGGTGCTGCAGATGACTTCTGGGACATGGGAAACTTCCTCGCAAATAAACAGAAACCGAGGCAACAATAATAGACGCGGTTGGGTTGAATTTGTATTTTGTAAGTTGTAAATTTCAGTGCAATTACTAGTCAAATGCAAATTTATTTTAATTTTTTCAACTCTTTTTTTTTTTTTATTTTGTTCATGTTATATTTTATTCCCTAATTTTCGAATAGTTTTAAATAAGTAAAGTAGTAGACCTTCCATTTTGAGGTTGTTTTGTGGTACTCTTCATTATCCAAGTGTGTTTTTGTCAGAGTTAATTTTAGTGTTATGTGAACAAATTTAAAAACAAGACACAATATATATATATATATATATACACACACACACAGAGAGAGAACAAGGAATTGGAATTTTAACTTTCATTAAGAAAAAGAATTGACAATTAAATAAATGAAAGCGTCAATTTTTTCCGCTCCAAGCGAAAAATTGAAAAAAAAAAATATTTTGGCAATAGTATTATAAATTACTAAAGTAAATAATAAATTATAAAAATTTAAATAGAAATTCCAATCGGGTAATCCATGCAATAAAATCAACTATTAATGATTCTATCAATTTATTATGAAAGCTTTTCAAAAAATTTTATTGTGAAAAGACTTTGCAGTCTAAGGCCAAAATGCAGCATTCTAAATTTAAAAAATAAAAAATGGTTCAAGTCCATTGGTTCTTATGAGTTTACCCACAAAAAACTCAATTGGGTGTCAAGTCTTATCTGTTCCAACTAAAAAATACTTGAATTTATTTTTGTTTAATTTTTTCTACCCAAACCCGCATTTTATAAAGTATGACATTTTTGAATTAGTCTTCCCCACCACAAGAGAAAACGAAATGGTGCTAACAATAATTGAGGTGGCCCAGTTCAATTTATTTGTACGTGGAAATTGTTGAATAATAAATGTAACTTGATTTTTTTCTTATGCTGTAACTTGAAATTATTATTAAATTATCTTTAATCTTAAAACTCACTCAAATTTCTTGACTTTATTTTTATTATATTTTTATAGATCTTATCATGTCATATATATATATATATATATATATATACACACATATATTTGTTTTATGTAACTTAAATAACCTTCTTTTTTACTTACGTAATTATTAAAAATTATTTAAATAAACTTCACATATCATTTTATATTCATTATTTTATATAACTTAAATAATTTTTTTTACTTTTGTAACTATTAAAAATTATTTAGATAAATTTCACAGATCATTTTGTATCTTCATTTTTTCTCTTGCTCTTCCCTTTTCTTAATATTGTTGACAAATGGCTCCACAAATATCTTATTTTTTCGCTTGCTTGGATAGGGAATCATCTTTACACTGTGATTTTTCAGTCATCTTGTCTAATCGTGGAACTTTACATTTGATATAGTGTAAATAAGAGTGTCAAGAAATACATTAATTAAGATTAAATTAAAAAATTACTTATAGATTAACAGATTAAGAATTTGTTTGAATTTAGAAAACGTCATTTTATGTATGAATATAATATTCAAATACTTTTGCTCGTAAAAAAAAAAAGAAAAAGAAAATATTAACATTACAAGGACGAGTTATGAAACATTTTTTTTTTCTTTCTTTTTTTATTTTTGGTTTGCTCTAGAAGACCTGACACATTTTTTTAAAAGAGTAGCAAAATGTACTTTAATTTTTACAAGTGTTTTTCCTTTTTATTTAAATATCATTCCTAACACTTAAGGATTACATAAAAGTACTTTAAATTTGGTTGACAAGAGTAATTAATTGCAATCCGCTCTAATTCAGAACCCATAAAGTCATTATTAACATTTAAAAGTTTTAATTTTTTGCCATTAAATAAGTGGTTTTTAACATTAAATAAAGACCGGTAAGATTATTTGATATCAAAAAATAACTTTCTTTAATTCTTCTGTTAATTTAAACTGGAGACACAGTTAAGATTAATGGTTTACTATTTTTTTAAAACTTCTTCCTAAAATACCTTTTATTTTCTTACCCACTCACCTCCTTCCTAAAACCTCCAATCCTCTTTATTGATTCTCTCTCTTTCACCACACCCAACCTTCATCTCCCTCAAGAATAAAACCCATAGCAAAATTGCCTAAATTTATACTCTTACCCGGCTTTCTTTAATTGTTCTTAAAATACCATTAACTTTAAGTATTTCCTACCTAACCCCTTGAAATGTCGAAAATAGGGCTGAGCAAAAATTGAAAAACCGCAAGAAACCGACCGAACCGAACACAATTTAGAAGTTTCGGTAAGTTAAACACAGTTTATATAATCGGTTGCAGTTTTAAATTTTGGCAAGAATCGGTTTTTCGGTCAGAATCGGTTTCAATTTCTTTCAACCGAATGAAACTGAAACCGACCGAAAACAAGCATTTGTATTTCTTTCATACCGTTGCATCCATTGTCTTCCATGCATAGCTGCTGTAGATGAGCAAAGCCATGAATAAACTCCTATATTTTGGCACTTAATTGAATATTATATGGGTTCTTTGTACCATGTGTCTTTCATTCTCTAACACCAATGGCCCAATGCATGTTGCCATAGTATAAGGGAAAAGAAACCATCTGGACTATCCTTATAATGCCAATGTCATGCATCTTTTTACCATTATTTATATTTTAAAATAAAATTGAATATACTTTAAAGATATTAAAAGGCTTAATTTTTTATGATTTAAAAGACATAAATTCAAGATATTAATCATACAAAAAATTAAATAAACAATTCATAGCAGAATAAAAAAAATAACAATTCAAAGAAAATTTATTTTATTAATGAACAATAAAAAATGTTTTATTTTACTTAATAAAAAATAAACATTTTAGTTTTATTAATAGAGTATACTTTATTCTTTACCACCATAAATTTTAAGACATTTACCAAAATAAATTATAAAAAAATAGCAATCCATCAACTTTAGAACTCTTAAGTTTTCTATTCTAGAAACTTGTGAGTGCATGTCAAGTGAAAGAAGAAGGAAAACATTCAAGCTCTAGAGACAGAGTCCCCATCAACCTTAGAGCCCCAATCCTAAGCATTCACCGTCTCTTGGTCAAACTTTTTTTTTTTTAAAGAAAAAGATTATTACTGTCGGTTAACCATTAACAGACCGAAACCGACTAAAACCGAACCGTCGGTTTTAAAGAATAGTCGGTCGGTTATCGGTTTGATAAAATTATACAATCAGTTAATATTAATTAGTTAAAAATATAGTCAAAACTGACCATAACCGACCTATGCTCACCCCTAGTTGAAAAGAGAAGACGCATAAAGATAATGCAAAGAACCCATTGAAACCGGGGTGGCTTGTAGAACTTCTTTCATCACCTCCATTTCTTCTTTACATAGCTTCATTTCTTTAACTCTTTTTATAAAAGGGTGTAAAACAAAAATATTGGGGTCTTAAAAGAAATCACACCCCCCCCCCTCCGTTTGCAAATCTTTCTTTTGTCCACTCTACTCAATCATTCTTGTCGAATAAGCCTCGTCCCCACCAAAATGTCAGTATCTAATTATGACTTTCGTTTGAAAGCAGTTTGAACAGTTGGGAATCACAAATTTATTTAGCACAGCAGTAAACAAGGATGCAAGATGTAATATCCCAAATTTTTTAAGAGAATAACATAAATTTACACTAAAATAATTAAATTAGTAGTATGTTTGCTAAATGTGATTGTGAAGTGTGAGAATATTAAGGATATGTATAAGGGTGATAATTATGTGTATATGCACATATAGCTAGGAAATGGATGTTATGTATTTATATGATTGAATATTAGCCCAAGAAAATGTAACATCCCTCTATTTTATTCATGATAGCCACATATAAATTGTAATGTAATTTTATAACATGTTAAAGGACTATGGAATTTAATTTCTATCTTAATTAATGAAATATGATTGAAAGTGAATGGTGAACTCTTGGTTACTTTCTATTGTATGTGCTTACATAATTGTGATTCTCATTACCATAAAAATAAAGTGAACTAAGAGGAATGAACTTTGAATAATTAAGGAATTAAAGAGTTAGAAATGTGGTATAAATTAATGCAATTAAATGGCATGGTTATCTAAGTGAACTACTAGTTAGGGAGATGGTTAGAATGTGACCAAATTGGTTACAATTGGACCACATGAAGGCAGTAGCTGGCCTCCCCCAAGTCCCACGCCACTTGCATGCTTGTAGCCTCTAGAAACTTTGTAATTAGAGAGGGGACATTCTCACCAATCATAGCTTGACAAAATGTCATAGTATGATAATGGCATTCATGATATTTTGTATGATATTTTGGTGATATTTTAAGAGGCAAATAATAGAGACAATGAAGGAGGGGACTTGTGCATGAAGGAGGAGAGTTGAAGCCTTGTGTAAGTTGGTTAGAGAATTGGTGAGTCCATGAGGCAATCAATCCCAGCAGCACACTTGGCCATAGCAACTATATTTGACCACACCCTTGATGACCCATGATATTAGTTAATTTAAGAAAATAATTATGGAAAATATATTAGATAAAAAAGTAAATAAATAAAAAGGGAGAAGAGAGGAGAGGAGGTCAGCCACTTGCTGGAAAGAAATGGAGGAAGGGGAGAAAAGAAAGAAGAGAAACAAAGCTTAGAGTTGAGGTAGCTAATGACTCCCTTAATCTCTTCTTACATACTATACAATTGCCTATGGATGTGAATGATTGTGGTATGCTATTATCTATTCCTTGCTGTGCTTGAATGATAATCAAAAGGATTATCATATTCTGTTGCTTAGAGCTGCCAAGGAAGTGGTTCTAAGTGAGTATGTGTTACTATGTGCATCATAGTGTTTTTCTTGCACTCACATGCCATTTAATGAGATTATTAACTAGTACCAACCATGTATATTCCCTAATTGACTCATTAGCTACTGAGACTTGAAGTCTCGTATCCATTTTTGTGGAACTCTCAATGATTTCCAGGTGGAGAAACACCAAGGGTGGCTGCGAAGCTTCAAATAAAGTGCGGTTGTGATTTAATTTGTAAGATACATGATTAATGTGTAATTATTTGTTTTAGTTGAATACTTAATGTATAAGGATGTATTGTAATGTTCATAAATGAGAAATGAACTGAATAGATGAAAGAGAAAAAATTGATAAAATTATGCTCAAGTGTATACAATAACCCTAAAACCGGTTTTCTAGCAGTTAAGAGAATAAATCAAGTAAGATCTTTTAAACCATGAGTTTTAACTTGAAAGTTTTTTAACAAGTATTTGACATATTTAATTTCATCCATACCAATTTTCGTGGCAATTGGAGCTCAACTCCATGCCCAAATAATTTTTCAAAATATCTAAACAGCATTCTCGCAGTACATAGGGCAGTGTACAAACTTTGTTTAATTAACCACCAAACCAACAATATTTTGTATGAAAATTTTACCACATGTTCGAGACACATTAAAATTGTAATCTGGAGCTTTTCATGATTTTTTGATGTCTACATGTTACATTTTTATATTTTACAAAAATAGGGCAGCAAGCTGTCTAAACCAGTAAGTTGTCCAATTGAGACTTAAACTTCTAATTAGTAATTGCCTTATTGAATTGAGTCAAATGAAAGGAGTTTTTCATAGAGTTAAAATAAGGTGTTACACAAGATGGGACTAAATCATCCACCAGTTTTAATGGCAGAATAGTCCAAACATTGATTACGCAAAAAATTAGTAGGTGATTTCAAAAAATAAATTTTAAGAATAATATAAATACAAAAAATGGCATCATTAATTTTAATAGTTGAATTGAATGAAAATTTTTATTTGATATCAAATAATTTTATAAATTCTTATTGAATATTAAAGAAGATTCATTTAATAAAAGAAATTTGATAAATTTTCTTTTCATATTATCCTTATTTAATAGATACTTAAAAAAAATTTACTTTTAAAGACAATATTTGCAAGTCATAACATGCATGTTATGACGTCATCGCGGATACATATGTGAGGGATACGAGCAATCTTCGCCTTTCTACTTTTGGCATCTCTTTCTTAGTAAAGAATTAAGGAAGATAAAGAACTTGGCAAATCTTCCTTAGGCAAGCATTCCAACTTTGGACAAAGAAAAAGATACAATACTCTGATGATAGAAGACAACACCCTTAAAGTCTGATAATTTTAAATACATATACTAAATAAAAAAATTATTCTTAATATGTATCACTTTTTAAAAATATATACTAATATGTATAACTTTTTCAAATATTACAGTATAATAATGTGATATTTAACTAAAAAATTAATAACTTACAAATATCGTAATATTATACTGTGATATTAGTAATAACTAATATCACATATATGAAGCAAAAGAGTGAATTGGATTATTTTGTAAATAAAAATAAAATAAAGCATAAAAATATAAATTTTCATGAAGAGAATAAAATGAGATGTCATCTCACTTTATCTTATCGCATTTTATAAAAATTTTTTATTTTTATAAATAAAACATAAAAAATAATCTCTCTAAAATTTTTTTAGACACATACAATATCTCAAAAATTATCACATATACAAATAATTTTCATAAATATTTATTAATATATACTACTTTTAATAAAATTATATCACCTTTTTATAACTTTATTTTATTTAATTTAAATTTATTATACTTCATAATTTAAAATAAAATAAAATAAAAAATTAAATATTAATGTAATTTTGTTAATTAAAAATAAAAAATAAAAAAATTTAATTTTGTTTTTTTATTTTTTCATTTTCATATATTTTTTTTATTATTATTATATTTTTACACATTTATCTTGTTATCTTCATCACATTACCGTAGCATATTTATCAGTTATTAATTTTTTTAATGAAATATTATATTGTTGCAACGTGATATTATTTAAATATTATATTATTAATATTTAGAGAGTGGCAGAAGCCTATTACGAGGAAAAGACTCCACATAATTATCTTTAATATCCAATGTTTTCTAGAGAGTTCTGCATATGCAAACCTCATTTCATTCAAGAGACAACTAGTTTTGGGCATTTGATAATTAGTCAGATGCTTCAGGTTTGACCGCAAGCCTTTCTCAAGAAATAATTCCAATTGTTGAAAATAATGAAAAGTTAATTTTTTAGGGAAGATAGATAACAGAGACACTCTTTTGGAAAGCTTTCCAGTCATGACCAATTTCCAAGAGTCAATTCTTTGAGGGAAGACAAGAGGCAGAGACCCTCATTTGGTAAGCTTTCCAATGTTGGGCATTTTGCAAGAATAAATTCTTTGAGCGAAGACAATTATTTGTACAATTATGCACACTCTAATGTAGTCTTTATACATTTGTTGATTACAAAAATAAAATTATAAATAAAAAATAAGAGAAATGAAAATAAAAAAAGGTGCAAAGAAGGGAGAAAAGATGTCCAGGTAAGCTGTTCAAACAGGTGCGCACTGCCAACAAATCTTGGTCAAATTTACAAGTACAAGATGAGGTCAAGTCTTGCTGTAAATATAAAGACATTGTTAATAGATAATTTGTAAATGCTTTATAAATATTCTAAAAAATTAGAGATATGTCTTAACTCTCGTAAGTCTCTAAACTTAACTCACTGAAACTTTTTTTAATAAGAAAAAAAATTAATAGGCGTATACTTAACAAATCCCCTTTTGTAATATCTGTACGGCAAGAAATTCAACAGAGGATCTTACCTCTGTTATTACCGGAAGTTCTCTACATATCGCATCACTTTCCTTATGTCACTGCTTGCTTCCCTAAACGTTGCACTCCTAAATATCAAATCAAACGGCAATTAGCTATAGGGTTGAAACTCAATAAGACGAGGAAATATATTTTCATCAAATATCTTCGTATCATCCTTAATTTTTAATAAAAGATACATTTATCCCTTTTAATGACTCCATAAATATTACAAAAAAAAATAGAAAATATTTTATATTACTTTTTTTTTGTTTTTAATGGTAATTTATGGAATAATACTATCTAATTAAAAAAATTTATCAAAATTTACCAGAATAAAAGCAAATTTATCAGAAAGAAATTTTAACTCCGTGAATATCGTATTATCGTACTGTGATATTTATGAGTTGTTAATTTTTTAATCAAATATTGTATCAGAGTGATACAATATTATTTAAATATTGTATTATCGTATTGTGATATTTAAAAAAATGATATATATTAATAATAATTTTTTTATGTGATATATCTACGTAAATATCCTCATTTCAGGCTAGCATACCGTGGATTACAAGCTTAATCTGACCAAGTTAAAAATATCTGCTTTTTATGAGGTTTAAGAAATTGAGCTCAAAATCAATCCCGTGTGTAGCAAGTTTATTCAGGTTTTTAGACCTGGTATAATTTTTATAAAAAAAAAAATTCTAAATTTACCACACTCCTATCAAATATCTCAAATTCACAACAGTATATGGCAATTGGAAAACTAGACACAACATTTAAAACCATTTGAAGTCTTTAACATAAATTACAAGTAATTAACTTCCAGAAAAATTAATTGCAACCAAATCATCTATGAAAAAAAGATAAAAGTCATCTATGGCACAGTAAGTTAACCAAGGAGTAAGATTATTGAATAGGCAAATGTGAGGAAGGCAACATTCATGTGTGGCTTCTTCCCGCACCTAAGCTTATCAAAGAACACGGAGACATTAAAAATATTTGTAAAATGTCTAAAAGTTCCCTGTAATACACATTACGTTCGGCTATTATAATTCGGTGCCATAATCTGTAATCTAAAAGCTACTCAAAACAATCAGAGCTAAGAAAAACAAACTAAGCTAAGCATCTCAAGATCAATGTTTTTGTGTATGCCAGTCAGAGTTGCAATTTAACACCGAAAGCCAAAATGCAGCATTTTAAAATTAAAAAATAAAAAATAGTTCAAGTCCTTTGGGTTATGAGTTAGCCCACAAAAAACTCAATTTCTGCCCAGACTAAAAGTAATCGAATTGCCAACTCTTGTGAGGATGACTTTTGCCAAAATGTCTTCCATGGTGCTAACAATAATTGAGGTGGCCCCGTTCAATTTATTTGTACATGGAAATTGTTGAATAATAAATGTACCTAGAATTTTTAACTTGAAATTATTATTAGATTATCTTTAACTTTTCAACTTACTCGAATTTTTTAATTTTTTTTATTATATTTTTGTAAGTCTTAATATGTTATATCATTTTTTAAATTTTATGTAATTTAAACAATTTTTTTCTTTACTTACTTATGTAACTGTTAAAAATTACTTAAATAAACTTGACAGATCATTTTGTATCTTTATTTTTTTTCTTCCTTTTTCCTTTTCTTAATATTGCTGACAAATGGTTCCATAAATATCTTATTTTTTCAGTTGCTTGTACAGTGAATCATCTTTACATCACATTGCGATTTCCGGTCATCTTGTCTAATCGTAGAACTTTATATTTGATATTAACAAGGTTTACTTAAATGGAACTTTAAATTTCTATATAATAGTGTAAATATGAGTGTCAAGAAATGCATTAATTAGAATCAAATAAAAAATTACTTGTAGATTGACAGGTTAAGAGTCTATCTGAATTTAACCTTTTAAAAAAATATTTTTGAGAAATAAAAGCTGAAACAAACGTTAGTTTATATATAAATGTAATATTCAAAAAGCACTTTTGTTTGTGAAAAAAGCAAAGGCAATATTAACATTACAAGGACGAGTTATGAAGCTTTATTTTTGCTCGAGAAGACCTAAGACATTTTTTAAAAGAGTAACAAAATGTATTTTGGCTTTTACAAGTGTGTCTGCTCTTTATTCAAATTAGAGGTGAGCAAAAATTGAAAAACCAACAAAAATTGACCAAACCGAGCACAACTTAAAAGCTTTGGTTGGTTAAATATGGTTTGTGTGATTGATTATAGTTTAAGTTTTAGCAATAATTGGTTTTACTCGGTTGGAATCGGTTTCCATTTGTTTCAACCAAATGAAACGAAAACCGACCGAACACAAACATTATATTCCTTTGATACCGTGCGTTAGATGTATTGTCCTCTATGCATAGTTGCTATAAATAAATAAAGCCATGAAGTGTGTGAGAGAAACTCCTATACACTTTGGCACTTTCGCTCGATAATATCATATTACGATAATGCAATATTCATGGTATTGCGAATATTCATAAACATCAAATTATCATACTATAATATTTGTGAGTTAATAATTTTTTAATAAAAATTGTAATTAAGTGATGTGATATTATTTAGATATCATTTAATTGTATTACAATATCTGATTTATATAGTTATATTAATAAATATTTATAAAAATAGCTATATTAGTAATATCAGGCATAGCTTTCTAAGTGATGTAAGGAGTACATCCATCTTTTTTCTGGCAATGCTTTGAAGTTCTCCATATCTACAATATGCTAACACAAATACAGAAAAATTAAGTGACTTCAATAACTTTATGCTAAACAAACAATGAAAGAGTCCGACAGATTTATCACTTCCAAGAGCTAATATACAGAAAATTTGTCAATTGAGGCTACGAAAGTCATATTTGGTGGGCCAAATTTTACCCTATTCATTTGGGATTGTTCAAAAAAAAATTAACTTTAATAAATTAATCACAAGTTTACATTTAAACTGGCCATACTTTGGGGGCTGTGATGATAGGGAGGTTTTGCAATTAAATGGTTCAAGGAAAATTTAATATATAACTATATATTTATTTATTAAGGAAGAATCCTTTTTTATCTATTTTTATGCAAAAAATTGTACGTGAAAATATGTTACTTTTATTTCAAAATGTAAATGTTTGTTTGTGTTTTTATTAAATACTTTCAAATAGTAAAAGCGAAAAATTATTTTTTCTTTTTAAAATATTCCTTTTAGAAAGAGTAATTGGCTTCTCATTCTGCAATTTTTTTTTTCAAACTTCTAAAAATGTTTTTTTAAAAGCCAATCAAATAATAAAAATTTACACAAACGTCGCATATGAATGCGTTCCCAATCTCCCATAACTAAATCCCTATCCTTGTCACGGATTTGTGTTTTCTGCATTCAGAGGCTCTGCAGTCACGATCCAACGGCTGCAATTAGCCCTCAGCATCCCAAATCTATCCTAGTCATTGAATTACCGAGCATTTGTTTAATGAGCCTTGTCTCTTTAGTCTTGACATCGACAGCTAGGATGAGTTCGGGATGTTGAGTGTTGATCGAAACTGTTGGATCGTGACTGCAGAGACTCTTAAATGCAGAAAATCCAAATTCCTTGGTTACTCTCTCGGTCTCTCCAACAACTCGGCAGTTCACTCCCCGGGGCAGCGGCGGCTTCTCTTCCATCACGCCACCGCAGGCAGGGTGCAGTCCTTTCGGTTACCAGCAGCACCGATTCCGGTACGCATACCCCCATCGTCCCATTCTGTTTTCTTTCAAATACAAATTGTAAGGGTAGGAGACCAGAGAGACCCTTTTACATTCAGGCTAGAAATCTTCGCCTCAAAAACTTGCATTTCGAAATCCCATTTATTTTTCAAAAGCTAATTTTGGCACGACGACTGTGCACTCATGTTTGGTTCTCTGTTTTTAATTATTGTAAGAGAACCCATTTTTCCAATTCCCCATTTTCAAAATGTTATTTCATAGCTATATGCAATCGCTGAACAGTTGAAGTAATTGGTGTTTCATTCCAATATAATTACCCCTTCGTCTGCTGTCATTTGCTGTTAACATTGATATTACAATTGGAATTTTAACTATTAAGAATTCATCATTAACTGTAAATGCTTGCATCTACTTTGTATGTATCTGAAACTCTCTGTTACTTTGCTCTGTATTCCTAGTTTATCCACCTTGGATTCACTGTTCACATCATTTAATTTGTTCACGCCTGGCTTTTGTTTCTGATATTGCCTTGAGAGAACCAATATTATTACTATTGACAACATGTTGTCAGGTTAATTTCCTTGTTGAAATGTTGTATAAGTCTTTCATTGGCATGACAAGAATCCAAAACTCTTCCATTTGAGTCCCTCAATTTGCTCTTAAAACCTCGTATTACAAATTTATCAAATTGACCTAGTAAATTATTGACATATTAAAATTAAAAAAATTCAGTTATAAATTATACATGATTCAAAATTTAAAAATTAATTTCCAATTATACTTAATCTAGAACATATTAAAAAAATCAATTTTAAAGTTTACATATTCCATAACATACTTTTTTCATATTAGACCCACACAAACTTCACAAACCTAATTAAACACCAATTAGATCACACAATCTCAAGAAAATCAAATCTAGAGTCTACCAAATATGATGGATTGATAGATAGTCATAACCCACATATATTAGATTTGTAAAAATTACCAACTAAAAAGCGTCATTGTGATGAGAGAGAGAATAGAAGCTTTGAAGGTGGAAGGATGCAATGAGAGAGAGAGAGAAGGAGAAGGTTGAAGGTAGAAGGCTACCATGAGGGAAAGAGAGGTAAAAGCTTGGGAAAAGGCTAAGGTGGTGGGGGAGGGGTTTATGCAGTGTTAGGTGTGGGAGGGTATTGCAAGGAGAAAAAAGTTAGTAAGGGGTTAGATTAGAAATTTTAAGGGTGTAACAAGAAACCATTTCCTCATTTCTTTCCATACCTCCCACCCTTTAGTACAAAGGTGAGGTGTGAAAAAACTAATAGTATGGAAACAGAATTTGGATTCAGGAACTTTATAACAATAAAAGTAACTGACTCTTAGTAAATTTAAGATATTAATATTAAATTTAATTGTTTTTTATTTATTATATTTATTTTTTTTTAAAAAATATTATTTGTGCATATATGCGCAATGCAATGCAAGAATAGATATAGGATAAGACGTTTCGTCTCATATTGGCCAAAAAGATTTTATATTATATTAGGACGAGATTAGGACACACTTTTGAATCTCAAATAAAAATCATAACAAAACCAGGATGAGGGGAGTTTCGTCTCAATCCCATCTCAAATGTTGTTGAGACTCTATCTTGTCTCCGTCATACTTAATATTGATACAAGAGAGTTATGGGACCAGGATGAGAAATGACAATGGTTTGAGACAAGCAAAATTCTGTCTTTTCTCATTTCATGCCTAACCTTAGATATTTATTCTAGAACTAGGGGTAAATTGGACACCATAGAAATTAAAATTTATTATTGATTAAGTTACTTAAACATTATATTGCAGATTGAGTTGCTAAATAGTGAAAGTCATATATTTGCAATTATATACGCAGGGCAAGGAGTTGTGCTATGTCAAAATAAATGCAATGCAGAGAGATAGAATAGATGTTTTTTAGGTGGTTCGAGAACACCTACATCTACCTCCCTTTGCAGAGATTATCCACTAGTTCCTCAAGTCATGCTTGATTTTACAGCCTCATCAAAACAAAACCAAATATGTAGTGCAGTTCAAGAGTGATCTGCTGAACTTTGCTAAACTATTCATCCCTATTGGATATACAAGCATGATTTGAATTGGAGAAAGAGTTGCTGATTGAAAAAATATAAGATATGTCAAAGACATAAAGTTAAAAAGACTCGTTACAAGTATAATTTAGATTGCTGAACTTTGCTTGATGAAGGCCTGATACATATTACAAGGATTAACTAATTCAAAGTTAAATATCTAAGCTAACCAATGAGGTGAGAGTGTGAGATAGCACTTTTACAATTTTGGAAACTTGTTTTCAAACTGTAAACAATGTAATGTTCTTAAAAATAGTTATAAAATTTGCAAAGTTTTGATGTCATAATTTCGAAAACTTGATTTGTGCATGTGAGACAAATGTAAAAGATAAGGAAGAGAAGCAAGACATAATCGATTTATAGTGGTTCGGCTTATTGCCTACATCCACGCTCAACCTTTGAGAGAGTTTCTACTAAAATGTTTAATCAACAAAACTTACAATCCACCACACTTTCAATAAATGGTTTTAACAAGCTCCCCTTTTTAACACAAGGGTTACAAGATTATTAGAAGTTGCACCAAAAGAAATATAACTATTATTTGTCCTTGTAAAACCCTAGTTAAGTGCTTTTATATGAGGAAATGATTTGGTGCAATGATGTAATTCTAGAGATAAGGCTCTAATACCCTTATATTCTGCTATCAAACTCGACCCCTTCTCCAAATGCGAAGCGTCTTATCTATGGCTTGATTCCTTTCTTTGCCCCTGTACTCCTTAAAGTCAATTCAAAAAGCAGTTTAATATAAGAATTATGTGAAGAAAAAGACATACTTTTATTGTATATATTTATAAGACATAATTACCAACAAAAGACATTTTTAAAAAAAAAAAAAAAAAATTATTTACCAAATGAACACATTCAAAACTTATTCTCAATATACCACTCTTTTTGTGCCTCCTAGAAAAAGCCATTTATAACCATGAAACAGAATTATAGAGGAACATGATATCCTACTTTCAGTGAGAAATTACCAAATGAGAACTGCACATGAAGGGTTAGTCTCCTGAAATCTGCTAAAGTACCATAATCATCCCCTGTTTGAAAAACATTTAGTGGTCAGAAAAATATGCCATCAAATGGGGCGGCAAGATGCATTTGGTCCAATAGTTGTTTTGAAACAAAATGAAAATTTTAATTCATAGTATATATTTTGATTGATAGGGACATGCTTCTGCTAAACTTGTTATATTGATATCTCTGCTGATCATTCATTTGTGGCAAAAGAATAAACTATTGGTCAATTTTTTTAAAAAAAAAAACCTAAAAGATTTTAGCAAAAATGAACAAAGTGGAAGAGAAGACATACATTGAAAAATGGTTGAAAGCCTGCATTATTCCAGTCAGCTGAAATTTTTCCGATTCAGCATTTTATAGATATACTTTAATAATGTGATAGTATTCTGTTTTTAGTGGTAGATAATTAGAAACACATATAAAAGTTAATAAAATTACTTATAAGTAAAGTGGAGTCAATATTTTCTCTCTTACTTTGGGTTTCATTTTGTCTTACTCTCTTTTCATCTATTATGAAATTTTAATGTATAATATATTAAATTATTGAAAATAATTTTTTTGAGTAAAATAGAGTATGAAACAAAAATTAAATAAAATATGTAAACTCACTTTAAGTGATCTCATTTAATAAAGCAAAAGTATGTACCTGTATAAACGTCACACAACTGGAGAAATCAAGTCCAACCCACCATACCCAAGAGAAAGAAGAATGCATAACTGGCTGAAGTTATGCTTTGCAGGCCACTGTGTTCAATCATTCAATGGTGTATTCCCAACCTCTCCTTGATACTGGGCTGTCTACCAGATCTGGTTGATAAGAGTGACTAATTTCAATCAGCTCTAATTCAAAGCTTGTAATATCATGTTTAACATTACTAAATAATGTTATGCTACAAATAGATTATATAAGCAGGAGCTAAAATTCATATACACAATTAAGGGATAGATGCCTAATTTTGTTTAAATTGTAGCCTGATGATATATATAACATATATGGATGTGAGCAATCTTTCATTAATCCTCTCTGAATGTTCGGGCTTTCGCCAGATCATTTTGAAGGTGACGGCCGGCCATGGATGAATAGCAAGAAACTGAGAATAGAAAACTGAGCAGAGCCACCTTTGTCAAACATGAAACGACATATTCAGAAACATCTCTTTGGTTGAACAAACGCACTTCGCATTTGAGAAGATTCAACATAGGCAACCAATAAACAATTCTAAAGCAGAATATCCATGGAGCTTGCACTGCACAAACAGATATATAACTGTCAATCTGTCATGCATAAGTTCTCTCATGGGATAATAAGTTCATTTTTTTTTTCCTACTAGAGAATTTTTTTTTATAGAAGATTAAATTGGGAAATGGAATTGGCTTACAAGATGATAGTCATAACTAGCCTTTTGGCCTTAAAACTTTCAAGAACATAAGGTCAATTCAATCTCATAAAGCATAATTCACATTAATGGCTAAATTGATTATACAAGACCCCATGTTCATCATTAAAAACAAATGAACAATACCTCTTCACTCTTAGATTTCAACCTTCACAATGGCCTCAACTTTCTGTCTCTTGCTTTTCTTATCCATAACAAAGTTGTCACTTTGTTCTCACCAACAGTTTGCTTCGCCGGATCATTTCCCACAGTCCCTGGTTGCTTCCCTTGCCCCTGCAATCCTATAAAAATCAATTTAAATAGCAGTTTAACATGAATTACATGAGAGCATACCCATTTTCAATGTATAATTTCGTATCTCATATTGATATTAATGCAATTCCAGATATTAGATCTGGACTCTCTGTTCAAAGCAATCATAATAGACCACACAACTGAATAAGAGAGTATTTTCCTTGAATTCTTGCAATTTATGAATTTCTATACTATTAATAATTATATGATTGTATTCTGTGGAGTAATAGATAATACACAAAAGTTCAAACGTAAATAGGAAAAAAGAAAAGAAAAGAAAAGAAAGTACCTGTTAAGTTGAGTAAAAAATACATACTTATATATCCTAGCTTCTTACAAATTCTGCTTGACCAAAGTAACTTATTGCAATTCCCTCTAATTTGAAACCTGTAGTGCCATTATTAACATTTGTAAGTTAAGTTCATGTTGTCTCTAAATGATATAAACATGAACTAAAATTGTTACACAGTAATGGATAACTACCTGATATTTATTTATGTGATAAAATTGGCAAGTCATGTTATGATGTAATCACCGTCAATCTCTATATGAGGGATGTGAGCAATCTTTTCCCAATCTTTCCCTTTCTGCTTTTGGCATCTCTTTGTAAGTGAAGAACAATCGAAGATTTTTAGTGAAGATAGAGTACTTGGGAGGCCCTCCTTTGGCAAGCATTCCAGCTTTGAACAACTAAAAAAATACAATGATCTGAGGGAAGACAGATGACAGAGACCCTTGAAGTCCAGAGTTCTCAGATTATCACAATAACTCAAACAAAGACCATCAAGAGATCGTGGCAGAAACCCCTCATCAGGAAAAGACTCCAGGTGATAATCTTGAATACTCAATGTTACTAGAGAAATGTGAAGATGCAAACCCCAATTCATTCGGGAAGCAACTAGTTTGGGGCAATTGTGAATTCCCAAATACTTCAGATTTGGTGGCAAGCCTCCTTCAGGAAATAATTCCAATTGTTGGCACTTTTCAAAAGTCAACATTTTGAGAGAAGACAGGTGGCAGAGAAACTCTTTTGGCAAACATTCCAGTCTTCGGCAAAGGTCAAAAATCAATTCTTTTAGGGAAGGCAGGTTGCAAAGATGCTCCTTTGTCAAGTGTTCTTCTATTCTCCGACAATTAGAAATACGAAGACGCTCCAGATTTGATGGCAATCTCCCCTCAGGATATAATTCCAGCTGTGGACAATCAACCAAGCATAGCTCTCTAAGATATGGGAGGAGTAAGTCCATCTTTTCTGGCAGAGATTTTAAGTTCCCCAGACCCGTAATATGACACTTATCAAGTTTGGGGGCAAATAATTCTCTTTTGGGAAATGATGCAAATTTTGGACATCCAGAGATTTTCAAAGATGTCATAAATGTATCATAAGGATCATCTCCCTCTGGAACAGAAATCATTTCAAAATTACGAACATTCGAAAAAGATAGCTCTTGAAGTTCAGGGAAATAATCCAGTGAAAAGGTCCTAAGAGACTCACAACTACTTTTAATGGATATATCACGAATAGCCATAGCATGGGGAAAGGAAGCCACAAGTTTCTCGCAGCTTTTAATACGTAGTGACTTTAAAGAAGGAAGCAGCTCTGGTAGCTGCTCTTTCAGCCTCGGGCAACTTCTTATATAAAGATCTTGGAGCACAGGGAAAGCACCCGGTATATCTTTACATTCCCAATCTTCCCATCCCTCCATATCATCAAACGTCAACATTTCAAGAGATCGAAATGGAATAGAAGAAGAGCTGTCTCCATAAAACTCATGACCAATTTTCACTACTGAATCACAGTGATTAATCCATAGTGTCTTGAGAGATGGTAGAACGCCAAGTGGTGGCAACAACATACAATTACAGGAGTACAACCCTAGAAAGACCAGATTCTGCAATGAATAATCTCCAAACCAATCAGGAAACCTTATACCACCATATTTCCCAATTGACAACTCTTTCAAGTTTTGGTGAGGTTGAAGTTTCTCAAGTACACCTCTTGTCCTTTCTGATTTATCCATTCCATCCCATAGAAGCGTCAACGTGTCAAGGTGAATTTTATTTTTCAAATTCACAGCTAATGCATCCACGGGATTCACTACATTTTGCAACCCCGAAATAGATAGTTGTCCGCCAAGATCAAGTTCAGCCAGCTGCAGGATGTCAGAATCAGCACTTTTGCCAACAGGAAATGATGTCAGTACTTGAAGCTTTTTCAATTTTCCTAAATGCGTAGGCATCATTCTGACTTCAGTATGCTCAATATCAAGATATAGAAGATTTACAAGTTTATGCAGACCTGATGGTAACTCAACCAAACTTATACAATCTGTCAACAGCAATATTTGTAGATTATAAAGCAAACATATTGAATCAGGGAGTTTGGCAATTCTTGTCCAAGATAGGTCCAGGTACCGTAGATGCTTGAGTTTGCCTATGGAATCTGGCAACTCGGTAATGTTGAAATGGCTAAAAGATAACACTCTTAAGCACTGGAACTGGGATAGTACAACATCAACTATATTGCTACTTATCGAAGTTAACATTACAAGGACGAGTTATGAATTTCTTTTTTTTTTTTTGTTTGCTCTAGAAGACCTGACACATTTTTTAAAAGAGTAGCAAAATGTATTTTAATTTTTACAAGTGCACCTGCTTTTTATTTAAATGTTATTCCTAACACCTAAGAATTACATAAAAATACTTTGTATTTGGTTGACAAGAGTTATTAATTGCAATCTGTTCTAATTCAAAACCTATAAAGTCATTATTAACATTTCAAAGTTATATTAATTTTTATCATTACATAAAGCCCCATATAATTATTTGATATCAAAAAATAACTTTCTTTGACTCTTCTATTACAACATCTGTAACGGAGGTTGCAAAGGAGAGCACATATGAGCTAGAGACATTGTTAAGGTTAATGGTTTAGTATTTTTTTTTTAACTTCTTCCTAAAGGACCTTTTATTTTCTTACCCACTCACCTCCTTCGTAAAACCTCCAATCCTCTTTATTGATTCTCTCTCTTTCACCACACCCAACCTTCATCTCCCTCAAGAATAAAACCCATAGCAAAATTGCTTAAATTTATATTCTTACCCCCGGCTTTCTTTAATTGTTCTTAAAATACCTTTAACTTAAGTATTTCCTACCCAACCCCTTGAAATGTTGAAAAGAGAAGATGCATAAAGATAATGCAGAGAACCCATTGAAACCGGAGTGGGTTGTAGAAATTCTTTCATCACCTCCATTTCTTCTTTACACATCTCCATTTCTTTCGCTCTGTTCATAAAGAGCTAAGGGGTGTAAAACAACAATATTGGGGTCTTAAAAGAAATCACCTACCCGTTTGCAAATCTTTCTTTTATCCACTCTACTCAATCATTCTTGTCAGAATAAGCCTCATTCCCACCAAAATGTCAGACCCCAGTTATGACTTTCGTTTGAAAGCAGTTTCAACAGTTAGGAATCACAAATTTATTTAGCACGATAGTAAACAAGGATGCAAGCATTCTAACTTTGGGCAAACCCTCCTTTGGCAAGCACTCTAACTTTGGGCAAAGAAAAAGGTACACTGCTTTAAGGACCGATCACATAGACCCTTAAAGTTTAGAGTTCTTATCATCACGTCTAGAGAGAGAGTGGCAGAAGCCTATTATGAGGAAAAAACTCCACATAATTATCTTCACTATCCAATGTTTTCTAGAGAGTTCTGCATATGCAAACTTCGTTCCATTAAAGAGACAACTAGTTTTGGGCATTTGATAATATTCAGATGCTTTAGGTTTGACAGCAAGCCTTTCTCAAGAAATAATTTCAATTTTTGGAATAATAAAGAGTTAATGTTTTTTAGGGAAGACAAGTAACAGAGACCCTCTTTTGGAAAGCTTTCCAGTCATGGCAAATTTCCAAGAGTCAATTCTTTGAGGGAAAGACAAGAGGCAGAGACCCTCTTTTGGCAAGTTTTTTCAACTTCTTTTGTTCATGCTATATTCTATACTCTATTTACAATAAGATCATGTCAATAACTTGAATATGTAAATCACAAGCTTATTTATAAATGAGATTTTGTCTCCATCTGAAAACATTAAGATTTAAACTGGCAATAATTTTGAGGGCTGTGATGATAGAGAGGTTTTGCAATTAAATAGTTCAAGGAAAATTTAATATATAACTATATATTTATTTATTATGGAAGAATCTTTTTATCTATTTTTATGCAAAATTTTTTACGTGAAAATATGTTACTTTATTTCAAGATGTAAATGTTTGTTTTTTTTAAAAAAAAAAAAATAAAAGCGAAAAATAATTTTTCCCTTTTAAAAGACTCCTTTTAAAAAGAGTAATTGGCTTCTCATTCTGCAATTTTTTTTTCAAGCTTCTAAAAATGTTTTTTTTTTTAAAAGCTAACCAAATATTAAAAAATTACACCAAAATATTTTTACTGCCTAAAGTATTTTAGTGAAAAAAAAGCTTAATCTCTCAATAATAACTCATAATAATTACAGATTATTTTAGTGATTTTTTTTATAAACTACAAGTATATTGTATTATATTAAATACCAATAAATCTGATTTAAGCATAACATAATTATATAAACGACAAAAATTTTTTTATTAAGTTTTAATATACTTATATTTTTTAAAAGGGGAAGTCTAAGTTACTTCATGGGTTAAACTATCCTATTTTGAATGAGCCACTAAAATTATACAAAGTGTATGATAGTGGAACCCACATATTTAACCAACTTGCTATTAGTATTAATGGTTAATATAAATTTTTGTAACAATATTTTTATTTATTACAAATCAATCCTCATTACTTTTTAAGGTTTTAATTTTCATCCTCTCTTATTTTTTTAAAAAAATTTTCACAAATTTCTTTTCCCTTTATACGTTTTTTATAATAAATTTTAATTTATTATTTAATAATTTTTTTATGCCAATAGTATTTTTTTTAGAAGTTATTTTTTAAGAAAATAAAAAAATAAGTTTTACATCCTTTAATTGACATCAATAATAGATAAAAAAAAAAAATATCCTTTAACTAATAATTATTTTTGTTTTTTAGTTGTTTTTTTTTTTTTAAATTTTTGAGTATGTAATTTTTCTCTTGTGCATGATGAGAAATAAATGGGAGATATGAAAGGGGAGATGGGAAATGAGAGTGAGGAGGATAAGAATAAAAAAAATAAAATGAAAGTAAGATTTTATGTAAATTTTAATAGTTATGTGTTTTAATTTGAAGAAAAAAAAAGAAAACTGAATATTTAAGTTAAAGATAAGTTAATCTTTACTATCCATTGCAATATTAATAGTCATGATTAAGTCATATAAGATAGGGTAGTTTAACCCTATTTGTTATTTGGGGTCAATTAAACTCCCCCATTTTAAAATTCAAACTTAAAACTCGTGATTAAATTAAAACAATCTCTACTAATTAATCTTTACATTTAGTAATTTTAATTAATACTTAGATATTTTTATTTTGCACGTGAAATCTATTTGAGACAAAGGAAAAATAATAAACTATAAACTTTTTCAAACAAGCGAACTCCAATGTTTAAAAAAAAAAAAAAAACTACTTATAAAGAAAACAAAGCCAGATTATAAAAAATGTAA
This sequence comes from Bauhinia variegata, assembly GCA_022379115.2. Lineage (NCBI taxonomy): Eukaryota > Viridiplantae > Streptophyta > Magnoliopsida > Fabales > Fabaceae > Bauhinia > Bauhinia variegata. The sequence goes on along the minus strand of CM039434.1, from coordinate 11,410,163 downwards.
AGAATATTTTATCTTTACTATCAACTTAATTTAAAAATGATTTTATATATATCTTTTTGTTCTTCTTTCAAATGTTTATTTGATGGAAAGGGCCAGGCCCGTTACTTAGGACTGAGCCCCTTCAATTTTATTTTTTTTCTGCCTCCATTTCACTACTTCAATTTTAGGACTTAGCTTATCTAGTAAACTCTACCCACGGACACAACGCACATCGCATATGAATGCGTTCCCAATCTCCCACAACTAAATCCCTATCCTTGGTTACTCTCTCGGTCTCTCCAACAACTCGGCAGTTCGCTCCCCGGGCAGCGGCGGCTTCTCTTCCCATCGCGCCACCGCAGGCAGGGCGCAGTCCTTTCCGCTACCAGCAGCATCGGTTCCGGTACGCTTACACCCGTTGCCCCATTCTGTGTCCTTTCAAACTACCATATACAAATTGTAAGGGGTAGAAGACCAGAGAGACGAGACCCTTTTACCTTCAAGCTAGAATCTTCGCCTCAGAAACCTGCATTTCGAAATGTTATTAATTATTGGAAGAGAACCCATTTTCAAAATGTTATTTCATAGTTATATGCAATCGCTGAACAGTTGAAGTAATTGGTGTTTCATTCCAATATAATTACCCCTTTGTGTGATGTCATTTTCTGTTAACATTGATATTACAATTGGAATTTTAACTATTAAGAATTAATCATTAACTGTAAATGCTTGCATCTACTTTGTATGCATCTGAAATTCTCTGCTCCTTTGCTCTGTATTCCTAGTTTATCCACCTTGGATTCACTGTTCACATCATTTAATTTGTTCAGGTCTGGTTTTTGTCTCTGATATTTCCTTGGGAGAACCAATATTATTACTGTTGACAACATGCTGTCAGGTTAATTACCTGACCTAAATGCTAAGTCTTTAAAAACTCCAAATCCCAGAGCTTTTAAATATATGCTTGGTGAAATGTTGTAGAAGTCTTTCATTGGCATGACAAGGATGTAAAACTCTTCCATTTGAGCCCCTCAATTTGCTCTTAAAACCTCATTTTACAAATTTATCAAATTGACCTGGATGGTAAATTATCGAAATAAAATTGTTTCCCACCACAACATGGCATTTGCTAAACTAAGTGGTACTCTTTAGCAATTCACAAAACAAACTTTTTAATTATATCCATTGAATTGCTTACCAACATTCCAAGATATATGTGTATTTTCTTTGCTAAACTTCCTGAATATATTAATGCTTATTTTTCTAAGTATAATAATTAGCAAATAGAAATTAGTGAAGCAACTCATGTAACTCTACCCAGTACCCGCTAAATTGTTTGGTAATGACATTGGCCATGGAATCCAAAATGCAATTTACTCAAGTTAACTAGTGCAAGGAGGAGTCTTATTTTTGTTTTTTTTCTTAATTAGATCTTAAAAAGATCAGGGAGGATGAGTAAGGTTTCTGATTCATGTCAAGAAATATATGCAGGTGGCTGCGATGCAATTGGAGTTCAGTCCTTCAATTTTCAAATCATCTATAACCAAAATTTTCTGTTAATTTGAACACTACTGAATTTGTTTCTCCTTCGCCCCTCCCTCTCTTCTATATCTACTTTTCTTCTGCTCATTTGAGATGCTAAGTTGTGCATTTTGTGTTTGGGCTTTTTTAAAGAAATTATTGATTGAGAAATGCACCTTGTGCAGTTTATAAATTGGTATTGTAAGTAGGCAGTATTTTAATTTTTAAACTAATTATTTACTTCTGTACTTAATATTGGTTACAACTTAGGCTTTTCTTAAAGTTTACTTGACATACTACTTTGTGTAATCAGTGAAATCATCATTTGAGGTCGGATTCATTTTGCATAGTTCCTGGCTTTTGCAGGTAATATTTAAGCGAGAAGTGAGAACAGTCTGAGTTGAAGTCCTTTTGCTGAAATGTTGAAGTGTGATATGTGAACTTCAGGATATCTGATCTAATTGACAAAGATGAACACCATCCAACTTACTGTATGCCAGCCTGGGATCTATGTGAAAAATGCATCTCAGTTGTGTAATCTTCCTTCTAAACAATGTCTGGCACAAATTAAAATCAATGTTCCTGCTATCAAGTCCCTGAGTTTACAAGAAAGACCTTCATTTGGCTTGCAATGTCTGCCTGTTATAAGGCCTCGGCAACCTCTCCCTGTTTGCTTAGCTGGTGGAAAAGAAATGATGGACAATGATGAGGTAATAAAAATATTACTTTAGTTTCATTGTTTTTCCTCTTCTCTTACTTTTATCGAAGAGTCATTCTTATTAGAAGTACATATTTATTGTATTTTCCCTTTCTGTAACTTAATGAATTCATTGCTGCTACAAGTGGTGAAGACTGCACTAAAGTCTTACTTAACAACAGCCAACACCGGTAGGATGGAATGAATGAAGTATAAGCAGACTTTTTTCCTTTAATAACTCTAAAGTAACAAGTATAAAGGTTTTAACTAGTTTCTCCTAACATGGATCTCTATAAAACATGGACTTGAGGATACAAATGGAGGAAATGAAGATTGGTTCAATCAAGTGAAAATGAAAATGAGGTTTGTAAACATGTCCTATGAAAAAAATAAAAAAGTTGATTGTTTCTAGAAATGGTCTTTGGCAATTTTGTTGATGTTTAGACTTTTTTTGTTTTTTTTTCTCTCTTTTTTGACAAGAAATGACTAGTTCTTCATTAAAACTTAAACGAGAATTAAAAATTAAAAATTAATGCATGAAAGGCTAGACTGAAGTAAGATTGGAATACCTTTGCCCAATCCTCCATTATTTATTCCTCTCACTAGAAAACCAGCGAAAGCAGCCAAGAAATTGTATATTCCTACCAAGTTCTTTAAAATTTTAGTCTCAGTGAAAAATTTCCACGAGTGAAACTCAACCAAGCATCCCAACTGAGTGCCTATCAAAGAAAATATAATGAGTAACAATTAGAATGATACCTTTCTTGATGATCCATTATGGAACAAAAAATGTTTGTAATAAGAAATTATTATTTGTGCATATAGGCGCAATCAGGGGTAGGCATAGGATAAGATGTTTTGTCTCATATTGGCCAGAAGGGTTTTATATTATATTAGAACAAGATTAAAACACAATTTTGGATCTCGAATAAAAGTCAAGACAAAACCAAGATGAGAGGTGTTTCGTCTTGATCCCATCTCAAATATTGTTGAGGCTCTGTCTTATCTCCGTCATACTTAGTACCAATACAAGAGAGTTATGGGACCGGGATAAGATATGACAATGGTGTTCGAGACAAACAAAATTCTGTCTCTTTTCATTTCGTGCCAAACCTTAGATATTTATTTTAGAACTAGGGGTGAATAGACACCATAGAAATTAAAATTTATATCTTGAACTTTATTATTGATTAAGTTACTTAAACATTATATTGCAGATGGAGTTGCTAAATAATGAAAGTCATATATTTGCAATTATATATGCAGGGCAAGGAGTTGAGCTATGTCAAAGTAAATGCAATGCAGAGAGATAGAATAGATGTTTTTTGGGTGGTTCGAGAACACCTACATCCACCTCCCTTTGCAGAGATTATCCTCTTGTTCCTCAAGTCATGCTTGATTTTACAGGCTCATCAAAACAAAACCAAATATGTAGTGCACTTCAACAGTGGTCTGCTGAACTTTGCTAAACTATTCATCCCTATTGGATATACAGGCATGATTTGAGAGAAAGAGTTGCTGATTCAAAAAATATAAGATATGTCAAAGACATTAAGTTAAAAAGACTCATTATAAGTATAATTTAGATTGCTGAACTTTGCTTGATGAAGGCTCGATACATATTACAAGGATTAACTAATTCAGAGTTAAATATCTAAACTAACCAATAAGGTGAGAGTGTGAGATAGCACTTTTACAATTTTGGAAACTTGTTTTCAAACTGTAAACAATGTAATGTTCTCAAAAATAGTTATAAAATTTGCAAGTTTTGATGCCATCATTTTGAAAACTTGATTTGTGTATGTGAGACAAATGTAAAAGACAAGGAAGAGAAGCAAGACACAATCGATTTATAGTGGTTCAGCTTATTGCCTCCATCCACTCCTCTCAACCTTTGAGAGAGTTTCTACTAAAATTTTAATCAACAAAACTTACAATCTATCACAGTTTCAATAGATGGTTTTCACAGACGCCCTTTTTTAACACAAGGATTACAAGATTATTAAAAGTTGCACCAAAAGAAATATAACTATTATTTGTCCTTGTAAAACCCTAGTTAAGTGCTTTTGTTGTACGAGGAAGTAATTTAGCGCAATGATACAATTCCGAAGTTGAGGCTCTAACATCTTTATACTTTGGGATGAAACTTGACCCCTTCTCCAAATGCGACCTATTCTATCTATGACTTGATTTCTTTCTCTACCCCTGCACTCCTAAAAGTCAATTCAAATAATAGTTTAATATAAGAATTATGAAAGGAAAAAGACATATTTTTATCCTATATATTTATAAGGAAAAATTACCGACAAAAGACAATTTTTTCAAAAACAAAAATTATTTACCAAATTAACACATTCAAAACTTATGCTCAATATACCACTCTTTTTGTGCCTCCTAGAAAAAGCCATATATAACCATGAAACAGAATTATAGAGGAACGTGATATCCTACCTTCAGTGAGAAATTACCAAATGAGTACTGCACATCAAGAGTTAGTCTCCTGAAATCTGCTAAAGTATCATAATCATCCCCTGTTTGAAAAGCATTTAGTAGTCAGAAAAATATGCCATCAAATGGGGCAGCAAGAAGATGCATTTGGTCCAATGGTTGTCTTGAAACAAAATGAAAATTTTAATTCATAGTATATATTTTGATTGATAGGGACATGCTTCTGCTAAACTTGCTATATTAATATCTCTGATGATCATTCATTTGTGGCAAAAGAATAAACTATTGGCCAATTAAAAAAAAATCTAAAAGATTTTAGCAAAAATGAACAAAGTGGAAGAGAAGACATACATTGAAAAATAGTTGAAAGCCTGCATTATTCTAGTCAGCTAAAATTTTTCCTATTCAGCATTTTATAGATATACTTTAATAATGTGGTTGTATTCTGTTTTTAGTGCTAGATAATAATTAGAAACACATAAAAGTTAATAAAATTACTTATAAGTAAAGTGGAGTTTAACATTTTCTCTTGTACTTTTAGTCTCATTCTGCCTTACTCTCTTTTCATATGTTATGAAATTTTAATACATAATATATTAAATTATTAAAAATAAATTTTTTGTGTAAAATAGAGAATGAGATAAAAATTAATATATATTTTTAAAAAATAATATATATTAATAATAATTTTTTTTTATATAATACAGGTTTGTAAAATTCCCTAAGATCTAGAGTTCTTAGGTCATCACGTCTACTCAAAAAGATGTGAGAGAGATTGGCAGAAGCCTATTACGAAAAAAAGACTCCGCATAGTTATCTTCAATATCCAATGTTTTCTAGAGAGTTCTGCATATGCAAATCTTATTTCATTCCCAAGACAACTAGTTTTAGGCATTTTATAATATTCAGATGCTTCAGGTTTGACAGCAAGCCTTTCTCAGGAAATAATTCTAATTGTTGGAAAAAATGAAAAGTTAACTTTTTAGGGAAAATAGATAACAGAGACCCTCTTTTGGAAAGCTTTCCAGTCATGGCCAATTTCCAAGAGTCAATTCTTTGAGGGAAGACAAAAGGCGGAGACCCTCTTTTGGCAAGCTTTCCAATCTTGGGCATTTTTCAAGAATAAGTTCTTTGAGGGAAGACAAGTGGCAGAGCTCTTCCTTTGTCAAGAATTCTGTCTATTCTTGGGCAATTAGAAATATACAGATGCTCAAGATTTGATGGCAAGCCCCATCAAGAAATAATTCCAGCTGTGGACAATCACTCAACCATAACTTTCTAAGAGATGAGTACATCCATCTTTTCTGGCAATGCTTTTAAGTTCACCAAATCTACACTATAACATCAATCAAGTTTAGGAGCAGATTGTCCTCCTTGGGAAATGATACAAATTTTGGACAAGAGATTTCCAAAGATGTAATAGATTTAACACAAGGATCATGTATATCTTGCTGGAATAGTTGTGTAGTCATTTCTCATTTGTTAACTAAGTGTAAAATAAAATTTTTTATAAAATTTAATGGTGGGAGAGGATGCATGGTAAAAGAGCAGAGTATGTTAAGTAACATTCGTTAATATAGAGAAAACAGAAGAACTCGAGTAAACGACGCTAAGGTTTCAAACAAAGAGAACTCATCAAAGGAAGGAAATGGGAAAAATAGGGGGCCTGAGGACAATATAGAAATTTTTTAAAAATTGTTGAGGGAGGGGCGCGCCAAGAAAAGTGGGGGCGCCTTAATCAGCTCCCATCTTTTCTGCCAATGCTTTGAAGTTCTCCATATATACAATATACTAACACAACAATTAAGTGACTTCAGTAACTTTATGCTAAGCAGACAATGAAAGAGTCCAACAGATTTATCATTTCCAAGAGCTAATATACAGAAAATTGTCAATTGAGGCTATGAAAGTCATATTTGGTTAGTCAAATTTTACCCTATTCATTTGGGATTGTTAAAACAATTTAATTTTAATAAATTAATTCAACTACTGTGCTATTTTCATTAATCACAAATGTATGAAACAAAATTTATAAACAAGATTTTGTCCCCATCTGAAAATATGAAAATTTAAACAGGCCATAATTTGGGGCTGTGATAATAGAAAGGTTTTGCAATTGAATAGTTCAAGGAAAATTTAATATATAACTATATATTTATTTATTAAGGAGGAATCTTTTTATCTATTTTTATGCAAAAAATTTACGTGAAAATATGTTACTTTATTAAATGTTTTTTTTTTTTTAAATACTTTCAAACCGTAGAAGCGTAAAATAATTTTTTCCCCTTTAAAAGACTCCTTTTAAAAGGAGTAATTGGCTTCTCATTCTGCATTTTTTTTCAAACTTTTAAACATATTTTTTAAAAAAACTAATCCAAAAATAAAAAATTACGCCAAATATTTTTACTGCCTAAAGTATTTTGATGGAAAAAAGTTCTTAGTCTCTCAATACTAATCATAATAATTAAAAATTATTTCATTGATTTTTTTAGTATAAACTACTGTTGTCTATCTCATATTATATTAGTTATGAATTAATTTAATTTGAGTCATATAAACAAGAAAACTTCTTTTATCAAATTTTAATATACTTATATTTTTAGAATTCAAACTTAAGATTCATAATTAAATTAGAGTAATTTTTGTTAGTTAATATACATCTTAATTGACACTTAAATATCCTCACTTTGAGTGTAAAATCTATTTGAGGAAAAAAATTATAAATTTCTCTAAACAAGAGAACTCCAATTTTCAAAAAGAAAAAAAAAAGAAGACTATTTATAAGGAAAACAAAGCTAGATAATAAAAAATGTAAAGAATATTTTATCTTTACTATCAACTTAATTTAAAAATGATTTTATAATTTTTTATGTTCTTCTTTCAAATGTTTATTTGATGGAAAGGGCCAGGCCCCTTACTTCGGACTGAGCCCCTTTAATTTTTTTTTTTTTTCTGCCTCCATTTCACTAATTCACCTTCAACCCCTTTACAGCTTAACTTATCTAGTAAACTCTAGTCTTTACCCCTCCGCGGACACAACCCACATCGCATATGAATGCGTTCCCAGTCTCCCATGACTAAATCCCTATCCTTCGTTACTCTCTCGGTCTCTCCAACAACTCGGCAGTTCACTCCCCGGGCAGCGGCGGCTTCTGTTCCCATCTCTCCACCGCAGGCAGGGCGCAGTCCTTTCCGTTACCAGCAGCACCGATTCCGGTACGCATACCCCCATCGTCCCATTCTGTGTTCTTTCAAATACAAATTGTAAGGGTAGGAGACCAGAGAGACCCATTTACACTCAGGCTAGAATCTTCGCCTCGGAAACCTGCATTTCGAAATCCTATTTATTTTTCCAAAGCTATTTTTCGAAATCCTACTGTGGTGCACTCATGTTTGGTTCCCTGTTTTTAATTATTGCAAGAGAACCCATTTTTCCAATTCCCCCATTTTCAAAATGTTATTTCATAGCTATATGCAATCGCTGAACAGTTGAAGTAATTATTGGTGTTTCATTCCAATATAGTTACCCCTTTGTCTGCTGTCACTTGCTGTTAACATTGATATTACAGTTGGAATTTTAACTACTAAGAATTAATCATTAACTGTAAATGCTTGCATCTACTTAGTATGTATCTGAAACTCTCTGTTACTTTGCTCTGTATTCCTAGTTTATCCACCTTGGATTCACTGTTCACATCATTTAATTTGTTCACTCCTGGCTTTTGTTTCTGATATTGCCTTGAGAGAACCAATATTGTTACTATTGACAACATGTTGTCAGGTTAATTTCCTTGTTGAAATGTTGTAGAAGTCTTTCATTGGCATGACAAGAATCCAAAACTCTTCCATTTGAGTCCCTCAATTTGCTCTTAAAACCTCGTATTGCAAATTTATCAAATTGACCTGGATAGTAAATTATTGACATATTAAAATTAAAAAATTCAGTTATAAATTATACATGATTCAAAATTTAAAAATTAATTTCCAATTATACTTAATCTAGAACATATTAAAAAAATCAATTTTAAATTTTATGTATTCCATAACATACTTTTTTCATATTAGACCAACACTAACTTCACAAACCTAATTAAACACCAATTAGATCACACAATCTCAAGAAAATCAAACCTCGAGTCTACCAAATACTGATGGATTGATAGATAGTCATAACCCACATATATTAGATTTGTAAAAATCACCAACTAAAAAGCGTCATTGTGATGAGAGAGAGAATAGAAGCTTTGAAGGTGGAAGGATGCAATGAGAGAGAGAGAAGGTTGAAGGTAGAAGGCTACCATGAGGGAGAGAGAGGCAAAAGCTTGGGGGTAATGAAAAGGCTAAGGTGGTGGGGGAGGGGTTTATGCAGTGTTAGGTGTGGGAGGGTATTGCAAGGAGAAAAAAGTTAGTAAGGGGTTAGATTAGAAATTTTAAGGGTGTAACAAGAAACCATTTCCTCATTTCTTTCCATACCTCCCACTCTTTAGGACAAAGGTGAGGTGTGAAAAAACTAATAGTATGGAAACAGAATTTGGATTCAGTAACTTTATAACAATAAAAGTAACTGACTTTTAGTAAATTTAAGATATTAATATTAAATTCAATTGTTTGTATTTTTTATATTTATTTTTAAAAAGAAATTATTATTTGTGCATATATGCGCAATGCAAGAATAGACATAGGATAAAATGTTTCGTCTCATATTGGTCAAAAAGATTTTATGTTATATTAGAACAAGATTAGGACACTTTTGAATCTCAAATAAAAATCGAGACAAAGCCAAGATGAGGGGAGTTTCATCTCGATCCTGTCTCAAATGTTGTTGAGGCTCTATCTTGTGGGACCAGGATGAGAAATGACAATGGATCGAGACAAGCAAAATTCTGTCTTTTCTCATTTCGTGCCAAACCTTAGATATTTATTCTAGAACTAGGGGTGAATAGGACACCATAGAAATTAAAATTTATATCTTGAACTTTATTATTGATTAAGTTACTTAAACATTATATTGCAGATGGAGTTGCTAAATAATGAAAGTCATATATTTGCAATTATATATGCAGGGTAAGGAGTTGAGCTATGTCAAAGTAAATGCAAGGCAGAGAGATAGAATAGATGTTTTTTAGGTGGTTCGGGAACACCTACATCCACCTCCCTTTGCAGAGATTATCCTCTAGTTCCTCAAGTCATGCTTGATTTTACAGGCTCATCAAAACAAAACCAAATATGTAGTGCACTTCAACAGTGGTCTGCTGAACTTTGCTAAACTATTCATCCCTATTGGATATACAAGCATGAATTGAATTGGAGAAAGAGTTGCTGATTGAAAAAATATAAGATATGTCAAAGACATAAAGTTAAAAAGACTCATTACAAGTATAATTTAGATTGCTGAACTTTGCTTGATGAAGGCTCGATACATATTACAAGGATTAACTAATTCAAAGTTAAATATCTAAACTAACCAATAAGGTGAGAGTGTGAGATAGCACTTTTACAATTTTGGAAACTTGTTTTCAAACTGTAAACACTGTAATGTTCTTAAAAATAGTTATAAAATTTGCAAGTTTTGATGTCATAATTTTGAAAACTTGATTTGTGCATGTGAGACAAATGTAAAAGACAAGGAAGAGAAGCAAGACACAACCGATTTAGAGTGGTTCGACTTATTGCCTACATTCACTCCTCTCAACCTTCAAGAGAGTTTCTACTAAAATGTTTAATCAACAAAACATTTAGTAGTCAGAAAAATATGCCTTCAAATGAGGCAGCAAGAATATGCATTTGGTCCAATGGTTGTTTTGAAACAAAATGAAAAATTTTAATTCATAGTATATATTTTGATTGATAGGGACATGCTTCTGCTGAACTTGCTATATTAATATCTCTTATGATCATTCATTTGTCGCAACAGAATAAACTATTGGTCAATTTTTTTAAAAAAAAATCTAAAAGATTTAGCAAAAATGAACAAAGTGGAAGAGAAGTATACATTGAAAAATAGTTGAAAGCCTGCATTATTCTAGCCACCTAAAATTTTTCCTATTCAGCATTTTATAGATATACTTTAATAACGTGGTAGTATCCTGTTTTTAGTGGTAGATAATAATTAGAAACACGTATAAAAGTTAATAAAATTACTTATAAGTAAAGTAGAGTTAACATTTCCTCTTTTACTTTTAGTCTCATTCTGGCTTACTCTCCCCTTTCATCTGTTATGAAATTTTCATATGTAATATATTCAATTATTAAAAATAATTTTTTTTGAGTAAAATAGAGAATGAGACAAAAATTACATAAAATATGTAAACTCACTTAAGTGATCTCATTTCATAAAGCAAAAGTGTATACCTGTATAAACGTCACACAACTCGAATAAATCAAGTCCAACCCACCATACCCAAGAGAAAGAAGAATGCATAACTGGCTGAAGTTATATTTTGCAGGCCACTGTGTTCAATCATTCAATGGTGTATTCCCAACCTCTCCTTGATACTGGGCTCTCTACCAGATCTGGTTGATAAGAGTGACTAATTTCTATTAGCTCTAATTCAAAGCTTGTAATATCATGTTTAACATTACTAAATAATGTTATGCTACAAATAGATTATATAAGCACGTGCAAAAATTCATATACACAATTAAGGGATAGATACCTAATTTTGTTTAAACTGTAGCCTGATGATATATATAACATATATGGATGTGAGCGATCTTTCCTTAATCCTCTCCGAATGTTCGGACTTTTGCCAGATCATTTTGAAGGCGACGGACGGCCATGGATGAATAGCAAGAAACTGAGCATAGAAAACTGGGCAGAGCCTCCTTTGTCAAACATGAAAAGGCAGAAGAGACATATTTAGAAAATCTCTTTGGTTGAACAGACACAGTTCGCATTAGAGAAGATTGAACATAGGCAACCAATAAACTATTCCAAAGCAGAATATCCATGGAGCTTGCACTGCACAAACAGATATATAACTGTCAATCTGTCATGCATAAATTCTCTCATAGGATAATAAGTTCATTTTTTTTCCTACTAGAGAATTTTTTTTTTTTTTTTTTGATAGAAGATTAAATTGGGAAATGGAATTGGCTTACAAGATGACAGTCATTACTAGCCTTTTGGCCTCAAAACTTTCAAGAACATAAGCTCAACTCAATCTAACAAAGCATAATTCACATTAATAGCTAAATTGATAATACAAGACTTGTTGATTATCATCATTAAAGACAAATGAAAAGTTTGGCAAATGCACATCTTTACCTCTTCACTATTAGATTTCAATCTTCAGAGTGGCCTTAACTTTCTCTATCTTGCTTTTCCTATCCATAACAAAGTTGTCACTTTGTTCTTACCAACAGTTTGCTTCGCGGTATCATTTCCCAAAGTCCCTGGTTGCTTTCCTTGCCCCTGTAATCCTATAAACATCAATTTAAATAACAGTTTAGCATGAATTACATGAGAGAATAGACATTTTTAATGTATAGTTTCGTATCTCATATTTATATTAATGCAATTCTAAATATTAGATCTGGACTCTGTTCAAAGCAATTATAATAGACCACACCACTGGAGTAATAGATAATATTTTCCTTGAATTCTTGCAATTTATGAATTTTTATACTATTAAAAATTATATGATTGTATTCTGTGGAGTAATAGATAATAGACAAAAGCTCAAACGTAAATAGGAAAAAATAAAAGAAAAGAAAGTACCTGTAAGTTGAGTAAAAAAATACATACTTATATATCCTAGCTTCTTACAAATTCTGCTTGACAAAAGTAACTTATTGCAATTCCCTCTAATTTGAAACCTGTAATGTCATTATTAACATTCATAAGTTAAGTTCATGTTGTCTCTAAATGATATAAGCATGAACTAAAATTGTTAAACAGTATTGGATAACTACCTGATATTTATTTTTGTGATAAAATTGGCAAGTCATGTTATGATGTAATCATTGTCAATCTTAATTTGAGGGATGTGAGCAATCTTTATCCAATCTTCCCCTTTCTGCTTTTGGCATCTCTTTGTAAGTGAAGAACAAAAGCTGATTTCTAGTGAAGATAGAGTACTTGGCAGGCCCTCCTTTGGCAAGCATTCCAGCTTTGAACAATTAAAAAAATACAATGATCTGAGGGAAGACAGATGACAGAGACCCTTGAAGTCTAGAGTTCTCAGATTATCACAACAACTCAAACAAAGATGAGTAAGAGAGCGTGGCAGAAGCCCCTCATCAGGAAAAGACTCCAGGTGATAATCTTCAATTGTCAATGTTTCTAGAGAAATCTGAAGATGCAAACCCCAATTCATTCGAGAGGCAACTAGTTTGGGGCAATTGTGAATTTCCAAATGCTTCAGTTTTGGTGGCAAGCCTCCCTCAGGAAATAATTCCAATTGTTGGCACTTTTGAAGAGTCAATTTTTTGAGGGAAGACATGTGGCAGAGACACTCTTTTGGCAAACACTCCAGTCTTGGGCAATTGTGAAAAATCAATTCTTTGAGGGAAGACAGGTTGCAAAGATGCTCCTTTGTCAAGTGTTCTTCTATTCTCGGACAATTAGAAATACGAAGACGCTCCAGATTTGATGGCAGTCTCCCCTCAGGATATAATTCCAGCGCAGCACAACCAACCAACCATAGCTCTCTAAGATATGGGAGGAGTAAGTCCATCTTTTCTGGCAAAGATTTTAAGTTCTCCAGATCATCAATATAACACGTATCAAGTTTGGGGGCAAATAATCCTCTTTTGGGAAATGATGCAAATTTTGGACATCTAGAGATTTCCAAATGTGTCATAAATGTATCATAAGGATCATCTCCCTCTGGAACAGAAATCATTTCAAAATTAGGACAATTCCGGAAACAGAGCCATAGAAGCTGAGGGAAATAATCCAGTGAAAAGGTCCTAAGAGACTCACAACTACTTCGAATGGATATTTCACGAATAGCCGTGACATGGGGAAAGGAAGCCACAAGTTTCTCGCAACGGCTAATAGATAGTGACTTTAAAGAAGGAAGCAGCTCTGGTAGCTGCTCTGTCAGCCTCGGGCAACTTGTTATACGAAGACATTGGAGCACAGGGAAAGCACCCGGTATATCTTTACATTCCCAATCTTCCCATCCCTCCATATCATCAAACTCCAACATTTCAAGAGATCGAAATGGAATAGAAGAAGAGCTGTCTCCATAAAGCTCATGACCAATTTTCACTACAGAATGACAGTGCATAATCTGTAGCTTCTTGAGAGATGGTAGAACGCCAAGCGGTGGCAACAACACACAATTACAGGAGTACAACACTAGAAAGACCAGATTCTGCAATGAATAATCTCCAAACCAATCAGGAAACCTTATACCACCATATCCCCAGATTGACAACTCTTTCAAGTTTTGGTGAGGTTGAAGTTTCTCAAGTACGCCTCTTGTCCTTTCTGATTCATCCTTACCATTCCATTCAAGCGTCAACTTGTCAAGGTGAATTTTATTTTTTAAATTCACAGCTAATGCATCCATGGGATTCACTACATTTTGCAACCCCGAAATAGATAGTTGTCCGCCAAGATCAAGTTCAGCTAGCTGCAAGATGTCAGAATCAGCACTTTTGCAAACGGAAAATGATATCAGTACTTGAAGCTTTTTCAATTTTCCTAAATGCATAGGCATCTTTCTGACTCGAGTATGCTCAATATCAAGATATAGAAGATTTACAAGTTTATGCAAACCTGATGGTAACTCAACCAAACATGCACAACATCGCAACATCAATATTTGTAGATTATAAAGCAAACATGTTGAATCAGGTAGTTTGGCAATTTTTGTCCAAGATAGGTCCAGGTATCGTAGATGCTTGAGTTTGCCTATGGAATCTGGCAACTCAGTAATGTTGAAATGGCAAAAAGATAACACTCTTAAGCACTGGAACTGGGATAGTACAACATCAACTATAGTTATCGAAGTAAAAGTATTTGGACTATGATATATGTATACATGAAGGAATGTTCGCATTTTGTTAGCCTTGTATGCCTCAAAACGTTTATCGGACGCTACTCTACTTCTCCCTATACTTACAAATGAAAAATGCCGGGATTTTTCTGAGATTGTTTGTGCCACTTCTTCTCCTTCTTCCTCCAACTTGAAACAAATTTCTCCAGAGACATATTTTGCCAAATCACAAATAAGGTCATGCATGATAAAATGATTGTCTATTTTGGAATATTGGAAAAAAGACCTTGTTAATAACTCATCGAAGCAATGATGTCCGACCTCTTTGACCTTATTGTTTCGAGAGCAGCGCAATAAGTTTTCTCCCTTCCACAACCATATTAGATACTCTTTGTCAAAATTATATCCTTTGGGGAATAAGGAACAATAAGCAAAGCATCTCTTAAGATATGAAGGAAGGTAATAATAACTTAATCTCAAAGCTGGTAGAACATCACCTCCATCATCTGACGTATCCCATATTTCACTTGTCAATATCCTATTCCATTCCTCATTTGCTTCTTTTGAGTATAGAAGACTGCCAATTGTTTTCAAAGCTAGAGGCAACCCTTTACACTTCTTCATGATTTTTCTACCAATTTCTTCAAGACTTGGATTTGAATCAGGATTCTTGCCATGAAATGCGTGTTTAGAAAATAGCAACCAAGAGTCTTCTTCCGTTAACTCATTAAGAGGAATTATTTTAGTAGAGCGCATGGTATTAGCTACTGTGGCACTACGTGATGTTACCAAAATTTTGCTTCCCTGAACCCCATCAAGAAAGGGCTTTTCCAAATCCTCCCAATTCAAATATTTCTCATTCCAAACATCATCTAAAACAAGAAGAAACTTTTTCCCAGCCAATTTCTCCTTCAATTTATGTTGCAACATATTCTTGTCCTTAGTATTATCAGTCGACGAAGTAATTGCCTCAAGAATTGTTCTTGTCACCCTTATTACATCAAATTCTTCAGAAACATAAACCCAAGCTTTAGCATCAAATTCACTTTCTACCCTCTTATCATTGTACACAAGTTGAGCAAGGGTTGTCTTGCCCATCCCACCCATAGCAACTACAGAAACAACCGAATAAGGACGATTGCCCCTCACATTGTCAGATAGCAAGCACTCAACGATCTTTTCTTTCTCATCATTTCTGCCACATATTTCAGCTTCATACACCAAAGATGTAGTTGACCTGTCTGGCATCCTTCCTAATCCAACACCAATACTGCTACCTTCTCTCAGACCTAGTATATATTTTTTGCTCTCAAGATTTTGTAGGTTGGCAAGGACTTGTTCCATCCTTGATTCAATTTTTTTGTCAAATGAAGAGACAGAAGCACAAAGGGACTTCCATACCTTGCTGATTTTACTGGTCTGACCTTCAGCTTCCAGTTGCTTGCGTTTGGAGACTTCAATGTCAATCTCATCCAGGAGATCTTCTGCTTCATAAGCAGCATCTTTGACCTCATCAACCCATCTTTTGATGTTGAGATCCTTGATCTGCTTGTTCTCAGCATCATCAATCGCCACATTGATAGCTAAAAGAGTGACTTTCAACCTTTGTAGCAGTGTCTTGTTCAGCTTTCTTCCCCTGAAATAGTCCAGAATGTCAGCGGAAGACAACCTGTCCAACGCCACCTCAAACAAGGAGGAGAATAGAGCACCACCGATCAATTCTACAGCCATAGTGCCTTTCTGTTTCTTGGTTTTTCCTAGATGGAGGAAAGGACTGAAGATAAGAAATCTATGGCTAGCTTATGCCAACGGGATGACGATAGCAAATAGACTTTTTATCAAACTACTCTGAAAAGTCTTAGTTTAGGTGCTGCAGATGACTTTTGGGACATGGTAAACTTCCCCGCAAATAAACAGAAAACGAGGCAACAATAATAGACGCGGTTGAATTGAATTCATATTTTGTAAGTTGTAAACTTCAGTGCAATCACTAGTTAAATGCAAATTTATTTTAATTTAATTTAAATTTTTTCAACTTTTTTTTTAATATTTTGTTCATGTTATATTTTATTCCCTATGTTTCGCAATAGTTTTGAATAAGTCAAGTAGTAAACCTTCATTTTGAGGGGGTTTTGTAGTACTCTTCATTATCCAAGTGTGTATTTGACAGACTTAATTTTAGTGTTATGTGAACAAATTTAAAAACAAGACAATATATATATATATATATATAGACACACACACACACAGAATTGGAATTTTAACTTTCATTAAGAAAAAGAATTGAGAATGAAATAAATGAAAGCGTCAATTTTTTCTACTCCAAGTGAAAATTGAACAAAAGTTTTAGTAGTTGAATTGGATGAAAATTTTTAATTAATATCAAATAATTTTACAAATTCTTATTTAATATTAAAAATTTATTTAATAAAAGAAATTTGATAATTCTTTTATATTATCCCCATTTAATAGATACTTAAAAAAAATACCATTAAATACAAGATTTACAAGTCATGCATGTTATGATGCCATTGCGGATCCATATGTGAGGGATGTGAGCAATCTTTGCCGTTCTACTTTTGGCATCTCTTAGTAAAGAATAATAAACGGATTCTAGGGAAGATAGAGAATTTGGCAAATCCTCCTATGGCAAGCATTCCAACTTTGGGCAAAGAAAGAGATACAGTGCTTTGAGGACTGATGACAGAGGCCCTTAAAGTCTAGAGTTCTTGCATCATCACGTCTGCTCACAAAGATGTGAGAGAGAGTGGCAGAAGCCTATTATGAGGAAAAGACCCAAATAATTATCTTTGCTATCCAATGTGTTTTAGAGAGCTCTGCATATGCAAACCTCGTTCCATTGAAGAGACAACTAGTTTTGGACATTTGATAATATTCAGATGCTTCAGGTTTGACAGCAAGCCTTTTTCAAGAAATAATTCCAGAATAATGAAGAGTTAATTTTTTTAGGGAAGACAAGTAACAGAGACCCTCTTTTAGAAAGCTTTCCAGTCATGGCCAATTTCCAAGAGTCAATTCTTTGAGGGAAAGACAAGAGGCAGAGACCCTCTTTTGGCAAGCTTTCCAATCTTGGGCATTTTTCAAGAGTAAATTCTGAGGGTAGACAAGTGGCAGAGATCTTGCTTTGTCAAGAATTTTTTCTATTCTTGGGCAATTAGAAATATAAAGATGCTCTAGATTTGATGGCAAGTCCCATCAAGAAATAATTCCGGGGGTAGACAATCATCCAACCATAGCTTTCCAAGAGATGAGTACATCCATATTTCTGGCAATGCTTTTAAGTCCTCCAAATCTACAATATAACATCAATCAAATTTAGGAGCAGATTGTCCTCCTTGGGAAATGATACAAATTTTGGACAAGAGATTTCCAAAGATGTAATTGATGTACATAAGGATCATGTATATCCTGTTGGAAGATAAATCATTTCAACATTACAACTCCAAAAAGAGAGCCATTGAAGCTTAGGGAAATAATCGACTGGAAAGGTCCTAAGAGAATCGCAACTACTTCGCATGGATATTTTATGGCAAACGTGTATGGAAAATTCCATATCCAGGCTACCGTGAATAGCTTTAACATGGTGAAAGGAAGCAACAAGTTTCCCGCAATCACTAATATATGGTGACTTAAAAGAAGGAAGCAAACTTGGTCGCTACTCTTTCAGCCTAGGACAACTTTTCTATGAAGATTTTGGAGCATAGGGAAACACCTGGTATATCTTTATATTCCCAATCTTCCCAACCTTCCATATGATCAAACAACAACATTTCAAGACATTGAAATGGGATAGAAGAAGAGTTGTCTCCATAAAACTCATGACCAATTTTCACTGTTGAATGACATTTCATAATGTATAGTGTCTTGAGAGATGGTAGAAGGCCAAGTGGTGGCAACAACAAACAATTACAGAAGTTCAACCTTAGAAAGACCAAATTCTGTAATGAACAATCTCCAAACCAATCAAGAAACCAGTTACCACCATAGTTCCAACCTTTTTTAAGTTTAGGTGAGGTTAGAGCTTCTCAAGTCCATCTCTTGTCTTTTCTGATTCATCAGTATCAATTTTCCATTTAAGCATAAACTCTTCAAGGTGAATTTTATTTTTCAAATTAATAGCTAATGCATTCATGAGATTCACTACACATTGTAACTCCGAAATAGATAGTTGTCACCCTTATTACATCAAATTCTTCTGAAACATAAACCCAAGCTTTAACATCAAATTCACTCTCCATCTCCTTATCGTTGTACACGAGTTATGCAAGAATGGTCTTGCCTATCCCACTTATAGCAACAATAGAAATCATCGAATATGGACGGTTGCCCCTCACATTGTCAGATGGCAAACACTCAATGATCTTCTGTTTTTCATCATTTATGCGACATATTTCAGCTTCATCCACCGAAGGTGTTGTTGAAATATGAGCAACATATACTAACACAAATAAAGAACAATTAAGTAACTTCAATAACATTTAAGGATTATACTAAACAACTAACATGATGCTTTTCTTCCAATAATTCATTGTCTGAATTATTGCGCCATTTAATCCTGGGAAGAACTAGACTGCATAAAGGCCGAAAACCTGGTTCATTGTGGTCCTAATAGGGCAAAAACCTTTGTTAGCTTTGATCACATTTAGACAAGACGTGGAATCAGTCATTTGGCCACAAGGTATACATGCACCCTCCATAGGAGCTTCCTAATATATCAACCATGAAGCATCATCACCACCATGGGTTGATGGAACGTGAAGATCTAATGGGCTAAGTTCTCTAGCTGAAATCTTACCAGGAACAAGAGAGGGTGGAGCAGATGGCCTTGAAGGAACAAAAACACTAGTGTAATTATCCAATAATACAATAAGGCAATTAGTGTCATGACTTTGGATATGTTGAGTCGTACGCTCAACCTCAATTGCCTCGGGTTCAACCACTCCCTAGCCATTGTAGTTATCTTTAGCTAAAGGAGATGGTCTTAAAGGAACAGAGACATTTCCATTGGTATTCACGGAGAAAACTAGGAAATGGTCTGGTCCAAAATCAAGCACTGCCCACCCATTGTAGTTATCTTTAGTTGTTTCCTTCATCCATTCATTGCAATTGACCTCTGAATGTTTGCCTTCAATAGCTGGTCCACATCCTTTATGGATCCTATTATCATTGAGATGATTATCAGAACTTCCCCAACCATTGGTGTGAATTGCTTCAAACTAAACGGATGAGGTTTGGGACAGGGTACGAGGAAGAGCTGGGATAGGTGTCATTTGAAACTAGAAACAAATTATTAAAGACATTATAGGGGATAGTGGGCATTCCATGAAACCGTCACCGATAAAATATATCTTGATTGCCATCAGGTAAGAGGATCATCTGCCAGAAGCAAACTTGTATCACCCTCTCTAACAGAAGCAAACTTGTACATAGTGCCTGATGAGGAATCATTTATGACCAAAATATCTCAGCAAGACTTATGGAAATGAAAAATCAAAAAGATTAAGGAACATAAAAATTTGATCATACTTGCATTGTGGGTTGTCTATTTGTCTGTATGAATTTGGTTTCTTCAATAAAACCAAAGCATAAATTTAATCATACTTGCTCTTTTCTTTGAGACTACAACAATTACTTTGATTTCTTTTCCTTCATGGTTACATGTTTAGAGTATGTAAATATATTTTGATATATAAACTTCATTATATATATTTACCTTGATATACTTGATTTCTAAATTTAATATCTTTTACTTGACATAAAATTGTCGTATATTAATCTAAAATGATACCAAGTCCAAATGGAGTTAATATCAATATAAAATAAATTCACAAAAATAAACCATATTATGCCCGTGCCATGTGATAAGCACAAACTTGGTAGCTAATTACTTATTAATTGGTATGTTAAACATCCAACATTGTCCATAAGGTGATTAATTGGCCCTGCTGTGCGTTTGCTAGATTTGATGGTAATTAGTAATAATACACCTCTAGGTTTCTTCAAATTAATTAGTCATAATAATTGTAAACTCTCACCTGATAAACAGATCAATAGCAAGCAATTGAAGAGTGACCAATTGAAATAAGTTAGTTATGTAACAGCTGTAAGTGTTAATTATATAATCAAGGCAGTTTTTTAACGGATTTGAATTCTCTAATATTATGAGTTAATTTGTTTAATTAGAACATACATTAATAAAAGTTTATTCTAAGCATTAATAATAGACTGATACATGAATTCTTAAAAATTTAATAAAGCAGATATTAATCGTGTTATCTCCTAACATGAGAGATCTTGACCTGTTATTAACTAACTTGATTAGTGAACTGCAGGGCGAGACTTGGCTACATAAAAAATGTACACATTGCAGAGTATCATCAATTCAGTTCAATACAAAATGAATACTCTACGCATTCTGATATAAACCTCTTGAGTCTTCAATATTTTCATAATCCTGCAAAAATTCTCCAATTTCACTTGTGATTATCGGCTTCCTAACTTGTAGATTGACAATTTCAAAGCAGCTAATCAATGGAGCTTGCTCTGCAAAAAGAACAGCTGTCATATATAAATTCTCTCAAAGAAAAAAAAAAAAAAAATATATATATATATATATATATATATATATATATATATTATATATATATATATATATATATATATATATATATATATATATATATATATATATATATTTTAAACCGGAGAAAATATTTTACTTAGTCCACGCTTGATGACAAAAAAGAAAAAAAGATAATTGGGAAATGGAAGTGGCAGTAATAATAAGATTTTAACTAATTTACTGCTTTTGTAAAGGAAAAACACTATTTGTACAATTATGCCACTCTAATGTACACTTTATAAGTTTGTTGATTACAAAAATAAAATTATAAACAAAAAATAAGAGAGATGGAAAGAAGGGGAAAAAAGATGTAGAAGTGAGCTATTTAAACAAGCGTACATTGCTAACAAATGTTGGTTCAGTTAATAAACATAAGATTTATATCTCAAAATGACATGACTTCAAATCTTATAGTAAATATGAAGACATTGTTAATAAGAAATTAATAAAAAAAATTTGTAAGTATTTTAAAAAATTATAGGTATGCCCTGTCACTCCTAAATCTCCAAATCTAAGTCATTTAAACATTTTTTTTAAAAAAAATTATCAATAGGTGCGTACTTAACACGTTCCCTTTTGTAAAATTTGTTCGTCAATAAATTGAACAAAGGATCTCACCTGCCTGTTATTACCAAAGTTCTCCACATATCGTAGCACTTTCCTTATGTCGCTGCTCGCTTCCCTAAACGATGCACTTCTAATTATCAAACCAAATAGCAATTAGCTATGGGGTTGAAACTCAATAAGACGAGGGAATATATTTTCATCGAATATCTTCGTATCATCCTTAATTTTTAATAAAGGATAAATTTATCCTTTTTAATGACACCATAAATGTTACAAAAAAAAAGTTAGAAAATATTTTAGATTGCTTTCTTTTTTTGTTTTTAATGTTAATTTATAAAAATAATACCATCTAATAAAAAAAAATCTATCAAAACTTACCAGAATAAAAGCAAATTTATCAGAAAGAAATTCTAAGTTTACATCAATGTAGCAGCCAAAATTCTTCTTACTTACTATTTTTGTACTATTTATAGTAATATGATAGAACTCTGTTTAGTAATAGACAATATATATGTCACAAATGGATTAAAATTTATTATTTCACTTTTCTATTTCATTTCTTTTAATTAGTCAAAAGAAAAATAAAAAATAATTCTATTGTGCCACTACTTTATTTTTATTTTTTTTTTACTAATTATGAGCAGTTAAACAATATATAAAAAACTATATGAAATAGCATATTTGTTTCCTCAAGCTTTTGAGTTTTATAATTTTAGTTTTACTATAACTAAAATTAAGTATTTCCAAACTAAAAAGATTGATTTTCTTTTTCTTTTATTTTTTACTTATTTTTAAAACCATCTAACTTTATTTTTTAAAAATAAAAAATTGGATTTAATTTTTAAGTTTAAGTTACAAAAACTTGATTAAAAGTTTATATATTTTATTGAAAAGGAAACGAGGTCTCATCACTTTTCTTTTCAAGTATGTAGTTTAGATTTAAAATTTAAACTTTAAAACAAACAACAAAACCCAATAGAGCCTAAATAAATTGAGCTATTTATATATATTGAGTAATCCCTATATATATATATATATATATATATAAATACCTATATATATCGGGCCGGAAAATTGAGCTTGGAGAACACGGCCTTACTTCAAAACTTCTATTGTCACTGTTAGCATTAGTACACCTTGCTATGATATTCTCGTAAATCTTTATGCTAGTGAGCAATCGTTCCCCAATCTTCTCCTTTCTGCTTTTGGCATCTCTTTTCAAGTAAGGGACAGCGAATGATTTCTAGAGAGGACAGAGAACTACGCAAACCCTCCTTCCACAAGCATTCTAGTCTCGGACACTTAGAAATATGCAATCTCTCCAACTTTGATGGCAAACCCCCATCAGGAAATGATTCCAGTTGTGGACAATTGATTAATGTTAGGCATCTAAGAGATGGAAGGAGTGTGTCCATATTTTCTGGCAGTGATTTTAAGTGCTTCAGATCTTCGAACGCAATCACAATAAGTTTGGGGCCAGACAATCCTCGTTTGGGAAATGATGCAAATTTTGGATAATCCCTGATTGTTAAGTCTGTAATAGATGTGACATAATGATCATGTCCCTTCAAAAAAGAAATCCTTTCAAGATTAGGACATCTCTTCAAAGACAGCCGTTGAAGCTTGGGGAAGAAATCAAGTGGAAAAGTCCTTAGAGACTCGCAACTACTACGTATTTCAACACCGATGAGGGATTCATGGCAATGTTGTGTGGGAAATTCCATGCTTAGGCAACCATCAATCTGCAACTGTTTAAGAAAACTATTGGCAATTGTTTGCTCAAAGTTTTCATGTGAAGATCCTTCCATGTCACAGAAAGTAATACAGAGATTTTCCAGTGTAGATGCAATGTATTCCAATTGCACCATCCCACATTTCACTAGATTTAGTTCACAAATAGCTGTCGAATGAGGAACCGAAGCTATAAGTTGCTCACAATCCTCAATATCTAGTGACCTAAGAGAAGGAAGTTGCCGTGGCAGCTGCCCTTTCATCTTGGGACAATCAGCTATGTGAAGCTTTTGGAGCATAGGGAAAGCACCTGATATATCTTTACATTCTCAATCTTCCCATCCACTCATAGCATCAAACTCCAACATTTCAAGAGATTGAAATGGAATAGTAAAGGAGCTGTTGCCATAAAACTCATGACCAATTTTCACTATTGACTGAGACCCCATAATGAATAGTTGCTTGAGAGACGGTAGAAGGCCAAGTGGCGGCAACGAAAAACGATAGGCACAGTTGTACAACTTAAGAGACAACAGATTCTGCAATGAATTACCTCCAAAGCAATCAGGAAACCTTGTACAACTATTCATTTGGGATTGTTCAAAAATAATTTAACTTTAATAAATTAATCACAAGTTTACATTTAAACTGGTCATACTTTGGGGCTGTGATGATAGGGAGGTTTTGCAATTAAATGGTTCAAGGAAAAATAATATATAACTATATATTTATTTATTAAGGAAGAATCTTTTTTTAATCTATTTTTACGCAACAAAATTTATGTGAAAATATGCTACTTTTATTTCAAGATGTGAATGTTTGTTTGTGTGTGTGTGTGTGTGTGTGTTTTTTTTTTTAAATACTTTCAAATTGTAAAAGCAAAAAATAATTTTTTTTCCTTTTAAAGGACTCCTTTTAGAAAGAGCAATTGGCTTCTCATTCTGCAATTTTTTTTTCAAACTTCTAAAACTGTTTTTTTTTTTTTTAAAAGCTAATCAAATAATAAAAAAATTACACAAAATATTTTTACTTCCTAAAGTATTTTGGCAAAAAAAAAAAAAGGCTCTTTATCTCTCAATAATAACTCATAATAATTAGAGGTTATTTTATTATTTTTTTACAAACCATTAATATCTCACACAAGGTATTAATTGATCTGATTTAAACTAGATATAATTATATAAGCAACAAAACTTCTCTTATCAAGTTTTAATATATTTATAATATTTTAGAACTCAAACGTGATATCTATGATTAAGTTAAAGCAATCTTTGCAGTTGATTTGGACATTTAATAATCTTAATTGATGATTAGATATCTTTATTTTGGATGTAAAATATAGTTTTGATAAAATTTAAAAAAAAAGAATAATTATAAATTTTTCCAAACAAGTGAACTCCAATATGTTTTGTTTTTTTGGAAAAAAAGACTATTTATAAGGAAAACAAAGCTAGATTATAAAAAATGTAAATATTTTATCTTTACTATCAACTTAATTTAAAAATGATTTTATAATTTGTTTTTTTGTTCTTCTTTCAAATGTTTATGCGATGGAAAGGGCCAGGCCCGTTACTTCGGACTGAGCCCCTTTAATGTTTTGTTTGTTTGCCTCCATTTCACTAATTCACTGATGTACCTTTTCAGCTTACCTAGTGAACTCTAGTCTTTACCCCTCCACGGACACGACGCACATCGCATATGAATGCGTTCCCAATCTCCCATAACTAAATCCCTATCCTTGGTTACTCTCTCGGTCTCTCCAACAACTCGGCAGTTCACTCCCGGGCAGGCGGCTTCTCTTCCCATCGCGCCACCGCAGGCAGGGCGCAGTCCTTTCCGCTACCAGCAGCACCGGTTCCGGTACGCTTACCCCCATCGCCCCATTCTGTGTCCTTTAAAACTACCATATACAAATTGTAAGGGGTAGAAGACCAGAGAGACCCTTTTACCTTCAAGCTATAATCTTCGCCTCAGAAACCTGCATTTCGAAATCCCATTTATTTTTCAAAAGCTACTTTTGGCATGACTACTGTGCACTCATGTTTGGTTCCCTGTTTTTAATTATTGGAAGAGAACCCATTTTTCCAATTCCCCCATGTTCAAAATGTTATTTCATAGCTATATGCAATCGCTGAACAGTTGAAGTAATTGGTGTTTCATTCCCAATATAATTTCCCCTTTGTCTGCTGTCATTTGCTGTTAACATTGATATTACAATTGGAATTTTAACTATTAAGAATTAATCATTAACTGTAAATGCTTGCATCTACTTTGTATGCATCTGAAATTCTCTGTTACTTTGCTCTGTATTCCTAGTTTATCCACCTTGGATTCACTGTTCACATAATTTAATTTGTTCAGGTCTGGTTTTTGTTTCTGATATTTCCTTGGGAGAACCAATATTATTACTGTTGACAACATGCTGTCAGGTTAATTACCTAACCTAAATGCTAAGTCTTTAGAAACTCCAAATCCAAAGCAGAGCTTTTAAATATATGCTTGGTGAAATGTTGTAGAAGTCTTTCATTGGCATGACAAGGATCTAAAACTCTTCCATTTGAGCCCCTCAATTTGCTCTTAAAACCTCATTTTACAAATTTATCAAATTGACCTGGATAGTAAATTATTGACATAAAATTGTTTCCCACTACAACATTGCATTTGCTAAACTAAGTGGTACTCTTTAGCAATTCACTTTTTAATTATATCCATTGAATTGCTTACCAACATTCCAAGATATATGCGTATTTTCTTTGCTAAACTTCCCGAATATATGAATGCTTATTTTTCTAAGTATAATAATTAGCATATAGAAATTGGTGAAGCAACTCATGTAACTCTACCCAGTACCCGCTAAATTGTTTGGTAACGACATTGGCCATGGAATCCAAAATGCAATTTACTCAAGTTAACTAGCGCTAGGAGGAGCAGATCTATTTCATTGTCTTATTTTTGTTTTTTCTTAATTAGATCTTAAAAAGATCAGGGAGGATGAGTAAGGTTTCTGATTCATGTCAAGAAATATATGCAGGTGGCTGTGATTCAATTGGAGTTCAGTCCTTCAATTTCCAAATCATCTATAACCAAAATTTTCTGTTAATTTGAACACTACTGAATTTGTTTCTCCTTCGCCCCT
The DNA here is from genome assembly GCA_022379115.2 of Bauhinia variegata. Classification (NCBI taxonomy): domain Eukaryota; kingdom Viridiplantae; phylum Streptophyta; class Magnoliopsida; order Fabales; family Fabaceae; genus Bauhinia; species Bauhinia variegata. The sequence goes on along the minus strand of CM039434.1, from coordinate 11,383,491 downwards.
CCCTCTCTTCTATATCTACTTTTCTTCTGCTCATTTGAGATGCTAAGTTGTGCATTTTGTGTTTGGGCTTTTTTAAAGAAATTATTGATTGAGAAATGCACCTTGTGCAGTTTATAAATTGGTATGGTATAGAAACAAAGGATAGTATAGAAACAAAGGATTTGGATTCAGTATCTTTATAACAATAAAAGTTATTGTCTTTCAGTAAATTTAAGATATTAATTTTAAATTCAATTGTTTATATTCATTTTTACATTTAAATTATTCTGAAACATATAGTAAAATCTTTTTACTCATCTCAAAATCTTTTTAATCTCATGTATTCCAAATTTTTAAAACGTTTAAAGTTTCAAAATATATAAAATGTGAGACTATAAAAAAAAAAAATGTACAAAAAGAATTGGTCTCAGTGGATAGCTTTCACTTGGCCCAAATCAACCAAAAAAAAAAAACAAAGTAGAGGAGAAACAAAAAAAGCCATGGCCAATATCATCTGTTAAAAAAAGTTAGAAAAAACGAGAATTAAAAATTAAAAATTAATACATAAAAGGCTAGACTGAATTAAGATGGGAATACCTTTGCCCAATCCTCCACTATTTATTCCTCTCACTAGAAAACCAGCGAAAGCAGCCAAGGAATTGTATATTCCTACCAAGTTCTTTAAAATTTTAAAGTCTCAATGAAATTTGCACGAGTGAAACTCAACCAAGGATCCAATCAGAGTGTCTGTCAAAGAAAAAATAACGAGTAACAATTAGAATGATACCTTTCTTGATGATCCATTATGAAATAAAAAAAAAAAATGTTTGTGATAAGAAATTATTATTTGTGCATATATGCGCAATGCAATGGTAGATATAGGATAAGATGTTTTATCTCATATTGGCCAGAAGAGTTTTATATTATATTGGGACAAGATTTAGACACAATTTTCCTCGAATAAAAATCAAGACAAAACCAAGATGACGGGAGTTCTGTCTTGATGCCATCTCAAATATTGTTGAGGCTCTATCTTATCTCCGTCATACTTAGTACCGATACAAGAGAGTTATAGGATCGGGATGAGATATGACAATAGTGTTCGAGACAAACAAAATTCTGTCTCTTCTCATTTCGTGCCAAACCTTAGATATTTATTCTAGAACTAGGGTTGAATAGGACACTATAGAAATTAAAATTTATATCTTGAACTTTATTATTGATTAAGTTACTTAAACATTATATTGCAGATGGAGTTGCTAAATAATGAAAGTCATATATTTGCAATTATATATGCAGGGTAAGGAGTTGAGCTATGTCAAAGTAAATGCAATGCAGAGAGATAGAATAGATGTTTTTTAGGTGGTTCGGGAACACCTACATCCACCTCCCTTTGCAGAGATTATCCTCTAGTTCCTCAAGTCATGCTTACAGGCTCATTAAAACAAAACCAAATATGTAGTGCACTTCAAGAGTAGTCTGCTGAACTTTGCTAAACTATTCATCCCTATTGGATATACAAGCATGATTTGAATTGGAGAGAGAGTTGCTGATTGAAAAAATATTAGATATGTCAAAGACATAAAGTTAAAAAGACTCATTACAAGTATAATTTAGATTGCTGAACTTTGCTTGATGAAGGCTCGATACATATTAAAAGGATTAACTAATTCAAAGTTAAATATCTATACTAATCAATAAGGTGAGAGTGTGAGATAGCACTTTTACAATTTTGGACACTTTGTTTTTAAACTGTAAACAATGTAATGTTCTCAAAAATAGTTATAAAATTTGCAAGTTTTGATGCCATCATTTTGAAAACTTGATTTGTGTATGTGAGACAAATGTAAAAGACAAGGAAGAGAAGCAAGACACAATCGATTTATAGTGGTTCGGCTTATTGCCTACATCCACTCCTCTCAACCTTTTGAGAGAGTTTCGACTAAAATGTTTAATCAACAAAACTTAAAACTTACAATCCACCACACTTTCAATAGATGGTTTTAAGCTCCCCTTTTTAATACAGGGATTACAAGATTATTAGAAGTTGCACCAAAAGAAATATGACTATTATTTGTCCTTGTAAACCCTTAGTTAAGTGTTTTTTTTATGAGAAAGTGATTTGATGCAGTGATGCAATTCCAAAGATAATGCCCATTCTCCAAATGCGACCCATCCTATCTATGACTTGATTCCTTTCTTTGACCCTGCACTATTAAAAGTCAATTCAAATAGCAATTTAATGTAAGAATTATGTGAGGAAAAAGACATATCTTTATTGTATATATTTTTATAAGGCAAAATTACTTAAAAAAGACTTTTTTTAAAAAAAAAAATTATTTACCAAATGAACACATTCAAAACTTATTCTCAATATACCACTCTTTTTGTGCCTCCTAGAAAAAGCCATTTATAACCATGAAACAGAATTATAGAGGAACATGATATCCTGCTTTCAGTGAGAAATTACCAAATGAGAACTGCACATGAAGGGTTAGTCTCCTGAAATCTGCTAAAGTACCATAATCATCCCCTGTTTGAAAAACATTTAGTGGTCAGAAAAATATGCCATCAAATGGGGCGGCAAGATGCATTTGGTCCAATAGTTGTTTTGAAACAAAATGAAAATTTTAATTCATAGTATATATTTTGATTGATAGGGACATGCTTCTGCTAAACTTGTTATATTGATATCTCTGCTGATCATGCATTTGTGGCAAAAGAATAAACTATTGGTCAATTAAAAAAAAAAAAAAAACCTAAAAGATTTTAGCAAAAATGAACAAAGTGGAAGAGAAGACATACATTGAAAAATAGTTGAAAGCCTGCATTATTCCAGTCAGCTGAAATTTTTCCGATTCAGCATTTTATAGATATACTTTAATAATGTGATAGTATTCTGTTTTTAGTGGTAGATAATTAGAAACACATATAAAAGTTAATAAAATTACTTATAAGTAAAGTGGAGTCAATATTTTCTCTCTTACTTTGGGTTTCATTTTGTCTTACTCTCTTTTCATCTATTATGAAATTTTAATGTATAATATATTAAATTATTGAAAATAATTTTTTTGAGTAAAATAGAGTATGAAACAAAAATTAAATAAAATATGTAAACTCACTTTAAGTGATCTCATTTAATAAAGCAAAAGTATGTACCTGTATAAACGTCACACAACTGGAGAAATCAAGTCCAACCCACCATACCCAAGAGAAAGAAGAATGCATAACTGGCTGAAGTTATGCTTTGCAGGCCACTGTGTTCAATCATTCAATGGTGTATTCCCAACCTCTCCTTGATACTGGGCTGTCTACCAGATCTGGTTGATAAGAGTGACTAATTTCAATCAGCTCTAATTCAAAGCTTGGAATATCATGTTTAACATTACTAAATAATGTTATGCTACAAATAGATTATATAAGCAGGAGCTAAAATTCATATACACAATTAAGGGATAGATGCCTAATTTTGTTTAAATTGTAGCCTGATGATATATATAACATATATGGATGTGAGCAATCTTTCATTAATCCTCTCTGAATGTTCGGGCTTTCGCCAGATCATTTTGAAGGTGACGGCCGGCCATGGATGAATAGCAAGAAACTGAGAATAGAAAACTGAGCAGAGCCACCTTTGTCAAACATGAAACGACATATTCAGAAACATCTCTTTGGTTGAACAAACGCACTTCGCATTAGAGAAGATTCAACATAGGCAACCAATAAACAATTCTAAAGCAGAATATCCATGGAGCTTGCACTGCACAAACAGATATATAACTGTCAATCTGTCATGCATAAGTTCTCTCATGGGATAATAAGTTCATTTTTTTTTTCCTACTAGAGAATTTTTTTTTTTTTTTTTTTTTTTTTAGAAGATTAAATTGGGAAATGGAATTGGCTTACAAGATGATAGTCATAACTAGCCTTTTGGCCTTAAAACTTTCAAGAACATAAGGTCAATTCAATCTAATAAAGCATAATTCACATTAATGGCTAAATTGATTATACAAGACCCCATGTTCATCATTAAAAACAAATGAACAATACCTCTTCACTCTTAGATTTCAACCTTCACAATGGCCTCAACTTTCTGTCTCTTGCTTTTCTTATCCATAACAAAGTTGTCACTTTGTTCTTACCAACAGTTTGCTTCGCTGTATCATTTCCAAAGTCCCTGGTTGCTTCCCTTGCCCCTGCAATCCTATAAAAATCAATTTAAATAGCAGTTTTACATGAATTACATGAGAGAATACCCATTTTCAATGTATAATTTCGTATCTCATATTGATATTAATGCAATTCCAGATATTAGATCTGGACTCTCTGTTCAAAGCAATCATAATAGACCACACAACTGAATAAGAGAGTATTTTCCTTGAATTCTTGCAATTTATGAATTTCTATACTATTAATAATTATATGATTGTATTCTTTGGAGTAATAGATAATACACAAAAAAACGTAAATAGGAAAAAAGAAAAGAAATGAAAAGAAAGTACCTGTTAAGTTGAGTAAAAAATACATACTTATATATCCTAGCTTCTTACAAATTCTGCTTGACCAAAGTAACTTATTGCAATTCCCTCTAATTTGAAACCTGTAGTGCCATTATTAACATTTGTAAGTTAAGTTCAGGTTGTCTCTAAATGATATAAACATGAACTAAAATTGTTACACAGTAATGGATAACTACCTGATATTTATTTATGTGATAAAATTGGCAAGTCATGTTATGATGTAATCACCGTCAATCTCTATATGAGGGATGTGAGCAATCTTTCCCCAATCTTTCCCTTTCTGCTTTTGGCATCTCTTTGTAAGTGAAGAACAATCGAAGATTTTTAGTGAAGATAGAGTACTTGGGAGGCCCTCCTTTGGCAAGCATTCCAGCTTTGAACAATTAAAAAAATACAATGATCTGAGGGAAGACAGATGACAGAGACCCTTGAAGTCCAGAGTTCTCAGATTATCACAATAACTCAAACAAAGACCATCAAGAGATCGTGGCAGAAACCCCTCATCAGGAAAAGACTCCAGGTGATAATCTTGAATACTCAATGTTACTAGAGAAATGTGAAGATTCAAACCCCAATTCATTCGGGAAGCAACTAGTTTGGGGCAATTGTGAATTCCCAAATACTTCAGATTTGGTGGCAAGCCTCCTTCAGGAAATAATTCCAATTGTTGGCACTTTTCAAAAGTCAACATTTTGAGAGAAGACAGGTGGCAGAGAAACTGTTTTGGCAAACATTCCAGTCTTCGGCAATTTTCAAAATTCAATTGTTCGAGGGAAGGCAGGTTGCAAAGATGCTCCTTTGTCAAGTGTTCTTCTATTCTCCGACAATTAGAAATACGAAGACGCTCCAGATTTGATGGCAGTCTCCCCTCATGGTATAATTCCAGCTGTGGACAATCAACCAACCATAGCTCTCTAAGATATGGGAGGAGTAAGTCCATCTTTTCTGGCAAAGATTTTAAGTTCTCCAGACCATCAATATGACACTCATCAAGTTTGGGAGCAAATAATCCCCTTTTGGGAAATGATGCAAATTTTGGACATCGATAGATATTCAAAGATGTCATCAATGTATCATAAGGATCATCTCCCTCTGGAACAGAAATCATTTCAAAATTAGGACAATTCCGAAAAGAGAGCCGTTGAAGCTCAGGGAAATAATCCAGTGAAAAGGTCCTAAGAGACTCACAACTACTTTTAATGGATATATCACGAATAGCCATAGCATGGGGAAAGGAAGCCACAAGATTCTCGCAGCTTTTAATACGTAGTGACTTTAAAGAAGGAAGCAGCTCTGGTAGCTGCTCTTTCAGCCTCGGGCAACTTCTTATATAAAGATCTTGGAGCACAGGGAAAGCACCCGGTATATCTTTACATTCCCAATCTTCCCATCCCTCCATATCATCAAACGTCAACATTTCAAGAGATCGAAATGGAATAGAAGAAGAGCTGTCTCCATAAAACTCATGACCAATTTTCACTACTGAATCACAGTGATTAATCCATAGTGTCTTGAGAGATGGTAGAACGCCAAGTGGTGGCAACAACACACAATTACAAGAGTACAACCGTAGAAAGACCAGATTCTGCAATGAATAATCTCCAAACCAATCAGGAAACCTTATACCACCATATTCCCAAATTGACAACTCTTTCAAGTTTTGGTGAGGTTGAAGTTTCTCAAGTACACTTCTTGTCCTTTCTGATTTATCCATTCTATCCCATAGAAGCGTCAACTTGTCAAGGTGAATTTTATTTTTCAAATTCACAGCTAATGCATCCACGGGATTCACTACATTTTGCAACCCCGAAATAGATAGTTGTCCGCCAAGATCAAGTTCAGCCAGCTGCAGGATGTCAGAATCAGCATTTTTGCCAACAGAAAATGATGTCAGTACTTGAAGCTTTTTCAATTTTCCTAAATGCTTAGGCATCACTCTGACTTGAGTATTCTCAATATCAAGATATAGAAGATTTACAAGTTTATGCAAACCTGATGGTAACTCAACCAAACTTATACAATCTGTCAACAGCAATATTTGTAGATTATAAAGCAAACATATTGAATCAGGGAGTTTGGCAATTCTTGTCCAAGATAGGTCCAGGTACCGTAGATGCTTGAGTTTGCCTATGGAATCTGGCAACTCGGTAATGTTGAAATGGCAAAAAGATAACACTCTTAAGCACTGGAACTGGGATAGTACAACATCAACTATATTGCTACTTATCGAAGTTAAAATATTTGGACTACCATACTTGTATACATGAAGGAATGTTCGCATTTTGTTAGCTTTGTATGCAGCCTCAAAACGTTTATTAGAAGCTACTCTACTTCTCCATGTACTTACAAATGAAAAATGACGAGATTTTTCTGAGATTGTTTGTGGCACTTCTTCTTCCTCCTCTAACTTGAAACAAAATTCTCCAGAAACATATTTTGCCAAATCACAAAGAAGGTCATGCATGATAAAATTATTGTCTCTTTTGGAATATTGGAAAAAGGACCTTGTTAATAACTCATTGAAGCAACAATGTCCAACTTCTTTGACCCTCATATTGTTTTGAGAGCAGCGCAATAAGTTTTCTCCCTTCCACAACCATATTAGATACTCTTTCTCAAAATTATATCCTTTGGGGAATAAGGAACAATAAGCAAAGCATCTCTTAAGATTTGAAGGAAGGTAATAATAACTTAATCTCAAAGCTGGTAGAATATCACCTCCATCATCTGACATATCCCATATTTCACTTGTCAATATGCTATTCCATTCCTCATTTGCTTCTTTTGAGCACAGAAGACTGCCAATTGTTTTCAAGGCCAGAGGCAACCCTTTACACTTCTTCATGATTTTTCTACCAATTTCTTCAAGACTTGGATCTGAATCAGGATTCTTGCCATGAAATGCGTGCTTAGAAAATAGCAACCAAGAGTCTTCTTCTGTTAACTCATTAAGAGGAATTATTTTAGTAGAGGGCATGGCATTGGGTGCTTTGGCACTACGTGATGTTACCAAAATTTTGCTTCCCTGAACCCCATCAAGAAAGGGCTTCTCCAAATCCTCCCAATTCAAAGATCTCTCATTCCAAACATCATCTAAAACAAGAAGAAACTTTTTCCCAGCCAATTTCTCCTTCAATTTATGTTGCAACATATTCTTGTCCTTACTATCATCAGTAGACGAAGTAATTGCCTCAAGAATTGTTCTTGTCACCCTTATTACATCAAATTCTTCAGAAACATAAACCCAAGCTTTAACATCAAATTCACTTTCCACCCTCTTATCATTGTACACAAGTTGAGCAAGCGTTGTCTTGCCCATCCCACCCATAGCAACTACAGAAACAACCGAATAAGGACGATTGCCCCCCACATTGTCAGATAGCAAGCACTCAATGATCTTTTCTTTCTCATCATTTCTGCCACATATTTCAGCTTCATACACCAAAGATGTAGTTGACCTGTCTGGCATCCTTCCTAATCCAACACCAATACGGCTACCTTCTCTCAGACCTAGTATATCCTTTTGGATCTTAAGATATTCTAGGTTGTCAAGGACTTGTTTCATCCTTGATTCAATTTCTTGGTCAAATGAAGAGACAGAAGCACGCAAGGAATTCCATAACTTCATTGTTTTACTGGCCTGACCTTCAGCTTCCAGTTGCTTGCGTTTGGAGACTTCGGTGTCAATCTCATCCAGGAGATCTTCTGCTTCATAAGCAGCATTTTTGACCTCATCGACCCATGTTTTGATATTGGGATTCTTGATCTGCTTGTTCTCAGCATCATCAATCACCACATTGATGGCCAAAAGACTGACTTTCAACCTTACTAGCAGTGTCTCGTTCAGCTTTCTTCCCCTGAAATAGTCCAGAATGTCAGAGGAAGCCAACCTGTCCCACGCCATCTCAAACAAGGAGGAGACTAGAGCACCACCGATCAATTCTACAGCCATAGTGCTTTTCTGTTTCTTGGTTTTTCCGAGATGGAGGAAAGGACTGAAGATAAGAAATCTATGGCTAGCTTATGCCAATGGGATGAAGATGGCAAATAGACTTTTTATCAATACTTTGAAAAGTCTTAGTTTAGGTGCTGCAGATGACTTTTGGGACATGGGAAACTTCCTCGCAAATAAACAGAAACCGCGGCAACAATAATAGACGCGGTTGGGTTGAATTTGTATTTTGGAAGTTGTAAACTTCAGTGCAATTACTAGTCAGGTCAAATGCAAATTTATTTAAATTTAATTTAAATTTTTTCAACTTTTTTTTATTTTGTTCATGTTATATTTTATTCCCTATTTTTCGAATAGTTTTGAATAAGTAAAGTAGTACACCTTCCATTTTGAGGTGGTTTTGTGGTCCTCTCCATTATTCAAGTGTGTTTTTGTCAGACTTAATATTAGTGTTATGTGAACAAATTTAAAAACAAGGTACAACGTATATATATATATATGCACACACAACAAGGAATTGGGATTTTAACTTTCATTAAGAAAAAGAATTGAGAATGAAATAAATGAAAGCGTCAATTTTTTCTGCTCCAAGTGAAAAATTGAACAAAAAAACTATTTTGACAATAGGATTATAAATTAGTAAAGTAAATAATAAATTTTAAAAATGTAAATATAAATTCCAATCGGGTAATCCATGCAATATAATCAACTATTAATGATTCTATCAATTTATTATGAAAGCTTTTTCAAAAATTTTATTGTGAAAAGACTTTGCAGTCTATCCTAAAATTAAAAAATAAAAAATGGTTCAAGTCCATTGGGTCTTATGAGTTAACCCACAAAACACTCAATTGGGTATCAAGTTTTATATGTCCCAACTAAAAATACTTGAATTTATTTTTGTTTAAATTTTTTAACCCAAACCCGCATGTTTACCGGTTAAAACAGAACCGGCCCTATCAAGTATGACGTTTTTGAAATAGTCATCCCCACCACAGGAAATCGTGCTAACAATAATTGAATAATAAATGTAACTTGAATTTCTTTTTATTACGTAACTTGAAATTATTATTAAATTATCTTTAATCTTAAAACTCGCTCAAATTTCTTGACTTTATTTTTATTATATTTTTATAGGTCTCATTTTTTTTTTATGTAACTTAAATAATTTTTTTACTTACGTAATTATTAAAAATTATTTAAATAAAATTTACATATCATTTTATATTCATTATTTTATATAATTTAAATAATTTTTTTATTTTTATAACTATTTAAATAAATTTCACAGATCATTTTGTATCTTCATTTTTTCTCTTGCTCTTTCCTTTTCTTGATATCGTTGACAAATGGCTCCGCAAATATCTTATTTTTCCGGTTGCTTGTATAGTGAATCATCTTTACACTCTGATTTTTCAGTCATCTTGTCTAATCGTGGAACTTTATATTTGACGTAGTGTAAATAAGAGTGTCAAGAAATATATTAATTAAGATTAAATTAAAAAATTACTTATAGATTAACAGATTAAGAATTTGTTTGAATTTAGTAAATGTCGTTTTATGTATGAATATAATATTCAAATACTTTTGCTCGTAAAATAAAAATAAAAGAAAATATTAACATTAAAAGGACGAGTTATGAATTTATTTATTTTTTTGGTTTGCTCTAGAAGACCTGACACATTTTTAAAAGAGTAGCAAAATGTATTTTAATTTTTACAAGTGTACCTGCTTTTTATTTAAATGTCATTCCTAACACCTAAGAATTACATAAAAATACTTTGTATTTGGTTGACAAGAGTTATTAATTGCAATCTGTTTTAATTCAAAACCTATAAAGTCATTACTAACATTTGAAAGTTATGTTAATATTTATCATTAAATAAAGCCCCATATAATTCTTTCATCACCTCCATTTCTTCTTTACACACCTCCATTTCTTTCAATCTGTTCATAAAGAGCTAAGGGGTGTAAAACAAAAATATTGGGGTCTTAAAAGAAATCACCTACCCGTTTGCCAATCTTTCTTTTATCCGCTCTACTCAATCATTCTTGTCAGAATAAGCCTCATTCCCACCAAAATGCCAGACCCTAGTTATGACTTTCGTTTGAAAGCAGTTTCAACAGTTAGGAATCACAAATTTATTTAGCACAATAGTAAACAAGGATGCATGATGGGATTAAATCATCCACCAGTTTTAATGGCTGAACAGTCCAAACATTGATTACACAAAAAACTAGTAGGTGATTTCAAAAAGTGAATTTTAAGAATAATATAAATACAAAAAATGGCACCATCAGTTTTAATAGTTGAATGGAACGAAAATTTTATTTAATATCAAATAATTTTACAAATTCTAATTTAATATTAAAAAAATTATTTAATAAAAGAAATTTAATAAATTTTCTTTTCATATTATCCTTATTTAATAGATACTTAAAAAAAATTTACTATTAAAAACAGGATTTATAAGTCATGCATGTATGTTATGATGTCATCGCGGATCCATATGTGAGGGATGTGAGCAATTTTTGCCTTTCTACTTTTGGCATCTCTTTCTTAGTAAAGAATAATAAACGGATTCTAAGGAAGATAGAGAATTTGGCAAACCCTCTTTTGTCAGCGTTCCAACTTTGGGCAAAGAAAAAGACACACTGCTTTGAGGACTGATGACAGAGACCCTTAAAGTCTAGAGTTCTTACATCATCAAGTCTAGAGGGAGAGAGTGGCAGAAGCCCGTTATGAGGAAAACACTCCACATAATTATCTTCACTATCCAATGTTTTCTAGAGAGTTCTGCATATGCAAACTTCGTTCCATTAAAGAGACAACTAGTTTTGGGCATTTGATAATATTCAGATGCTTTAGGTTTGACAGCAAGCCTTTCTCAAGAAATAATTTCAATTTTTGGAATAATAAAGAGTTAATTTTTTTAGGGAAGACAAGTAATAGAGACCCTCTTTTGGAAAGCTTTCCAGTCATGGCAAATTTCCAAGAGTCAATTCTTTGAGGGAAAGACAAGAGGCAGAGACCCTCTTTTGGCAAGTTTTTTCAACTTCTTTTGTTCATGCTATATTCTATACTCTATTTACAATAAGATCATGTCAATAACTTGAATATGTAAATCACAAGCTTATTTATAAATGAGATTTTGTCTCCATCTGAAAACATTAAGATTTAAACTGGCAATAATTTTGAGGGCTGTGATGATAGAGATGTTTTGCAATTAAATAGTTCAAGGAAAATTTAATATATAACTATATTTATTAAGGAAGAATCTTTCTATTTTTATGCAAAATTTTTTACGTGAAAATATGTTACTTTATTTCAAGATGTAAATGTTTGTGTTTTTTTTTTAAATAAAAGCGAAAAATAATTTTCCCCTTTTAAAAGACTCCTTTTAAAAAGAGTAATTGACTTCTCGTTCTGCTTTTTTTTTTTTTTTTTCAAGCTTCTAAAAATGTTTTTGTTTAAAAGCTAACTAAATAATAAAAAATTACACCAAAATATTTTTGCTGCCTAAAGTATTTTAGTGAAAAAAAAGCTCTTAGTCTCTCAATAATAACTCATAATAATTAGAGATTATTTTATTAATTTTTTTAAAATTATAAGTATATTATATTATATTAAATATCAATTAATTTGATTTAAATTTAATATAATTATATAAATGATAAATTTTTTATTAAGTTTTAATATATTTATATTTTTTAAAATTCAAACTTAAAACTCGTGATTAAGTTAAAACAATCTCTATTAATTAATTTTTACATTTAGTGATTTTAATTAATACTTGAATATTTTTATTTTGCACGTGAAATCTATTTGAGACAAAAGAAAAATAATAAACTATAACCTTTTTCAAACAAGCGAACTCCGACGTTTAAAAAAAAAAAAACTACTCAGAAGGAAAACAAAGCCAGATTATAAAAAATGTAAAGAATATTTTATCTTTTCTATCAACTTAATTTAAAAATGATTTTGTAATTTTTTTTGGTTCTTCTTTCAAATGTTTATTTGATGGGAAGGGCCAGGCCCGTTACTTAGGACTGAGCCCCTTCAAATTTTTTTTTTCTGCCTCCAAAATTCTTATCTAGTAAACTCTAGCCTTTACCCCTCCACGGACACAACGCACATCGCATATGAATGCGTTCCCAATCTTCCATAACTAAATCCCTATCCTTGGTTACTCTCTTGGTCTCTCCGATAACTCGGCAGTTCACTCCCCGGGCAGCGGCCGCTTCTCTTCCCATCGCGCCACCGCAGGCAGGGCGCAGTCCTTTCCGCTACCAGCAGCATCGGTTCCGGTACGCTTACCCCTGTTGCCCCATTCTGTGTCCTTTCAAACTACCATATACAAATTGTAAGGGGTAGAAGACCAGAGAGACGAGACCCTTTTACCTTCAAGCTAGAATCTTCGCCTCGGAAACCTGCATTTCGAAATGTTATTAATTATTGGAAGAGAACCCATTTTCAAAACGTTATTTCATAGTTATATGCAATCGCTGAACAGTTGAAGTAATTGGTGTTTCATTCCAATATAATTACCCCTTTGTCTGATGTCATTTGCTGTTAACATTGATATTACAATTGGAATTTTAACTATTAAGAATTAATCATTAACTGTAAATGCTTGCATCTACTTTGTATGCATCTGAAATTCTCTGCTACTTTGCTCTGTATTCCTAGTTTATCCACCTTGGATTCACTGTTCACATCATTTAATTTGTTCAGGTCTGGTTTTTGTCTCTGATATTTCTTTGGGAGAACCAATATTATTACTGTTGACAACATGCTGTCAGGTTAATTACCTAACCTAAATGCTAAGTCTTTAAAAACTCCAAATCCCAGAGCTTTTAAATATATGCTTGGTGAAATGTTGTAGAAGTCTTTCATTGGCATGACAAGGATCTAAAACTCTTCCATTTGAGCCCCTCAATTTGCTCTTAAAACCTCATTTTACAAATTTATCAAATTGACCTGGATGGTAAATTATTGAAATAAAATTGTTTCCCACCACAACATTGCATTTGCTAAACTAAGTGGTACTCTTTAGCAATTCACAAAACAAACTTTTTAATTATATCCATTGAATTGCTTACCAACATTCCAAGATATATGTGTATTTTCTGTGCTAAACTTCCTGAATATATTAATGCTTATTTTTCTAAGTATAATAATTAGCATATAGAAATTAGTGAAGCAACTCATGTAACTCTACCCAGTACCCGCTAAATTGTTTGGTAATGACATTGGCCATGGAATCCAAAATGCAATTTACTCAAGTTAACTAGTGCAAGGAGGAGCAGGTGGACTATTTCATTGTCTTATTTTTGTTTTTTTCTTAATTAGATCTTAAAAAGATCAGGGAGGATGAGTAAGGTTTCTGATTCATGTCAAGAAAATATGCAGGTGGCTGTGATGCAATTGGAGTTCAGTCCTTCAATTTTCAAATCATCTATAACCAAAATTTTCTGTTAATTTGAACACTACTGAATTTGTTTCTCCTTCGCCCCTCCCTCTCTTCTATATCTACTTTTCTTCTGCTCATTTGAGATGCTAAGTTGTGCATTTTGTGTTTGGGCTTTTTTAAAGAAATTATTGATTGAGAAATGCACCTTGTGCAGTTTATAAATTGGTATTGTAAGTAGGCAGTATTTTAATTTTTAAACTAATTATTTACTTCTGTACTTAATATTGGTTACAACTTAGGCTTTTCTTAAAGTTTACTTGACATACTACTTTGTGTAATCAGTGAAATCATCATTTGAGGTCGGATTCATTTTGCATAGTTCCTGGTTTTTGCAGGTAATATTTAAGCGAGAAGTGAGAACAGTCTGAGTTGAAGTCCTTTTGCTGAAATGTTGAAGTGTGATATGTGAACTTCAGGATATCTGATCTAATTGACAAAGATGAACACCATCCAACTTACTGTATGCCAGCCTGGGATCTATGTGAAAAATGCATCTCAGTTGTGTAATCTTCCTTCTAAACAATGTCTGGCACAAATTAAAATCAATGTTCCTGCTATCAAGTCCCTGAGTTTACAAGAAAGACCTTCATTTGGCTTGCAATGTCTGCCTGTTATAAAGCCTCGGCAACCTCTCCCTGTTTGCTTAGCTGGTGGAAAAGAAATGATGGACAATGATGAGGTAATAAAAATATTACTTTAGTTTCATTGTTTTTCCTCTTCTCTTACTTTTATCGAAGAGTCATTCTTATTAGAAGTACATATTTATTGTATTTTCCCTTTCTGAAACTTAATGAATTCATTGCTGCTACAAGTGGTGAAGACTGCACTAAAGTCTTACTTAACAACAGCCAACACCGGTAGGATGGAATGAATGAAGTATAAGCAGACTTTTTTCCTTTAATAACTCTAAAGTAACAAGTATAAAGGTTTTAACTAGTTTCTCCTAACATGGATCTCTATAAAACATGGACTTGAGGATACAAATGGAGGAAATGAAGATTGGTTCAATCAAGTGAAAATGAAAATGAGGTTTGTAAACATGTCCTATGAAAAAAAAAAAAAAAAAAGTTGATTGTTTCTAGAAATGGTCTTTGGCAATTTTGTTGATGTTTAGACTTTTTTTGTTTTTTTTTTCTCTCTTTTTTGACAAGAAATGACTAGTTATTCATTAAAACTTATTAAAGATGATTGTTGGGTACTAAATGAATATGAAAACACATTTCATGAAATGAAAACATTAAAACATTTTTTAAACTAAACAGTCCCTTAGATTTTAACCCTTGACGCAGGGTCTTGTGTCTGGATATATATTTTGGTTTGGAAATGCCTCCATTTTGCTAATCATATTAATACAATCAGGGTTCTCCATGGAAAGCTCTTGAGAAAGCTATGGACAAATTTAAGGGACAGTCGATAGAGGATGTATTACGAGAGCAGATCAAAACAGGAGACTATTCTGGCGATGGGGACAGTGGAGGAAAGACACCAGGAGGAGGAGGTGGTGGTGGCGGCGGCGGCTCTGGTGAACCAGAGGAAGAAGACTTATCTCAGATATTGGATGAGACTATCCAAGTTGTTTTAGCAACCATGGGCCTTATATTTATGGTACTCTCTCTCTCCCTCCCTTTGGTGTATGTGTGCCTATGGGGACAAAATCTTGTATCCCACTTCATGTGCCAATCCTTGTGCCGTGGTTTTGGGATTGGTTAAAAAATTTAATTAATCCAACTTGCAATTTTATTTAATGAAATTTTGACCATTTCTAATGCCATGGCACAGTGTTTGGCACATAAAGTGCCTATGTGGATAAACAAATCGCCTCATCTTTAAAAAATTGAAAGGAAGAAGCTAAGCAAGCTTTTACTTGCCATTGTGTTTGCTTATGTGGACATAATGAAAGATGACTGCCAAATTAAATTGCATTAGAATAAATTACCGATACAAGTCCCTGCTTGCTAAGGCCTTAGAGTGCATTAGGCTACTTTATACTGAGCTTGGAATATATTTGAGGATCCCTTTGTCCCATATCCTGTCTCAAACTTTGTTCCATAGCCATGCAATTGATAAGAAAATTTAATTGATGCAATCAGCATCACGTTACCTTAGCTCATTTAGGCCCAATCACCGAAGTACCCCTAAGCCTATATAAATGTTACTCTCTGTATTACCACTTTTGAGTTACTAGTCATTTATTACCTCAAACACTTAGAGACCAACCTAAGTTACCTAACTTAACCTTTGGAGTCCTGGTTCCAACCGCACTGGACAAAATTTTTCATCTCATACTTTGTTTCAAATCTTGTCCCATGGTCATATGATAAGTCAACATTTTTAATAAAAAGGACAAAATTTACTAGCTCATTTTGATGTCCTAGTTATCGTGATTGGTCTAAATGATTAGGAGCTCTCATCAGATAATATTATTTTATAACATTTGGATCAATTATGAATAGGACAGCAAATTTGATCTCTTAATAAAATAATAATACTAATTGATCTGACTAATCACATTGCATTGGAACAAAGTTTGGGACAGGATACGAGACATAGGATATGCATATACAAACTGCTAGTTTTATGAGAATCACATATCATATGATCAACATAGTAGATTGTTGGTATGCTTCTTGTCTCAGATGCTAATATTCAACTTCAACATTGTTTTTTCAGTATGTTTTCATCCTCAACGGTCAGGAACTAACCAGGCTAGCAAAGGACTACATCAAGTATTTATTCACCGGAAACCGGAGTGTTCGGTTAAAGCGAGCCATGACCATATGTGGTGCATTATACAAGCGCATTACCCGGAAGAAAGAGGCTCCCGAGCCATACTGGTTGGAGAAGGCCATTCTTTCTACGCGGACTGCATGGGACAGCCCTGCCAAGTACCGAGCTGTCAGTGCTTCCATCAGAACAGAAGATTCAGCTGAATAGTTTTTCTGAACTTTGTATCATTCTATCTTCCCTTTCATTACAGTTTGGTTCCTCCCTGAAGATTAATGAGGATAGGTTTGGATGGATCATTGTCTCTTTGTTTAGGAAGAAATTGAAATGATTCATTTCATTCTTGAGTTGCCTGACTTCGATTAGACTAAGAATTTTATAATCATATGAATTTTAGGCAAATTTTTTCCTCACACCCCATACTTTTTTGGATCAAGAGATTCTCAAGATTCACATGGTTTATGGGGTGTGATAAAAAAAAAATGGAGCGTGTTAGAAGACATTGCCTGATATTTATAGAACTTGGTGAATGGTGCAAGCACTTCTATTTTATTGTTGGGAATTAATTTTACCCCATGTAAAATTATTATTTGCACCACCCTTTACGTTTCACTTTCGGAGGTATATTTCCGGAAGCGGAAGGTTTTACTTAAATCGGGCAATGAACCGGAATAAACCGAAAACCCGTGGTTAATCCGGGTTGAATGAACCAAACCCACAAAATGCATGCTCGAGTCTTGAACACGGGACTTCACGCCCTTCTTCTCCACTCTAGGCTCTCCAACTAGATTAACAATTTGAAATTTTTACATACATAATATATAATAAATAATAATCAAATTTTCGTCTTTTTAATTCTCACTAAATTACCTCTAGTTACATTTTCGTATAAATAAATGTATAAGAAATACTCAAAATAAAAGCAAGTGTAATGATGTTCCTACAACATATAATCTTGACTTAATTTATAAAAATATTAATATCAATAATTAAGTCACTTTAAATATATATAAAAAAAAAAAAACATAAAACTTGATAATGGGCTGGACCTATTTTTTAAAAATTAAGATAACATATTTAAAATATTTTATTTTATTTTGTTTTTAAATTACTACTTATGAATCATGAATTTCTAATATATTAGACTAAATTTACTTATTATATATATTTTTAAAATCATATTATACATTTTTAAAATCATATATATATATATATATATATATATATATATATATATATATATATATATATATATATATATATATATATATATAATTTTTAAAATTAGGTTGGAGCAGGAAGTTGTTTTGGTATTACTCACCTATTTTACAGCTTGTTGGATTGGGTCTTGTCCAAATAACCTATTAATTTGCCTCCTTTTTATTTAGTACATAGCCGAATTGAGTTACTCTGGGTCAGTAATTAAGCCTCTGATCCCAAAATGGTGTCTGATTGCAGAATCTGCCATGGAATCAACCCACACACCATGGAAATTTTAGACATGCACAAATTAGGCACAGTACACCAAACAAGATAATCACATTATTATTCTACTATAAAACTAAATAGAGCATGCTAAGTAGTGGAATAGATCAGAATTTCTTAATAAAATCATAAATTATTTATTTCCTCAGCTGCTTCTTCACTCTTTCTTGATACCAAATTGCAAAAAAAAAAAAAAAAAATGTTAGTTAATTTTTTGATTCTTTAAAAAGTTTATAATATTAAAATTTTATCTCTATTTATTATTATTAACTAATTAGTAGTGATGAAATAAACATTAAGAACTTCAAAAGTCTACCACTTTGCTATTTAGTTTGCTTTGGAAGTGCGGAAGAAAGCTTTATTATTTTTTGATAATGAACATAAGATAGGGATTATTAACTATTATTAAGGGCAAAAAAAAGGAAGAAACAAATAAATGTTTAATAAAAATATAAAATAATTTATAAAAAGGACTATGAATTTTTTTTTTAAATTTCTTTATAATAGAGACTAGAGAGAGTATACAATGCGTTATAAACGGAGAAACGCATTAACCAAAATTGACCACCATTAACTATTGAAATGCATGGTTCCTTAATTTAGGTTTGAATTCTCTTAAAAGTTACCTCCATTATTTAGTAAGTATAACTAAGTGAGTATCTTGTCTTGCAATCAAATAACCTCATCTGATCTCTCTGTATTTTTTTTTCAAAACATTATTTTAATTAACTAAAAAAAACCCAAACTCTGCATTTTGTCTTGTGTTATTGTCATATTGACTTTGTCTGCTGCGCCATGAAAGTTGACAACTATAATATTATCACCCGAAACCTTTGTGTTTGTCTATTAGCAAAGACTCCCTATAATAATTGTATAGAAGCCCTTTTTTGTTTTCTTCATCACTTCGGCTTAGCTAGCTAGCCTTAATTAGAAGTTGAAATAATATACTATGAATATCAATTTGTTCATTGTCAAAGAGCTTGCAACAAAACAAATTCAATCCTCTCTTCTTCTTCTTTTTGGATAAATCTTTGATGTCTAGCTTCCACTTTGTTGAATTATGTAAAATTAATGTGTGTTAATTTCCTCATGTAATTCATGCTAAACTGCTATTTAAGTTGATTTTTAGGAGTGCAAGGACTGAAGAAGCAATCAGGGAGTTTAGGAAATTATACTACGAAGGATAACTATTAATTTGCAAGAACAAACAAGTGAGAACTTCGAGTTTCCTGAAGTAGAGCTGGTACAAATGCTGCCTACAAGCACTCAGTTTAAATTTGTGTGTAGAGTTAAACATATGCCTGCGAGAATTTTAAACTTGTGCTATTCACGTGTATATTATATTGGTGTGTTATTTGTTGACCTTCTATATACATTTTAGCAAGCGGGTATCTGTTAATTAATAAACATGTTAAAAGAGGATATGTATTATGACCAAAGATTGTGGGTCATGGCTTATTTTGAAAAAGCCTCACTCACCTAATTTTTCCAAATACATATAGATATGAACAAGTATATTAAATATATACAGATATATAGATGTTCAAATAATAATTTTAAATTCTTATTATCAAATTTTAACACACTTGCTTTTTTATAACTTCAATTTAAAACTTCTAATTAAGGTTGCCATTTGATCTATGCCCTTGCTAATGGGTTATCTTTAGATAAGTTCTTGTTGCTGTTATTGATATTGTTAGCTGCTGCTTCTATGAGACTCTAGTTATTGCAGCTTCTTTTTTTTGGGAGGAAGTGAACATGTCATTAAGTATAGAGAGAGTGATGAGAAAGTAAGTGAGTAAAATTCGTTAAATTTGTGGAGTTAGAGGAAAGAATAAATCCTTTGACAAGAGCACTTTTTTAGGAGTAATCAGTAGTGGTTTTACATAATATCGTTACCTAAAAATTGAAACTTCATTTGTTTGTTTGTGTTTAAAACAACTAAAGTCACCAGTAAAAAGGGTAACCCAGCATTTCTAGAACAACCTGCGCAATGGGTAAAAATAATTTATCAGTAAGTGACTTGAAATGTACTTGTGTTAAGACAGTTTTAGGGTCACTAGTGCCATATATGTCACTGTTTTCAGGTTTTTTTAAAGCTCCATATATATTTGAAGTGGTGCCGTTTCTATGACAAATATTAAATATGTTTACTCTTTAATCTATAAATACTGTAGTTGAGGAGAAAGTCATTTGATATAGTGATATAATTTTAAAAATAAGACCTCAACACTTTTATATTTTGGAATCAAATTTAATTATTTTTTAAACACTTAAGTTAATATTTAAAAACTCATGTCTCATTTTTTCTATGACAACAAAATATATATATAGTTGAAATTTTTAAAATTTTTAAACATTTTTGTCAGTAATAAAACATTTAAGGTGAAAAGAAATTATCTTATTATAAGGTCAAAGAATGCCACAGACTTCAAGGAGAGTTTATTTGTAAAAGCAAAACAATTCAATCCTTCAACACAGCTAAACCAAACTTTGTTGGCATAGTGGATTTTTAGTGAGATAAAATAGATCTTTGACAATCTTGATAGTCAGTAAAATAAAGCGAGAAAGATGCTTATGCATTCAACTAAAACCAGATAGAGCGTGTCAAGTAAGTAATAAGTTAGATCAGAATTTCTTAATGAAATCCAAAATGTAATTGTTGATTTCCTCAGCTGCTTCTTGATTATTGAAGTGAGCCACTCCTTTCTGAATAATCACTTCCTCCAAATTTGGAACATCTTTCTTGAATTGGCCACCGTCAATATATTGCTTCAAACCAGGAGCAGTGTAGGTCATGTCTAACTCACCAGCAATGAACCTCGCTGGTACTTTCACTTGTGCTCCTGTCCACGGTGCTGTGAGCTCCCAGTTTCTAAATTGCATTAAATGGAAGAACATATTAGCCCATCTTTCCCACCATTGGCATTCCTCTCAAAGTTATTGAATTGGCTCTTTAAACATCTTCCAGAACTAGATTCATGAGAAATTATCTTCAAATTAAGATTTCTTTAAATTGACTTTTTTTTTTTTTAAAAAAAAATAATTTTAAGATGTAGAAGTTGAAACAAAGCCAAAAATAGTTTTTTTTTTTTTGGCTTTTAGAAATATTTTTTTTCATGAAACCTACAACATGCTTTTAGTTCAGATCCCACTTCTCTACTAAGCTTCCTCTGCTAGGTAGTAGATGAAGGCCCAAATTCACTTAAAAGATATGCACTAGGGGATGTGCTGAGCAACAGATGAAGATGAATAATTGAGGTGTGCTCAACAAAAACCCAACCTGGTAAAGAAGCCAAACATCTTCTAGTTCTGTTTTTTAGAAGCATCTTTTTGAATGCTTTTTTACTAGAAGCACTTTTTGGCTTCTAATTTTATTTTAGAAACTAATCTAAATATTCTTATTAAACCATTTGTGGCCAAGATTGAGATTTGTGCCCTAAAGATTTATAAATTGATCTTTTTGTCCCCTCACAATATCATAAATTTTAAATAAAATATTTACATTTCAAACTTAGTAAATTAAAGACTCATTATAAAAATTACATTAAAATCAACATTTCAAAATGGAAAAAAAAAAAAAAAAGATTTATTCTTTTAAAATTTCATGTTTGAACAGACAAGGGCAAAGCCAACTTGAGTAAGGAAAACCAAGATTGGAAGAAATGTAAATTTACATAAATTTTAGAGACCATAGCCACCCCAGTCCCTTCCATCCACCTCTGATTATAGACAAAATGCTAAGTATATATATATATATTTGAAAGTTAACTGGAAAAAAGTAATAGTAACATTGTAACAACATACCGGTCCATATTTCTATGATAGTTCATGGGTGCAGTGAAGCCAGTCTTTTCAAATTGAGTAACAAAATAAGCAAGATCTTGTTCTGAGAGCCAGGAAGGCAGGGTTTCTGGAGTATTTGGGTTGTATCCAGTTCCATAGTCTCCTTTTGGAAAGATTGGTGGACCTGGATGGCGAGTTGTGAGGATATTCTTGAGCACATATGGAGTCCCAACTGCAGCCATCTGAGCTTCCATCTCCCCAGGTTTCTGTGAAGACCAATAAATTATGGCAATAGAATTAATATATAATTTATTTATATTATAAGTCATAAGTATACATTCTCTTAATTCACAATCAAAAAGCCATCAAGTGTATTAAGATAGCCTACCACAATGTCCTATTAGAAATTGGATTGGGTTGGTTCAGGTAAAACTTATTTAGAGTATGCATTTAGTTTAGAAAATTACTTTCAAGCTGAAAAGGCATAAGTTAAAATAGAATTTTGACTTACAGAAGTGTTTTCTACTCCTTCTTCTAAAAGGAATAAGTATATTTACTTTTAAATATGTCATTTTATTTAAAAGTCAATCTAAACACTCAAAATCGCTATTTAACAAAAAAGGTAAAAAAGTCAAACAGGCTCTAAGTGATTTTGGTGTCAAAGCTAAGATCATAAAAAACTAAGTAGCATTCTATGTGCAAGAATAGTTGGTTCTTTAACTGCTGCATCTTGGCGTGTTCTCTTATATCACGCCATTATGTCATATTAGCACATACTACATGATTAAATTTACAAGATTTCTACAAATGACACCATAAGTAAGTTATAAGTTTAAGAAGTGGGGTTGGCTTAGTAGTATACTATTTCTGTAAAGTCTTTTAAATTTTTTTACTTATATTTAAATTCTCCAAAAACTGTAAGCTTTATGTTTTACCTCAATCCATTTCTCTCATATTTACAACACAAAAAAAAAAAAATTACAAAAATAAGACAATAAATGAAAAGAAAGGTATAAAGTAATAAAGTAAAAAATATGCCAAAAAAAAAATGTAAGAAAAAAGTGAACATAAATAAATATTCATATAATTATAAGGCAAGTCTATTCTAAATTGTTAAATCACATGAACCTGAAATCTGCAGACAGAGGAGTCTTCGCCATACATGGCACGCATGCCATCTACGGGCTTGACTTTGGGGTTTCTTGGGAGATAAGGGACACTAAGACAGACGTATGCCTTGACTCTATCTGGGCGAAACAAGCAGAGGTACCAGCCAATGATGGCTCCCCAATCATGAGCTACGAGGAACACTTGGTCAACACCAAGAGTGTCTATGAGAGCAACAAGGTCCCCCACAATGTCAAAGCATGTGTAGCTGCTCATTGAAGCTGGTGCTTCTGTGTCGCCATAGCCGCGCAGATCCGGGGCTACGGCACTGTAGCCATGGGAGCTCAGAGCAAGAATCTGGTGGCGCCATGAGTACCAGAGTTCGGGGAAGCCATGGAGGAATAATACCACTGGGCCTTCACCTTTCTCTGCTATGTGCATTTTGATTCCATTCACTTCAACTGTTCTATGTGCTATTCCTTCCATCTGTCTGATTTCTCAATATTTAGTCGACTTCACTAGAAGGACTAGAACATAGAGGTTCTAAATTGGAGATGTGAGCATATATATGGAGACAAAATTCTTTGTCTCATTTTCTCTCTTAAATATTGTCTCATAAATTTGAGAATGATCTAATAATTTTTATTAATTCAAACTTTACCCTATTTAGATAATTATTTTATTATTTTTAATTAATTTTAAACTCATAAGACATGACAAAAAGTAAAATATAAAACTTTGTTTCTATATATAAAGTAGGATTTGACTTATCTGCTGAGTTTTTCAATTAATTTTTTGTTGATCAACAAATGACTGACCTAATTCATCATATAAATGGAACTAATCCCAAAATGTAGCCTTTATTTTTTTGAGCAACGTTGTTTTGGATGCTCAACAGGTGAAATTAATTGGTCGAGAAGCTAAACGCATATGGAATATACTTATTCCATTCACTTCAATGAAGTCATGGAACTCGATAGAACCTATTGTACTTGTCATCTTGACTTTGTCTTCTCTCGCCATGGATGGTTACACCTATAATTGTATCCTTTTAAATTTTGTGTTTGTCTATTAGTGGAGACTTCTCATAATAATTTGATGGAAGGCCAATTTGCTTTCTCCATTAAGTCGGCTGATGGTAGCTGGCCATAGAAGTTAAAATAATCTACAACAGAATTCAATTTGCGTAAACAGGCAGCAGCTTGCAAACAGAAATATAAATTGTTGAATCCGTTCTTTGGGATAAATTTTCGGTCTCTATCATTTTGTTATATTTGTCAAAATTCTGATTTCTATCAACAGTAAAATCATTATATTTTTTACCCTAATTTATTAATGTCACACCCCTCTCTTTAATATGTAAATATTCTATAGAATAATTTATTAGTCATATATTTTCCTTCTAACTATAAAAAAATAGAGCTATAATCAATAAGAGTTATAAAAATATTATGATTAGATAAATATTAAAATCTAACTTAACTACTCTATTCTAACTTTTTTCTGTTTTTTAGGCTGATTGATATTGAGCATGGGCTGATATTTAATCTTTCAGTGATTTCTTTTAACACGCACTTTCTTCTTTTCACACCTACAAATCAAAGAGAAGGGGGCGTGAAAACAAAAAGAATGAATTGGGAAAAGAGAAAAGAAATGGCTTTCTATTTTGGGAATTTCCTTTCATTCTATATTTTGATCTTATCCACTTTTTTTTTTTAAAAATTAAATTACAAAAATATCCTTTTTAAATTAAAAAAAACTCACCCCCTTAACTCACGCTGCCCCTTCTCTCCCTGTTTGTTTGCTTTTGATTCCCTACAATCTCATCCTTAAAACAATTTTTTTTTCCTGCTCGATGAAATTTGCATAAATTAAATCCAGCTAAAAATAATACTCTTTTTACTCTTGAATCTGAATCCCACCTTCATAATTACTTTTTGGTGTGGATATACAAGCGAATTAAGAAATTCAATTGTTTCAAATATGTCACAGGGATGCAATTGTCATTTCTTCGTTTGTCCTTTCTTTTATTGATTCTCCCAGCGATAGCAATACGGAGAGAGTTTGGGGTGGAGCATCATGTGTATTGGGGTGGGTGGGGTTTAATTTTTTTTTATTAGAGGAGTAATTTTGTAAATTCAATAAGAAGGATGGGTGAGAATATAAAATTTAACAGTGAGTGATTGACTCAGTCCAAATTGATTTATTAAGCTCCATATAGAGTGGCTTTGAATTTTATGTTAGTAGTTTTTAAATTAAAAAAATGAGTTTTTTTATTTATTTTCAAAATTATTTAACTTAATCTTTTAAAACAAAATAATTTTTTTTAAGAAAATGGATTTAGGCTCTATTTAAATTAGGTCCCATTTAAATTAATTTTCAATTTTAAGTTATAAATTTTAAATATAAACTACACATTTGGAGAAAAAAAATGATGAGGTGCTTTTTTTTTTTTTTTGGCAAAATATACTAATTTTTAACTAAGTTTTTGTAACTTTAAATTAAAAATTAATTTGTTTAGAAAATAAAGCTAAATTATTTTTAAAAAAATAAAAATAAAAAACCTGAAATTTTTAAAAAAATTAAAAACACTCCATTTTAATTATATTTAAAAATTTGAAAAACATAAAAACAAAAGCTATTTTAAAAAGATATTAATTCTTAGTTGTTAGTTTAAGTTTTAAAGTTTAAATCTAAGCTACGTACTTGAAAGAAATGTGATGAGACTCTTTTTTAATAAAATACATAAATTTTCAATTAAATATTTTCAATTTAAAACAAGAAAATAAGTTTTCTTTTTGAAAATAATATGTAATAGCAATGCAATTTTTTGGTATTGTAAAAGAGGGAGAAATTAATTAAATAGGGGTGGAAAGAAGGAGTCAAGTCTAATTATCAAGTACTAACATGATTATCAAATACTACTTGAATAATCACGTCACATTTTAACTAGCTTTAACATGAAAAGACAGTGACGCGTTTCAATGAAAACATAAAAATAATCAGTTTATCTATTAGACCCTACGATATGGTTACTGAATCATATTATTACTTATAAATTATAACCATAATGGATATTGAGTTGTAATGAAAGAATTACATGTCAAAATGTTAGTCCGAACACCAAAACAGGTTCTTCGAACTTCTAAACATTCAAGTACTTTCAAATCTTATTACTAATAACAACGCATATCCTTCATTTATGTCTACTACTTGTAATGTTTAAATAAAAGGAATTTGTTAACCTCGTTCCTAAGATAGATAAGTAATTAATAAAGCCCTATTGAATGTGCAGAATTTAAATTTTAAAGTAAGTTTTATTAATTACAAATATTAATGATAAGTTTTATTAATGTCTTATATTTTTATGTGATTATTATACCCTTTTTACTTTTATGAATCTTTAAATCTTAACACAAATTTTAAATTTAGTGTTTAGAGTTTAAAGTTTAGAATTGATATTTAAAGTTTAGAGCTTAAGAATATAGTTTATGTTTAGAGTTTAAAATTTTATATTTAGAATAGTAGGTTTAGGATTTATGTTTAGAGTTTATATTTTAAAATTTATATTTTATTGTAAGTTTTAAAAAATTATAAGTGAGAATAAAGGTATAATATAATAATTATTGATACGAAAATATCTAATTTCAACCGTTGAATTAACTTTTTGGTCTACTCAAATGACAAGTGGAGCCACACCAAAAGCCCCCACCTAACAAGTGGCAAGCAGAATTTCATGTATGGACCATTATTCTTTCCAAGGTACTTTTTTTTTTCTCAAAAATAAAAGGAGTGGAGGTGAAGGCAACTCCAAATCATTGAAATTAATTAAAGACTCCTCAACACGTAAAATATTAATTAACTATTTCATATTAAAATTATTAAATAAAAATCTCATTAAAATATTATGTGATGATTGACATGAAAAGAAGCTCCAATAATGGAAGAAATATTAATATTGTAACATGCTTATTTGGATTTGCAGTGAACTTGCAATTGAACAAAGTAGACATAGCTCACGTTATTCAAATAAAACTAAGTAGATCGATAGCAAATCAGTGTTCTATTCGTTATTTCATTTATTGAGATTTGTTTTAACAAGTGGTACCACTTCTCAAGCACAATACATAAAATAAGAAATGAGACATCAAAGTCGAGTTACAAATTTTTCTCACAACCAGAACACACCAAGTAAGTAGTTGGTTGATTAGATCAGAATTTCTTAATGAAATCCAAGATGTAATTGCTGATTTTCTCAGCTGTTTCTTGATTGTTGAAGTGTGCCACTCCTTCTTGAATAATCACTTCCTCCAAATTTGGCACATCTTTCTTGAATTGACCACCATGTATATATTCCTTCATCGAAAGAGAAGTGTAGACCATGTCCAATTCACCTGAAATGAACCTCACTGGTACCTTCACCTGTGCATCTGTCCATGGTGCTATGAGCTCCCAGTTCCTACAGTGAATTAAATTGAACTACACATTAACCAAACTTCATCTCAAACAAGGTTCACGAGAAATTTTTTATTCTTACACTACCCCTTTCTTAATTATGGATACCTGTTAAAATTTCTATAGTAGTTGAGGCCTCCAGTGAAGCCAGTCTTTTCAAATTTAGCAGTATAATAAGCAAGATCTTGTTCTGAGAGCCATGAAGGCAAGGTTTTTGGAGTATCTGGGTTGAATCCGGTTCCATACTCTCCTTTTGGGAAGATTGGAGGGCCCGTTTTGCGAGTTGTGAGGATGTTCTTGAGCACATATTCTGTTCCAACTTCAGCCATCTGAGCTTCCATCTCCCCAGATTTCTGTGAACATCAACAGTTTAAGGAGAAGAAACTATGTAAACTCTTACAATATCAACACGTTTCTATCAACATTCACTTTACTTACAGTTGAAGAGCCACCATCGAAAGGACAGTGCATTATTTGAGCCAATTAAAAGCAAAGGCATAAATTTTATTTTATTTTTTATAGTTTTACCCACGAGAATTTTTATCTCACATTGAAGGTGAGAATAATTTTATTTTGGAAATGGATTAACGACGGTTATCTCCGTTATTAATATGTAATTTTTTACAAAATTAAATTTTTAATTTTACAAAAATTTTATATTTATTAAACTCAATTCACTTAGCAACTAAGTATAATTAAAAAATTGATCTGAATTCCATATTAGACAGGGCACGGTCCTATTCCTAATACTACAACCTTTAACCCCCAGCTGTATAAATTTGTGACATTCACAAGTAATTTTAAAGCCATTCTGATAATTTTAACAGTCTAAGAGACTATTTGTTTTAGTTGCTAAGGGTCTAATTTCAATCAAAATCTCAAAAAAAGAAAAAGAAAAAAACTTTAAAAACTTTTCAACGACAAAATTATGCTATTAGTTGAAATTTGACCATAAGCAAATGATGATCTAATCGTTGGCATACTCCTAATAAACTCTTTTTTACTCCCCAAAACTCCAAGATTAACAGTATATGCGAAGAACATTAACTAAATCTGAACCAGATATTGTTAAGTTATCAAAAGTACCTGAAATCTGCAGATAAAATAGTCATCGCCGTACAAGGCGCGCATGCCATCAACAGTCTTGACTTTAGGGTTTCTTCTGAGGTAGGGAACATTGAGACAGACATATGCCTTCACCTTCTCTGGTCGAAACAAGCAGAGATGCCAACCGATGAGTGCTCCCCAGTCATGAGCCACAAGGAACACTTGGTCAACGCCAAGAGTGTCTATGAGAGCAACAAGGTCACCCACAATGTCAAAGTAAGTGTAGCTGCTTACGGAAGCTGGTGCCTCGGTGTCGCCGAAGCCGCGCAGATCCGGCGCCACGGCGCTGTAGCCATGGGAGCTCAGAGCAAGAATCTGGTGGCGCCAGGAGTACCAGAGTTCCGGGAAGCCATGGAGGAACAACACCACTGGGCCTTCTCCTTTCTCTGCTATGTGCATTTTGATTCCATTCACTTCCACTGTTCTGTGTGCTATTCCTTCCATTTCTCTCTCTCTCTCTCTCTCGGTGATTTCTCTATGGCTGATTGTTTGAACTCGAGGGATTAGAATAAATAAGGTTCGCACTCTCCTCTCATCTCTCTCCCTCATTAGAAAAGTGCCTCCAATAATATATTTTAATTTAAAATAAATTAAAAATAAGTTAATTGCTTAAAACTACCCTTAAAATATTTGTTAGGTCACATGTCTAATGTTTTTTTTTGTCGGTGAATAAACGGGGATTCAAGAATTTATATTTAAAAGAGTAAATTTGAACTCATCACCAGAATGTAAAACTTTAATTTTAGAAGTTGTGTTGTTGGGTCAAATTTACTTTTTGATAATATGTCTAATTTAGTCAAGTGGGTCCCATAATTCAGTTCTCGTTCAATGAACATAAATGTAGAGAGTGAAATCACTTTCGCTTTGGTCTTATATGGCCATCTTATTTTAGAAAACTCAAAAGCACCTTTCGTTTAGTCCCCAACAGCCCACCATGTTTGGTTGGAAGGATTTGGAGAAGCGAATTCTTAATATATATATTTTGTTTGTTGGTCACATAGAAAGGGAGGAGAGAGATTTTAATCACTCATTTTTAAGTAAATGGGATGAGTGCCGGAGCAATGAGTATTTAAAAAAAGATAGGGATGGAGATCTTGATGAAGACCCAACAAAGTATAGTGTCGAGGATGGAGATGGGGCTAGAGAGTGAAAATCCCACCACAAACCCACCTTATTACAATCCCTAGTAAGAAAATTCAGTCATAGATGAAACTTGATGAAGACAATTCAATTTAAGGCGGAGACTAATGAAGATATATCATGAATCCTCTTGATATCTATATCGGATTAGGTTTCCTGAGTAGGTTTGGGTAAAATTGTATCTTCACGTGGGAGGAAGATTTCTTTGGGTTTGGGATTATTCAAATATGTATATCGGATAATCTTAAACTATAATTAAGAGGTTTCGTGAGGGTAATAGGTTTTGAAAATGTAAAAGACTATTTGTAACGATTGTCAAAAATCTCCTAGAGAGTTTTATAAATCACCTAAATTATAATTTTTTGACTATAAATTAAACCTCACGCTAAGGTCTTTCGAGTGTGCAAGCAAGTGACAAGAGAAAGGCCAAACTAAAAGACAAGAGAGTCATCAAAGGTAGGTTTCCAATGTGTGAGAGTAGGGAGATCTTCGTTGTGATTTTCTTGAAAACTTCTATAACAAGATATACTGCTGCCCATGGTCGTAACCATAATTTTAGGGTAAACCTCGTACATCTGTGTCTGTTCTTTTCATGTTGCGAAGTTATGTTTTGAGCAATTTTGTCCATTGAAAATAGGAGAGGAGCTAATATTTGAATAAGAACGTTCAAAATTTCAAAATTAAAATTTAGAGTGATAAAATAAAAATTTTATATAAATTTTAGAGACAAAATATGTAATAATTATATAATACAATTACAAAATTAATAACTGAGGGAACCATGGCCCCATCAGTTTTCCTCCCTCCCCATTGATTGAAAAGCTTATAAACAAGAGGACCAAGCATGGTTTCCACCATTTGATATATAAGGTAAACCAAAAGAAATTTTAACAAAGCCAAAAACGTGCATCTCTATGGAACAATTTAATAGTTTCAATCCTTTGGATGAAGTTACACATATTTTTTTTTTTAAATAGAGAATAATATAAAATGAAGCAAATACAAAAGAAGTAGAAATGATTTACTCCATAAAAACCAATTTATATTTGTCATATATTGCATCGCAGCTTGCAACCTGCAATATAAAAATTCAGCACAGTGCTTTGAAATTGTACTCTATCTTCCAAACTCACCGTCGCAAAAACCCAAAACACCAATGAAATAATTATGCTTGTACCCTCCACTTTACATTATGTTAGGGAAAATCATTTGCAAGCTCTGTCTATATTCATTCATAAATAGTGCTTACACTTTGAGACGTTATTTATGTTTATGATTTTAGTATGACATCATATCTTTAGGCAGCGCTTAAATGTGTAACCGGTATTTGTTAGTGAATGTTAGATAGGGGTTTAGTCTCGAAGCACTTTCTATTGTTCTTTTTTTTTTTTTTTTTTCTAATATATATTAGACAACATTTGTCTGTTTAACTGATCTAATAAAAAATTAATTAGTTCCGTTGATTATTGATATTTATATAATCTGTTAAATTGGATAAGTCTTTTCATCAATCAATTAAATGGGTTCGGTTGATTATATGACCAACCAGTCCAATCCAATCAATTCCCACCCATAATTAATATACATACAGGTGTCGTATCACATTTTGGGTTATAAATATCTGTAGTTACTCTTCCAACTTCTACGAGCATTCTGTTTAGTGCTACCATAATTCTAAGCAGAATATGGACAAAAAATTGGCTTTCTGGGTGGTTCTCTCTTTGACCATAGTAACAAGTGAGACCCCTCCCTCTCTTTCTGCATTTTTAGGCGCACTTCTATATCTACGTGCGTTTGTAAGTTGACGAATGATGTTATGAGAACATCTATAAATATAAATGCAAATATCGTATTTTCCACATGCTAGTAATGTATCAATCCACTCTCTGCATGATATATTTTCTTCCCAATAGTCATCATTACAAATTATAAATTATGGTGATTGGTATGGATTAGGCACCTTTCAAGCCGAGCTCGACCCAAAGACTCATCTGATCCGAGAATGCAGCTCTCACACCGATCAATTCATCTAAGACATACACCCAAACAGTGACCTTTGCCTTATCCATTGTTTTTCTTGTACACAATCATCATGATTGTCATTGCATCTGCAGATTTTTTTCTATTGCACCTTGGGTATCCAGAGAGCCTTTGGATACTATGCTAAGTTTTGTTTGAGACAAGGAGTAATAATTTGAATGTGTCATATATAACAAATGTAACTCAAGGATTTGAAAACAAATATTTTTGCCCAAGAAGCTTTAGAGCTCAATTTGTCTTCTATTGAACCAACTTCTTTTTTGTCAAACTTTTTATATTTAAGATCGACTTTATGTTCCATCTGTTTCTTTCATTTGATATTTCAAGGATAGATTTGGACTTTTGCATTAATTATTATAATATTTTTGCTTTATTTTTATTTTTAATTTTTTTCTTGAGAGTCTTTGCATTAAATTTTGAAATAAATTGATGCAGGTATATCATTGTCATGGGTCAGGTGTTTTACTGCACAAATGGGTGCAAGTGCAATAATACATCATGCTCTTGTTTTGGCATCAGTCGTAGCAGCTAAATACTGACTGCATACAGGCTGCAAAAGATGGGTGAAGCCTAATTTTGGATATATTTTTTTTTATCAAATGTCACTGTAAAAATTTAGAAAAAATAGTCACAAAATATGTATAAAAAATTTGAAAATTTTTCACATAAAAAAAATGCAAAGTATTAATCAAATATACCAATTTAAAGGTTTCCAAATAAAATTCCACTAAAAATTTGTGACATGAAAGTTTGAGGTAATATATGTTTTGGGATTAATGAAATCATGCAATTTTGCAAATTATTTATTGACTTATGTGATACGTGTTTAGCATAATAATATAGTAATAATTGATATGAAAATATCTAATCTTATTTATCATAAAAATGAAGCTATCTAATTTTGTTTACGGGAAGAAAACATCTAATTTTATTGTTGAATTATGATCGAATCAACTTTTTATATAACACTATTTATTTTTTTTTTCTCAAATGAAGAGCAGTGAAGCCAAATCAAATGACTCCAACTAATAACTGGCAGGCACGATTTGTATCAGCATGGCTCCACCGTTGTTCAACGTCAGAGTACTTTAAAATAAAGGATAAAATTAGTGGAGACATACTTCAAATCTTTGAAATTAAGTTCATCAATCAGATAAACAAAAAAAAAAAAAACTTAAGTTCCTAAGAAAATTTGAAGTAGACCCTTCAACACATTAAAATATTAATTAACTATTTCTGTTTAAAATTTTTAAATTAATTAAAAATCTCATTAGAATATTATGGGATGAAATGACTTATATATCAAAAAGTATTAAAAGATGTTTAAAGGGAATAATAATTCACATAAAAATATTCCAACAATGGGAGAAATATTAATATTGATGCTTGCTTATAATTAAGGAGTAGAAGTGAAATGGAACTTGAACAAATTAGGCATAGCTCACATTATTCAGCTAGATAGAGCAAAAGTAAATTAATGTCTCATTCTTTAGTTTACTCATTACAATTGATCTAAAAAAGTAATATTACTTTTTGTGTAATATTATTTTATAATTTGTTGATCAATTGCAATGGATAAAATAAAAAATAAAACATTAAAGTAGAGTAACAAATTTTCTCCCAAACAGAGCATCCCAAGTAAGTAGTTGGTTAGATCAGAATTTCTTAATGAAATCCAAAATGTAATTGTTGATTTCCTCAGGTGCTTCTTGATTATTGAAGTGAGCTACTCCTTTTTGAATAATCACTTCCTCTAAATTTGGCACATCTTTTTTGAATTCACCACCATGGATATATTCCTTCAACGAAAGAGAAGTGTACACCATGTCCAAGTCACCTGTAATGAACCTCACTGGTACTGTGACTTGTGCTCCTGTCCATGGTGCTGTGAGCTCCCAGTTTCTGCAATGCAGTAAATGGAACAATGCATTAACCAAAGAGAAGATTGTCTTTGAAAAATAAGTAGAAAAAGTAATAATTATTTAATATAATATAAAATTATTAACAGGCCTTTAGTTTATAATTTAAATTTTTGAACGAGATAACTACTTAATATTATATCAAAATCTTTTTCACTTAGGCTAGTTAATAAATTAGATTCTTCCACCTGTTAGTTTATTAATGAAATCAAAATTTTTAACACAAGAATATAAAATTATTTATATATCTTCACTTAATAACTTTTGAATCTAGTTGAATTTCTAAATATAATATTAGAGTCTATTTAGTGTTACAGTCTAAAATTCACATTCTTATACTATGATTTTCTTAATTAAATTAAAATTTTTCAGTGCATGAAGAAAAAAATCATTCCGGGCTGTTAAATGAGATGATTTCTAGACAATATTAACGGCATACCTGTTAAGATTTCTATAGTAGTTCAAGCCTCCAGTGAATCCAGTCTTTTCAAATTTTGCAGCAAAATAAGCAAGATCTTGTTCTGAGAGCCAAGAAGGCAAGGGTTTTGTGAAATCTGGGTTGAATGCAGTTCCATACTCTCCTTTGGGAAAGATTGGAGGGCCTGTTTTTCGAGTTGTGAGAATGTTCTTTAGAACATATGCAGTTCTAACTTTAGCCATCTGAGCTTCTATTTCCCCAGGTTTCTGCCAACATCAACAGGTTAAGGTAAATAAAGTGCATTATTACAATATCAGAGCTGCAGTCAAAACAAATTAGTCCTTATTAAACATTCGCTTTGCTCACAGTTGAAGAGCCACCCTCAAAAGAAAAGTGTATTAATTGTGCTGCCCAATTAAAAGGAGAGGCTATAATAATATTTTTTTTAACCCATGACTAATTGTATTAGAGAAATTGAATAATAATAAACCTTTTTTTTTGACATATACTTTTTATAAACTTAATTTTCTAATGTTGTAAAAATTATTATATCAATAAATTTAGTTTATTTATCAATAGAGTGACATTGGTAAATTTGTGACATTCATAAATAATTTTAGTATGATTGTAATAATTTTAAAATACTACTGAGAGCCTATTTACTTTAGCTATTTTCTATTTAAATTTCGACTAAAAATAAAAATAAAGATAAAATTATGTTTGATTCAATAAATAAAAATATTTATACTAAAAATATTTTGTCTCTTAAAAAAGAATTAATCTTAACCTATTAGTTAAGAATATTCTTAATAGATTAATTCTTAACGTAATAAAAAAAAAAAACACTTTTAAAAGTATACTAAAAATTAAAAGAAATATTTTTGCATTTCAATAAATGACTAACATTAAATTTATGATTTTATCGACATTTTATAAATATTTATTATTTTGATTTGATGAAAAATTATTAATTGTTGAATAGAATATAGTGAAGATGATTATTGGATATCAAATAGAGGGTAACAAAACAGTCTAAAAATAAAAATACAATATTCAATATATATATATATATATATATATATACACACAATAAACATATTTCAATTTAATAAAATCATATTTCACAAATAAAACTGTAAAAACATTTATTGAACAAGCAGATCCTACTCAATATACGTTAAATTTTCTCCGATGAAGATGAAAGATTTTATAACTTTAAATTTTCTATGAATGGTGTCATTTATGATTTTTTTAGAAATATTTTAACACAAACTCAGTAAATCAATTTTTCTAAACTTTTTAATATCAAAATATGATCTAGTCTTGGGATACTCGTAATAAATAACTCCAACTGTATTTGCCAGGAACAGTAATTAAATTAATCTGAACCAGATCCAAATTAAATTGTTAAATTATCCCAAGAACCTGAAATCTGCAGATATAGTAGTCATCGCCGTACAAAGCGCGGAATCCATCAACGGTCCTGATTTGAGGGTTTCTTCTGAGGAAGGGAACACTGAGGCAAACGTAGGCCTTCACCTTGTCTGGTCGAAACAAGCAGAGGTGCCAACCGATGAGTGCTCCCCAGTCATGAGCCACAAGGAACACTTGGTCAACGCCAAGAGTGTCTATGAGAGCAACAAGGTCACCCACAATGTCAAAGTAAGTGTAGCTGCTTACGGAAGCTGGTGCTTCAGTGTCGCCGAAGCCGCGCAGATCCGGCGCCACGGCGCGGTAGCCATGGGAGCTCAGAGCAAGAATCTGGTGGCGCCAGGAGTACCAGAGTTCCGGGAAGCCATGGAGGAACAACACCACTGGGCCTTCTCCTTTCTCTGCTATGTGCATTTTGATTCCATTCACTTCCACTGTTCTATGTGCTATTCCTTCCATCTCCCTGATTTCTCAATGTTTAGTCTACTTCCCTGGAAGGACTAGAACATAGAGGTTCTAAATTGGAGATGTGACCGTATATATGGAGACAAAATTCTTTGTCTCATTTTCTCTCTTAAATCTAGTCTCATAAATTTGAGGATGATTCAATAATTTTTATTAATTTAAACTTTACTCCACTTAAAATATTATTTTATTATTTTTAATTAACTTCAAACTCTTAAAGACATAATTTGAGGCAAAAAATACAACATAAAATTTTATTTTTATATTTAGAATAGAATTTGACTTATTTATTGAGTTTTTTAATTAATTTTTTTTTGCTGATCAACAGATGAATGACTCAAATCAATATACGAATGAAACTAATCCCAAAATGCAGCCTTTATTTTTTTGAGTAACATTGTTTTGGATGCTCAACGGGTGAAAATAATTGGTCGAGAAGCTAAACGCATATGGAATATACTTATTCCATTCACTTCAATGAAGCCATGGAACTCGATAGAACCTATTGTACTTGTCATCTTGACTTTGTCTTCTCCGGCCATGGATGATTACACCTATAATTGTATCCGTTTAAATTTTGTGTTTGTCTATTAGTGGAGACTTCTCATAATAATTTGATGGAAGGCCAATTTGCTTTCTTCATTACATCAGCTGATGGTAGCTGGCCATAGAAATTAAAATAATCTACAACAGAATTCAATTTGCATTTGTCATGTAAACAGGGAGGAGTATGCAACCAGAAACATAAATTGTTGAATCCATTCTTTGGGATAAATTTTCTGTCTCTATCGTTTTGTTATATTATGTCAAAATTCTGATTTCCATCAACAGTAAAATCATTATATTTTTTTACCCTAATTTATTAATGTCACACCCTCTCTTTAATATGCAAATATTCTACAGTATAATTTATTAATCATATAATTTCCTTCTAACTATAAAACAATAGAGCTATAATTAATAAGAGTTATAAAATATTGTGATTAGATAAAAATTAAAATCTAATTTATTTATTTGCTTATTCTACTCTATTCTAACTTTTTCTTCTTTTTTCTTTTAGCTGATTGATATTGAGCATGGGCTGATATTTCTTCTTTTAGTGATTTCTTTTTCACACGCACTTTCTTCTTCTCACACCTACAAATCCAAGAGACGAGGGGGCGTGAAAACAAAAAGAATGAATTGTGAAAAGAGAAAAGAAATGGCTTTCTATTTTGGGAATTTCTTTTCATACTATAATTTTTTCTAATTTTACCCACTTTTTATTTTTTAAAAAAATAAATTTCTTCTTCTTTTTTTTATAAAAAAAGAAAAATTAAATCCCACTCACTTAGTTCACACTGCTCCCTCTCTCTCCCGATATGTTTACTTTTGATTCTCTACAATCCCTTGTTCCTATAACTTAAAACAATTTTTTTTTTTTCCATCTTTTCAATGAAATTTGCAGAAATCAAATTTGGTTGAAAACAATACTCTTTTTACTCTTGAATTTGAATCCCACCTCCATAATTGTTTTTGCCCTAAATAATTTGAGACAGTTATTGCATTATACGGATAAGCACATAATATAATATTTTTTTAACATAGGTATACAAAAAATCAAAAAATTCAATTGCTTCAAATATGTTGTGAGGATGAAATTGCTATTTACTTGTTTGTCCTTTCTTCTATTGATTCTCGCAACAATAGCAACATGGAGAGAGGGTTTAGGGCGGTGCATCATGTGCATTGGGTGGAGGTTCAGTTATTTTTATTATTATAGGGGTAACTTTGTAAATTCAATAAGAAGGATAGGTAAGAATATAAAATATAGCAGAATAAAAAGAAATGGCCTTCTATTTTATTTGTTAGATTGAGTGATTGACCCAAGTCCAAACTCATTTATTAAGCTAGTGATTTTGAGTTTTATGTCAGTAGTTCTCAATTATTATTAAAATAAAGTGTTTTCAAACTAAAAATATATGGAGTTTTTTTTTATTTATTTTTAAAATTATTTTCTAAAACAAAAATAACTTTTTTTAAAAAAAGATTTAGGCTATGATCAAATTAGTTCCCTTTTGGATTAATTGTCAATTTTTAGTTATAAATTTTAAATACAAATCATATATTTGAAGGAAAGATTAATGATGCTTTTTTTTCTTTTTCAACAAGATATACTAATTTTA
Organism: Bauhinia variegata; assembly: GCA_022379115.2. Lineage (NCBI taxonomy): Eukaryota > Viridiplantae > Streptophyta > Magnoliopsida > Fabales > Fabaceae > Bauhinia > Bauhinia variegata. Next base: position 11,345,324 of record CM039434.1, on the reverse strand, counting down.
ATTAAGCTTTTGTAACTTTAAATTAGAAACTATTTTTTTAGAAAATAAAACTAAATTGTTTTAAAAACAAGTAAAAACAAAAACAAAACAGCTCTAATTTTTTTTTTTAATTTAAAAAACACTCTATTTTAGTTGTATTTAAAAACTAAATACTGTCTCGAAGAGAATCTTAATTCTTAATTGTTATTTTAAGCTTTAAAGTTTAAATCTAAATTACATATTTAAAAGGAAGGGTGTTGAGGCTTTCTTTTTTTCTAACAAAATACACCAGCCTTTAACTAAATATTTTCAACTTAAAACAAGAAAATAAGTTTTTCTCAAAATAATGTGATGGCTTATTAATTCAAACAATGCAATTTTTTGGTATTGTCAAACAAGAAGAAATTAATTAAATGGGGGTGGAAAGAATACTTAAGAAAATAAGAAGAGTGAAAGTCTAAATATCACTTACTAACATGATTATCAAATAGTATTTGTATAATCACGTCACATTTTAACTAGCTTTAACATAAAAAGAGAGTGACGCGTTTCAATGAAAACATAAAAATAATCAGTTTAAACATAATGAAAATCAATTTAGTAGACTCTACAATATGGTTACTGAATCATATTATGTTATAAATTATAATCATAATGGTTATTGAATTGTAATGAAAGAATCACAGGTCAAAATATTAGTCCGAACAGAACACCAATCAGGTTCTTCCAACTTCTAAACATTCAAGTACTTTCAAATCTTATTGCATATCCTGCATTTATGTCTACTACTTGTAATGTTTGAATAAAAGGAATTTGTTAACCTCATTCCAAAGATAGATAAGTAATTAATAAAGCCCTATTAAATGTGCAGAATTTAAATTTTAAAGTAAGTTTCATTAATTACGAATATTAATGGTAAGCTTTACTAATGTCTTATATTTTTATGTGACTATTATACCCTTTTCACTTTTATGAATTTTTAAATTTAAAGTTTAGAGTTGATATTTAGGATTTAGAGCCTAAGAATATAGTTTATGTTTAAGATTTAAAATTTATATTTAGAGTATAAGGTTTAGGGTTTATGTTTAGAGTTTATATTTTAGAATTTATGTTTCAGCGTTTACAGTATATGTATAGAATTTAAATTTATAATTTAAAGTTTAAGATTTATGTTTTAAGATTTTAAAATTTATATTTTATTGTAAGTTCTAAAAATTTATAAATGAGAATAAGGTATAATATAATAATTATTGATATGAAAATATCTAATTTCAGCCGGTTGAATTATATGATAGAATCAACCTTTAATATAATAACATTCAGCCGTTGAATTAACTTTTCTTCTCCTCAAATGATGACTAGTGGAGCCACACCAAAAGCGTCCACCTAAGCAGTGGCAAGCAGAATTTCATGTGGCTCCACCATTGTTCATTCCAAAGTACTTTTTTTTCTCAAAAATAAAAGGAGTGGAGGTGAAGGCAACTCCAAATCATTTTAATTAAAAATATTAATCAACTATTTCATATTAAAATTATTTAATTAAAAATCTCATTAAAATATTATGTGATGATTGACAAGAAAAGAAGCTCCAATAATGAGAGAAATATTAATATCGGAACATGCTTATTTGGATTTGAAGTGAACTTACAATTGAACAAAGTAGGCATAGCTCACGTTATTCAGCTAAAACTAAATAAATTGAGAGCAAATCAGTGTTTTATTTGTTATTTCATTCATTGAGATTTGTTTTAATAAATGGTATGTATCATTATTTTATAATTCTTTGATCTATCACAATACATGAAATAGGAAATGAGATACTAAAGTCGAGCAACAAATTTTCTGTCAACTAGAACACACAAAGTAAGTGGTTGGTTGATTAGATCAGAATTTCTTCATGAAATCCAAGATGTAATTGCTGATTTCCTCAGCTGTTTCTTGACTGTTGAAGTGTGCCACTCCTTCTTGAATAATCACTTCCTCCAAATTTGGCACATCTTTCTTGAATTGACCACCATGGATATATTCCTTCATCGAAAGAGAAGTGTAGACCATGTCCAATTCACCTGAAATGAACCTCACTGGTACCTTCACCTGCGAATCTGTCCATGGTGCTATGAGCTCCCAGTTCCTACAATGAATTAAATTGAACAACACTTTAACGAAACTTCATCTTAAACAAGGTTCACGAGAAATTTTTTATTCTTACACTACCCCTTTTTTAATTATGGATACCTGTTAAAATTTCTATAGTAGTTGAGGCCTCCAGTGAAGCCAGTCTTTTCAAATTTAGCAGTATAATAAGCAAGATCTTGTTCTGAGAGCCATGAAGGCAAGGTTTTTGGAGTATCTGGGTTGAATCCAGTTCCATACTCTCCTTTTGGGAAGATTGGAGGGCCCGTTTTGCGAGTTGTGAGGGTGTTCTTGAGCACATATTCTGTTCCAACTTCAGCCATCTGAGCTTCCATCTCCCCAGGTTTCTGTGAACATCAACAGTTTAAAGCAAACAAACTATGTTCAAGTTGAGCGTTGATTAACCTACAATCCTTCAAGTTGAAGTAGGATTACCACCGTGTTAATTAGGTGAGATCTCATGGCACTACACTTCCAATTTTTTTATTAAAATTTCAAATAATTGAGTCACCTCTATGCGTGCGCCGTCTGATAATTATGAAATACAAAAGCAACACACGACATTAGAAAACAAGCCACGAAGCAATTATTAAGTTTGTGACCTTATGACTTGGATGGAAGGTGAATTCCATTATTTTAATTTTTTTTTTCTAGTTTTCCAACTGAAATTTCATTAAAAGTTAGAAAAAATTGAGCCAAACCAGGAGGAAGATAACAAACAAACGAAGGAGACCAATATATATATATAGTAGTTCAATTATTATGTTAGCATATTCCAAACCCAGTTCTGTCAAATTAATAAAAATAAATTCTTACCAAAAAATAATTAAATAAATTCCTAAGCAATCTTTATGTTTGTCTACTAACGAAAGACTATGCCCCAAAAATCAAGCGCACTACCTAAAGCAAGACCTTTGATAATAATTTGACAACATGAAAAAGGTGTGCATCTTAAAAAAAGGAAGAAATTGCACATGAAAAATGTTTGATTCCCAACAGAAATTATTCTATTGGAGAATTATTATTATTGGTAGTGATATAAGTTCTAAACTTTTGGTGAGCTAGCTTAAAATTAACTTCAAGCCACCACTGATTATGTTAAATCTTTGACATACTTCCACTGAGGAAAATTCAAATCAAAAAACACTTAACCTTGTTCATGCATTTAACTAATACTAGTATTTTGGAAACTATTTGGTGATAATAAAATAAGTTAAGGGATTGTTATTAAAAAAATAAAAATAAACTATACAGTTTGTGTATTATTATGTGCATTTTATGAGAATTATGAAGAACCGTGTCTCTTCATGTGTGAAGAATTTAATTTGAGCCTCCACATTAATGTTATAACACATGTATCTCTTTAATTAAGTGAAGAAGGGAGTCTAATTATTTCAAAATAAAAAGATATGTCCTCTGTTTTTCATGTTGAGAAGATGTTTTGAGCAATCTTGTCCATTGAATATATGGGAGGAGCTAATATTTGAATAAAAATGCCTCAAATTACAAAATTAAGATTTAGACTAACCAAATAAAAATTTTACATAAATTTTAGAGATCAAATATGTAATACTATTACAAAATTAATAACTTGGGGAACTATGGCCCTACCAGTCTTCTTCCCTCCCCATTGATTGAAAAGCTTAACCTTATAAACAAGAGGACCAAGCATGGTTTCCACCATTTGATATATAAGGTAAACCAAAAGAAATTTTAACAACGCGAAAACATGCATCTCTATGGAATAATTTCATCGTTTCAGTCCTTTTGATGAAATTACACATATCTTTTTTAAAAAAATAGGGAATAAAATATAAAATGAAGCAAATACAAAAGAAGTAGAAATAATTTACTCGATAAAAACTAATTTAGATTTGTCATATATTGCATAACAGCTTGCAATCTGCAATATAAAAATTCAGCACAGTGCTTTGATTATTGTACACTATCTTCCAAACTCACCTTCGCAAAAACCCAAAACACCAATGAAATAATTATACTTGTACCCTTTACTTTACATTATGTTAGGGAAAATCATTTACAAGCGCTGTCTATATTCATTCATAAATAGTGCTTACACTTTGAAACTTATTTATGTTTATGATTTTAGTATGACATCATATCTTTAGGCAGCGCTTAAATGTGTAACCGGTATTTGTTAGTGAGTGTTAGATAGGGGTTTAGTCTCGAAGCACTTTCTATTCTTCTTCTTTTTTTTTTTTTTTTTTAATATATATTAGACAACATTTTGTCTGTTTAACTGATCTAATAAAAATTTAATTAGTTCCGTTGATTATTGATATTTATATAATCGGTTAAATTGGATAAGTTTTTTCATCAATCAATTAAATGGGTTCGGTTGATTAAATGACCAACCGGTCCAATCCAATCAATTTCCACCCATAATTAATATACATACAGGTGTTGTATCACATTTTGGGTTATAAATATCTGTAGTTACTCTTCCAACTTCCACGAGCATTCTGTTTGGTGCTACCATAATTCTAAGTAGAATATGGATAAAAAATTGGCTTTCTGGGTGGTTCTCTCTTTGACTATAGCAACAAGTGAGACCCCTCCCTCTCTGCAATTTTATGTACACTTCTATACCTACGTGCGTTTGTAAGTTGACGAATGATGTTATGAGTACATCTATAAATATGGGTTTGTCTAAGTTACTTCATGGGTTAAATTACCCCATATTTAATGAACTAATAAAAAAGTGAAAGATGTATATATTATAGGACTCACATATTCAGTTAACTTATTATAAGCATTAATAACTATTATAAATTTTGACGATAAAATTTTATTTTATTAGAAATCAGCTCTATTTTTTTTTAAATTTATATTTTTCATCCTTCTTCAATTTCTTTGTTTTCACTTCATTTTTTCATCCTTGTTCGCCTTTTCTTTTCGACCTATATATATATATATATATATATATATATATATATATATATATATATATATATATATATATATATATTTATTTATTTATTTATTTATTTATTTTTTAAAAAAAAATATTTAAACTAATATGATTAACTCTTCCTCTCCCTTAATTCTTTTTTTTTTTGTAGTTTTTTTTTATACTTATATGATTTATTTATATTATTCTACTTAAGTAACACTAAAAAGATATAATTTATTACTAAAAAAATTACATTTCTAATAAAAAAAGTTACTTATAAGCAAGATTTTATAAATAAGTAGAGACTTAAGATCAAATATTTTAAATATTTATTTATTGATTATAACAACTTAAACACACTTAGATCAGTTTTATTAGAAGATCATTTTTATTATAAGTTATTGCATATCAACTTTTGATTCAAAATTTTTAAAATGTATATTTTAACAATATGGTATTCATAAAAGTTAAAACAGATATTATAATTTTTCACAAAAACATATATTCTAATTGTAATTAGTAAGCATAAAATTAAAAAGGATACATTATCTCATATTTAATGCTTATTAAAATAAATCGTGGTAGAAGTAAAATTAAAAATAAAATTTAAAAGGAATGATACATTTCATAATAAAAAAATAATATATTGCTTATATATTCTAAATCTCAAGCACCTATTTCACATATTTTTAAAAATAAAATAAAATTTCTTTTAATGATAAAAAATTACTAAGAGGAACTTTTAAATAATAAAAATATACTCTTTTTTTTTTGTTGATATTTTTAATTAACATACTTATTTATTTGGTTAGAAAAAATATTATCTTTTTTTTTTTTTCCACTTAACACATTATCTAGTTGTTCTTTCTACAATAACTAAGTTCAAAATATATATATCTCTTTCTTAAATATTATTCTCACTTCTTTATAATATTAAATTTTAGGTTGAGCCAACATAAAAAAAGAAGAAGATGTTTCAAGTCATAACTTGCTTTTATAAAATATTACGAAATTAAATGAAAGATAAATAAATAAATCTTTTTGTAAGGTTGAAAAAGAGATTTTTTTAATTTTTCATTTAAAAAATAAGATTTTTTTGTTAAAAAAATAATAAGGGAGACATAAGAAACATTCAGGTAAAGAGGACCTTGGAAGAGAGAGAGATGGGATTGAGGAGGATGAGAATAAATAAAAAATTAAAAATATGACTTTAAGTGTAAATTTTAGTAGTTATGAGGATGAATTTAAGAATATAAAAAAAATAACTATTTAAGTTAAGAGTAAATATATCTCTACCATTCATTATGATATTAAGACTCATGATTTAGCCACACAGGGTAGTGTAACTCATTTATTACTTGGGGTCAGACTCTCCCCTATAACTCATGATTGTCATTGCATCTGCAGATTTTTTTCTATTGCACCTTTGGTATCCAGAGAGCCTTTGGATACTATGCTAAGTTTTATTTGAGATAAGGAGTAATAATTTGAATATGTCATATATGACAAATGTAACTCTATGATTTGAAAATAAAAATATTTGCCCAAGAAGCTTTAGAGCTCAATTTGTCTTCTATTGAACCAACTTCTTTTTTGTCAAACTTTTTATATTTAAGATCGACCTTATGTTCCATCTGTTTCTTTCATTTGATATTTCAAGGATAGATTTGGACTTTTGCATTAATTATTATAATATTTTTGCTTTATTTTTATTTTTTATTTTTTATTTTTTCTTGAGAGTCTTTGCATTAAATTTTGAAATAAATTGATGCAGGTATATCATTGTCATGGATCAGGTGTAAAGCCTAAATTTTACTGCACAAATGGGTGCAAGTGCAATAATATATCATGCTCTTGTTTTGGCATCAGTCGTAGCAGCTAAATACTGACTACGTACAGGCTGCAAAAGATGGGTGAAGCCTAATTTTAGATATATATATATATATATATATCAAATATCATTGTAAGGATTTTGAAAAAATAGTCACAAAATATATATAAAAAATTTGCAAATTATTCACATAAAAAATGTAAAGTATTAATCAAATATACCAATTTAAAAGTTTCCAAATAAAATTCCACTAAAAATTTGTGACATGAAAGTTTGAGGTAATATATGTTTTGGGATTAATCAAATCATGCAATTTTGCAAAATATTTATTGGCTTATGTGATACGTGTTTAGCATAATAATATAGTAATAATTGATATGAAAATAACTAATCTTATTTATCATAAAAATGAAAGTATCTAATTTTGTTTACGGGAAGAAAACATCTAATTTTATCGTTGAATTATGATAGAATCAACTTTTTTATATAACACTATTTTTTTTTCTCAAATGAAGAGTAGTGAAGCCAAATCAAATGACTCCACGTAATAACTGGCAGGCACGATTTGATATCAGTATGGCTCCACCATTGTTCAACGTCAGAGTACTTTAAAATAAAGGATAAAATTAGGGGAGACATACTTCAAATCTTTGAAATTAAGTTCATCAATCAGATAAAAAAAAAAATTTAGTTCCTAAGAAAATTTGAAATAGACCATTCAACACATTAAAATGTTAATTAACTATTTCAGTTTAAAAGTTTTAAATTAATTAAAAATCTCATTAGAATATTATGGGATGAAATGACTTATATATCAAAAAGTAAAAAAAAAATAAAAAGTATTAAAAGATGTTTAAAGGGAATAATAATTGACATAAAAATATTCCAACAATGGGAGAAATATTAATATTGATGCTTGCTTATAATTAAGGAGTAGAAGTGAAATGGAACTTGAACAGGCATAGCTCATATTATTCAGCTAGATAGAGCGAGAGTAAATTAATATCTCATTCTTTATTTCATTTGTTACGGTTGATTTAAAAAAATATTATTATTTTTTTAATATTATTTTATAATTTAATGGATAAAATAAAAAATAAAACATTAAAGTAGAGTAACAAATTTTCTCCAAACAGAGCATCCCAAGTAAGTAGTTGGTTAGATCAGAATTTCTTAATGAAATTCAAAATGTAATTGTTGATTTCCTCGGGTGCTTCTTGATTATTGAAGTGAGCTACTCCTTTTTGAATAATCACTTCCTCCAAATTTGGCACATCTTTTTTGAATTCACCACCATGGATATATTCCTTCAACGAAAGAGAAGTGTACACCATGTCCAAGTCACCTGTAATGAACCTCACTGGTACTGTGACTTGTGCTCCTGTCCATGGTGCTGTGAGCTCCCAGTTTCTGCAATGCAGTAAATGGAACAATCCATTAACCAAAGAGAAGATTGTCTTTGAAAAATAAGTAGAAAAAGTAATAATTATTTAATATAATATAAAATTACTAACGGGCCTTTAGTTTATAATTTAAATTTTTAAACGAGATGACTACTTAATATTATATCAAAATCTTTTTCACTTAGGCTAGTTAAGAAATTAGATTCTTCCACCTGCTAGTTTATTAATGAAATCAAAATTTTTAACACAAGAATATAAAATTATTTATATATCTTCACTTAATATCTTTTGAAGTTGGTTGAATTTTTAAATATAATATTAAAGTCTCTTTAACGTTACAATCTAAAAATCACATTCTTATTCTACGATTTTCTTAATTAAATTAAAAACTTCAGTGCATGAAGTAAAAAATCATTCCGGGCTGTTAAATGAGATGATTTCTAGACAATATTAACAGCATACCTGTTAAGATTTCTATAGTAGTTCAAGCCTCCAGTGAATCCAGTCTTTTCAAATTTTGCAGCAAAATAAGCAAGATCTTGTTCTGAGAGCCAAGAAGGTAAGGTTTTTGTGAAATCTGGGTTGAATGCAGTTCCATACTCTCCTTTGGGAAAGATTGGAGGGCCTGTCTTTCGAGTTGTGAGAAAGTTCTTTAGAACATATGTAGTTCCAACTTTAGCCATCTGAGCTTCTATTTCCCCAGGTTTCTGCCACCATCAACAGGTTAAGGTAAATAAAGTGCATTATTACAACATCAGAGCTGCAGTCAATACAGATTAGTGCTTATTAAACATTCGCTTTACTCACAGTTGAAGAGCCACCCTCAAAAGAAGAGTGTATTAATTGTGCTGCCCAATTAAAAGGAGGGGCTATATTAATATTTTTTTAACCCATGACTAATTTTAGGGATGTACTTATGCCGCCACCCTATTGTTGCTGTGCGCCCCACTCGCATTAATTTTTTTTAATTCCCATTTTGCCCCTTGCCTCACGCCCTCCTCTTTTCCACCTTCCCTCATCTCCATCACAAAGCATTTGGAAGCTCTAGCCATTTCTCCACAACTTCCTCCTTCTTTAAAGCATCAATCTCGTTCAATCACTTAGATTTTTAATTCAATCACCAATCACTTAGAGAAATAAAATACCAAAATTAACTAATATAATTTTTATTAATAGAATAAAAATACATAAATACAAGTCTATGCACATTTTTATTTACCCAAAATGTCATAAATTATTTGCCCATGCGGCTATATAGAAGGATATTTCCATCGTAAAACGGCCCTCGACAGCTGTTATATATTTGATTCAATAAATAAAAATATTTATACTAAAAATATTTTGTCTCTTAAAAAAAATTTGTTAGTTAAGAATATTCTTAATGTAACAAAATTTTTTTAAAAATATATACTAAAAATTAAAAAGAAATATTCATTTCAATAAATGACTAACATTAAATTTATGATTTTATTGATTTTTTATGAATATTTATTATTTTTTATTTGATGAAAAATTATTAAAATATAGTGAGGATGATTATTGGATAGCAAATAGAGGGTAACAAAACAGTCTGAAAATAAAAATACAATATTCAACTAATATGTATATCATAAACATATTTCAATGTTAATAAAATCATATTTCACAAATAAAACTGTAAAAACATTTCTTAAACAAGCAGATCCTACTCAATATACGTTAAATTTTTTTCGATGAAGATGAAAGATTTTATAACTTTAAATCAACCGTACAATTTCCAATGAAAAAGAAAAAGACAAATCAACTTTACAATTGTTTCCAAGTATGATATCTAAAATATATTTTTTTCTTTCTACGTCATTTATTATTTTTTTTAAATATTTTAACACATACTCAGTAAATAAATTTTTCTAAACTTTTTAACATCAAAATATGATCTAGTCTTGGGATACTCGTAATAAATAACTCCAACTGTATTTGCCAGGAACAGTAATTAAATTAATCTGAACCAGATCCAAATTAAATTGTTAAATTATCCCAAGAACCTGAAATCTGCAGATATAGTAGTCATCGCCGTACAAAGCGCGGAATCCATCAACGGTCCTGATTTGAGGGTTTCTTCTGAGGAAGGGAACACTGAGGCAAACGTAGGCCTTCACCTTGTCTGGTCGAAACAAGCAGAGGTGCCAACCGATGAGTGCTCCCCAGTCATGAGCCACAAGGAACACTTGGTCAACGCCAAGAGTGTCTATGAGAGCAACAAGGTCACCCACAATGTCAAAGTAAGTGTAGCTGCTTACGGAAGCTGGTGCTTCAGTGTCGCCGAAGCCGCGCAGATCCGGCGCCACGGCGCGGTAGCCATGGGAGCTCAGAGCAAGAATCTGGTGGCGCCAGGAATACCAGAGTTCCGGGAAGCCATGGAGGAACAACACCACTGGGCCTTCTCCTTTCTCTGCTATATGCATTTTGATTCCATTCACTTCCACTGTTCTGTGTGCTATTCCTTCCATTTCTCTCTTTCTCTCTCTCTGATTTCTCTATGGCTGATTGATTGAACTAGAGGGATTAGAATAAATTAGGGCTGAGCAAAAATGAAAAAATCGACCGAAACCGACCGAACCGAACTTAAATTAATGAATTCGGTCGGTTAAGTACGGTTATTACGGTTGAAATCGGTTTTTAAAAATAAAAAAATCGGTTATATTCGGTCGGTTGCGGTTTGTAGATATGCAAACCGATGATGACCGAAACCGACCGAAAATGATCTCTGGTCTACAATTCCTGCTATTTATAACTGTGACTATTTATTTCGTTTCATTGTTTATTAATTTATCATTGATTAAACAAATAATAAATAAAAAAGGGACCTTTCTCACCTATAATTGTCTAGGAGCTGGGCTAAGCTGAGCAAAAGTACATAGACTGCAGTGAGTACACAAGGCTCACGAATGAGTTATTGGAATTTGATAAGAAGATATGATATCTCCTTTTCTACTTTTCTTTCGTTTATATAATATTTTATTTTTATAACTTAAAAAAGTTAAATAAAGTTAAATCTTTTCAAAAATAAAAATTAAATCAAGTGTAAATTATGTATAATTTTAATCTATTTATAAAAATAAAAAAATATTTTCTATTATAAAACAAAAATAAAAATACTTTCTAAACTCGTGAAAACTAAAAATATATATATTTATCTTTTTATGAGAATATATATATATATATATATATATATATATATATATATATATATATATATATATATAATTTCATTTACAAATATTTAAAAATCTAAAATATATTGTTTAATATATTACTTAATTTTAATATTAGTAATACATAAAAAAAAAAGTACACTAGTTTTACAACTGCAACTACTTTTGCCACTCAACAATTCTTTTAACAATCTGATTATATACTAAATTAAACACTTTATCAAATATTAAATTTATTTCTTTTACGCACCTTAATTAAATCTTTATCCTTGTGTAAATACAAATTTTATTTTTTAACAAAGAAAAACCTAATTATCTCTACCTCAAGACTCAATTGATCTCTCTCCAGAGTCAGTTCTTGAGTCCATCCACCTCAAGGTACAAAGCTGGTTTCTTTTTATTTCTTTTCTCCACCTCAAGACGCAATTGATCGCTCTCCACAGTCACTTCTTTAGTCCATCCACCTCAAGATACAAAGCTGGTTTATTTCTATTTCTTCTCTCCACCTCAAGACGCAATAGAAGCGGTTTCTTTTTATTTATTCTCTCCACCTCAAGGCGCAATAGATCTCTCCCCACAGTCGCTTCTTTATTCCATCCACCTCAAGATACAAAGCTGGTTTCTTTTTATTTCTCTAATTTATTGCTACTATTTCTCTTACCAGTAAATTAGTTTTTACAAATGAAGCCATGAAGAAAATTTTCTTTCTTCTTATGATTTCTTCTTTATTATTCTATATTCTCTCTAGTGGGTTTAGTTTCTTTTCATGCTCTGCTATTTAGTTTTTGTTTCTTCGTTATATCTTCTTCAACTCGCACACAATACATCTTCTCTTACACAAATTTCATATTTTCTTTGGTCAAGAAGAGTCTAAGTGATCGGTTAGAACTTAACCGACTAAAACCGATCATAAAACCGCAAGAAACCGAATTTTCGGTTTTAGGTAGATTTCGGTCGGTTTTCGGTTAGCTTAATTCACATCTTCGGTTAGAATCGGTCGGTTTAGATCGTGGTGAAAACCGACTATAACCGAACCGTGCTCAGCCCTAGAATAAATAAGGTTCACACTCTCCCCTCATTAAAAAAGTGTCCCCAATAATTATTTTAATTTAAAATAAATTAAAAATAAGTTAATTGCTTAAAACTACCCTTAAAATATTTGTGACGTCACATGTCTAATTTTTTTTTTTTTGTCTGTGAATAAGTGGGGATTCAATAATTTTAAGAATTTCAATTTAAAAAAATAAGTTTGAACTCATCACAAGAATGTAAAACTTTAATTTTAAAAATTATGTTATTGCGTTAAATTTACTTTTTGATAATACATCTAATTTGGTCTACCGGGGAAAAATAGTATTATCGCTCTAAAGAAGTGATTAGTGTTTTGCTCAACTATAATCAAATTTTTCTTGTAACTCAATAATTCAATGAATTATATAAGGAGAAAGAAACACGAATTTATTAAAAAAATTTACTCGTATATGCACACTTAAAGAATTAGAATAAAAAAAGTTCAAACTCTCCCCCAAATTAGGGATAATTTATTTTAACTATGTTGCATAATATAAAATTACAATAAAATAAATTTAAAATTACCTTTAAAATGGGAAAACATTAAATGTACACTTATTTATATACACTTTAATATTTATATCATAACTAATTAAAATAACTGACTTGCTATATCACTTGACTAATTAAAATAATCTACAGTAGCAATTGATTAAAGGAGTAACATTATAAATAAATAAACTAAAATTAAGGGATATATAACGGGGTATTCACACAACTTTTCCCTTAAAATATTTGAGATCACAAGTCTAACTGGCCCTACCCAGTTGAGGGAGTTTTATAGTTCTACCCCTCTAAGCAGGCGATTAGTATATTGCTCAACTTTAGTCAAATGGGTCCCATAATTCAGGTTCTGGTTCAATGAATATAAATGTAGAGAGTGAAAAGTAATCCATTATGATTGTTAGTTTTATCATTCACACATCACATTCACTTTGGTCTTATATGGCCATCTTATTTTAGAAAACTCAAAAGCACCTTTCGTTTTGTCCCCGACAGCCCACCACGTTTGGTTGGAAGGATTTGGAGAAGAGGATTCTTAATATATATATATATATATATATTTTGTTTGTTTGGTCACATAGAAAGGGAGGAAAGAGGTTTTAATCACTCATTTTTGTTCTTTTCTCCTCCATCTCTTTACTCCAAAAATAGGAAGATATTAGAGGGGAGAAAAACATTTACAACTTTTGGACACAAATACTCTACATTTTATTTTTTCTTTTTCTCACTTGTAAGATTATAAGAATAAATTTACACATTTCTTCTTTCCCTTCCCTTCTATTTACAAACTAAACACTCCCTTCTCCTTCTTCCGTTAAACTAAACATTCCCTAAGTTCTATGATGATGATTATTATTATTATTACACCAAAAAGACACACCTTAGACTATCAAGAAAATTATTTTTATAAAGGGACCTCGAACACCTCGATAGTGAATTTAATTATTTTTGAATTTTTTTAAAAATATTTTTAATAGAAGTTAGAAAAAATTGAGCCAAACCAAGAGGAAGATATAAAAGAAATGATGATCAAGAAAAAGTCCAATAATTCACCGTGGTTTGGTAGAACAAGAGTTGAAATTTCTATATTCAATGAAAAAGGAAAGGGTAAAATCTCTATAGTAGTTCAATAATTATCGTATTAACCTCGAATCAAAATATATATATATATATATATATATATATATATATGTCGTATCAACCTATTCCAAAGTCCAAAACCACTTTTGTTCTTGTGTGTTAATGAAAAGATTAAGTCATAAATATCATGCGCACTATGTCCCTAAGACAAGACATTTTAAAATGATTTGACATAAAAATCATTCACTTAGAGAGGAACCTTAACATAAATGATTCATTGACATAAATTTAAAAAAAGAATAACAGCGGATAAATATATAACCAGGAATCATTATCCCTTAGAGACATCAAGAACCCAAATAAGGCTGATATAAAGTAGTGAGATTTTGAGAAAATTTGGAAGAAATTTGTCCAGGGCTATGACAGAAAGATGATGATGAAAATGATTTTATATTTTATCTCTCTTTTTATTTATAAGGTTATAATAATAAATTTACTCATTCTCTCCCTTCTCATATTTTTTCAATCCATGAGCTGTAGATAGCTAAGGTTAAAGGAAGAGAAAACATGGCAATATAAAAAAGAAAAGATGCAATCATGCAATAGTAACAAAGAAGTAATTTGGCATAATGACGTAATTTTTAGAAATAAGATTTTGGCACCTCATACCCTAACGTTAAATCCAACATGTCTCAAACCTTGTTGGTATTAAAAACTCCCGGCCTTATTTTATTTCTGACAAAAAAAAAATTCATGCAATACTGATAAATGAAGATACTCATACTGGTACGCATATCCAAATCTTACAAAGTGGTTGGGTCATGACAGAGAGGACTTGCATAAATTAGTGTGGTAGCTGAACATGAAAGACAGTTATAAGAAAGTGAGCGGTTCAGTTCCTTGTTTGAGTTTAGGTTAGGAATGTACTTTGATTCTCAAGCTATGACAGACAGCCTTTACAAAGTCAATATGGAGTCCCCACATGGTATTGTCATTCTTAAGCAGGCAAATTAACCACACCAAACTAACTCTTCAATTTCAATTCATCAATCTCCATCTTACCCTGTTTGTTCTATAAAGGTAAAACCATAGCCCAACATTAATTAAATCAAATTCACGGTTGTTCAAAATTTGAAGCTTACCCAATAGCCCAAGTTCTCATACGGTGAAACCAATTGCAGAGATTAAAAATCTTAAAGCAAGTTCAGATTGAAATATCACAGTATTCTAGCATGTAGTAAAAGAAATTCATCTTCCACATTCAGTTATGCTTGCAAGTGAAAACCCATAAAAATATCACAGTAATCCTCTCCAAATATATAGAAAAAACCATGCCCAACTATGCCAAAGATCATGCTTGCAACCAAAAACAAGCCCAAGGGATCAGATAGAACTGAGAGAGGAAAACAAAGAGATTTACCTGAGTTGGAATAGCAACGGCAGTCCGCGAATGGCCCTGTTCTACACGAACTGAGAACGGCGGCGAGCGAGAGTGACAATGGAGTGGCAAGCAGCAAGATGAGGCTAAACCACGAGGCTAAACAGCGTTATTTTTGCACATAATTTCAAAATGTCACTGTTTTTTTTTTTTTTTTCATCGGTTATTTTGTAATAAATTTTAAATTTAGTTTTTAAATCCATTTTCTGTATTAGTGAATTTGCATCAATTAAAAAGAAATGCCATAATTTTACTCAAAGAACTTGCTTTTGGTTTATAACAGGAGCTTTTGCCTCAGCAAGCACTATTGTTTGATTGATTAGATTGCCTAGAAGTCGATCTACATCAATTTGAGCTCGAAGGATCAATCTTTCTAGCCTTCTAGATGAGCTTTATCTCCTTCTATGATTTATTTTGTTTGATTGTTGATTTTCTCTCTGTAGTGATGTTCTGAATCTTGAGGAGCACAAGGATGATGAATCCTTTGATCTGAATTTTATTTTACTTGTGGATATGTATGAAATTTCATTTCTATTGTTTGGTTTATGTTAGATTTCAATTATGTATGAAAATCTTAAGTTAATTTTGTTGATCACTCTAGCATAAAAAGCCTTATGCAATTGTACTACAGTATAGTCAATATATAAACAAGGTTTCTGGAATTGATCAATTTAATTAGAGGTTTCTGGAATTGATCCTTAATTTGATGTAATAAAGATGACAAGAACAATTCTCGAGCCAATTACTTCCTCTACTGATAATACTCAAGACAAAAATATGTTGCAACATAAATTGAAGGAGAAATTGGTTGGGAAAAAGTTTTTTCTTGTTTTAGATGATGTTTGAATGAGAATTATCTAAATTGGGAGGATTTGTGAAAGCCTTTTCAAGAAAAGGTTGAGGGAAGCAAAATTTTTGTAACACATGTAATCAAAAAGTAGTAGAAACCATGCGCTCTACTAAACCATTCACCTTGGTAAGCTACCAAAAAGAGATTCTTGATTGCTATTCTCTAAGCATACATTCTATGGCAGGAATCCTAATTTAAACCCTAGCCTTGAAAAAATTGAAAGAAAAATTGCAAATAAATGTAAGGGGTTACATCCAGCTTTGAAATCAATTGGGAGTCTTTTGTATTCAAGAGTACCTGATGAGGAACGGAATAGAATATTAACATGTGAAATATGGGACATGCCAAATGATGAGAATGATATTATGCCTGCTTTTATATTAAGTTATCATTATCTTCCATCTAATCTCAAGGGATGTTTTTTCTTATTGTTCCTTGTTCCCAAAGAGCTATGAATTTGACAAGGAGGATTTAATATGGTTGTGGATGGGAGAAAAGTTACAGCACTGCTCTGAAACCAATAAGAGCGTCATGGAAATTAGAGATCATTGTTTCTCTGAGTTATTTATCAAAGTCCTTTTTTAGTATTCCAAAATATATAATGGATGTTTTATTATGTATGACTTTATTAGTGATTTGACAAAATATACTTTTAGAGAACTTTGTTTCAAGTTAGAATTGATGAAACAGCACCACAAACGATGTTGGAAAAGACAGTCATTTCTCATTTCTAAGTATGAGACGAGAAAAGAAGTTTCTAAATGGTTTGAGACAGTATACAAGGTTAACAGGTTGCACTCATTCTTTCATGTAGATATGTACCGTCAGCTGTTCTTTGATGCTTTTACCATGATATCTAGCATGGCTGGTGGATGCTGTAATTTCTAAGTTGCAGAGCTTAC
The DNA here is from genome assembly GCA_022379115.2 of Bauhinia variegata. Taxonomy (NCBI): domain Eukaryota; kingdom Viridiplantae; phylum Streptophyta; class Magnoliopsida; order Fabales; family Fabaceae; genus Bauhinia; species Bauhinia variegata. The sequence continues at coordinate 11,328,025 of CM039434.1, read as the reverse complement.
GAGTTTTATCATTTTGCAATTATGAAATTACAGAGTTGCCAGATTCTATAGGTAAGCTTAAGCATCTACGATATTTGGATCTATCTAGCACAAAAGTCGTTAAACTACGTTTGCTTTATAATCTAAAAATATTGAAGTTGTGCTTTTGTGAATCATTGGTTGAGTTGCCATCAAATTTACATAAACTTTTAATCTTCAGTATCTTAATATTGTCGGTACTCAAAGTCCGAAAGACGCCTATGCAATTAGGAAAACTGAAGAAGCTTCGAGTATTGACATTATTTTCTGTTGGCAAATGTTGTGGGTCTGACATCAAACAGTTAGCTGAACATCTTGGTGGACAACTATCTATTTTGGAGTTGCAAAATGTAGAGAATCCTATTTATGCACAAGCTGTGAATTTTAAAAACAAAGTTCACCTTGACACATTGAAGCTTGGATGGAATAGTGATAATAACAACTCGAAAAAGGAAAGGCATGTACTAGAGAAGCTCCAACCTCACCAAAACTTGGAAGTGTGTCTTTGAATATTATGGTGGTAGAAGGTTTCCAGATTGGTTTGGAGATGATTCGTTGCAGAATCTGGTGTCCGTAGTGTTGTACAACTGTATATTGTTTGTTGTTGCCGCCACTTGGTCTTCTACCACTTCTGAAGAGATTATCCACAGGGGTACGTGCATAAAAGGAGTCATATATGCATTGCATAACTTTTTATTGAACAAATGTCAATCACTAAATTTAATTATAATAGGGATAGGGTGGAGAATATTGGTCCATTTGTACACAAGAAAGGAAAGGGAGAGAAAGTAATTGGCTTTTCTTTCCCTCACTTTCTACTCACTATCCTTCCCTACTGCATAAATTACTTTTGTATGATCTTACATCAATTCACTAGAAGTCTCACGAATTTGGCAATGGTACACGTAATGAGAATTGCGGCAACAAGAAGGTAATGCCTAATGGCAAACTTTGATAAATTTCCATGGATGGAAATGGAGGTTACTTCATGAAAGCTACTCTCTTGCCAAATACTCTTCAAATAATGTGACTCTTATCTGCTTCACTATAGTAATTAAAGCTGAGCAAAAATGTGTAAACTAACCGAAATCGATCAAAACTGACTAATGCTCAGCACTAATAGTAATTAGCCTTAGCATAAATAAAATTAAATATAACATGAACTAAATATAAAAGCAAGTTCAAAAAAATTTGCTCTAAAAATACATTTTTATTTGTCATGAAATTATCCAGAAGCTTCTAACCTGCAATATACAAGTCCAACCTAGCTGATTCATTCACTTATTCTACCATCACATTCAAATTCAAATTCATTTATTCAAAACCCACTCCTGTTTGTCTTGTTGGGAAAACAATTATTCGCATTGCCATAAGATAGTCACAGTTTCTTTACCCTTTATTGTTTCCTCCTTTTGATAAAAGCCAAAAACAAAATAAAACAAAACATAAACAAAAACAAAAAGAGCGCCATGGCCGAAGGATTAGCTGGTGGTGTTTTACTCTCTTCGTTCCTTCATTTGGCATTTGATAGGTTAGCTTCTCTTCACATTCTGGACTATTTTAGAGGAAGAAAGTTGAATGAGATGCTGCTAAAAAGGCTAAAGACTACCCTTTTGGTCATCGATGCTGTGATTGAAGATGCTGAAAACAAGCAAATCAGAAATTGCAAGGTCAAAGATGCTGCATATGATGCAGAATATCTCCTGGAAGAGATTGACTCTGAAGTCTCCAAACGCAAGCAGCTGGGAGTTGAAGCTCAAACCTACAATACCAACAAGGTAATGGAGTTCTTCAACGCTTATGTTGCTTCATTTGATAGAGAAATTGAATCAAGGTTGAAACAAGTCCTTGACAACCTAGAATGTCTTGCTAGTTAAAAAGATATACTAGGTTTGAGAGAAGGTAGCCGTGTCGGTGTTGGATTAAGAAGGATTTGTGAAAGGTCTCCAACATCTTTGGTGGATGAAGGTGAAATATGTGGCAGAGATGATAAGAAAGAAAAGATCATTTAGTGCTTGCTATCTGATAATAAGATGGGCAACTGTCCTTATTCTGTCATTTCTGTTGTTGCTATGGGTGGGATGGGCAAGACTACCCTTGCTCAACTTGTGTACAATGATGAGAGGATGAAATCTGAATTTGACACTAGAGCTTAGGTTTGTGTTTCTGAAAATTTTGATGTAGTAAGGGTGACAAAAACAATTCTTGAGGCAATTACTACGTCTATTGAAGATATTGAGGACAAAATCATGCTACAACTGAAATTATAGGAGAAATTGGCTGGGAGGAGGTTTTTCCTTGTTTTAGATAATGTTTGGAACTACATTTATCTAAATTTGGAAGATTTGTAAAAGCCTTTTCATAAAAGGGCTGAGGGAAGTAAAATTGTTGTAGTGTAACTATCTACTAAAATAATTCACCTTGATGAGTTACCAGAAAGAGACTCTTGGTTGCTATTTTCTAAGCATGCATTTGTGGCAACGATTTTGATTCAAATCCTAGCCTCAAAGCAATTTGTAGACAAATTGTAAATGTTAAGTGACTTGGAATTTTTGTCACGACCCGCATTGATGACTCGACTCGAATTATTTTGGGAGCTCGACCTGAAGGGGAATTTTTTTGGAGGTCTGTGGTGGAGACGGAGGGATCAGACCGATAGGCCCGATCTCGGAGGCCCACCACGGTATGGACCTATTGTAATTTAGTTGTGTATTCTCTGGTTATGTATTTGGTTTAGGTGGTTTGACCCGGTTTGTAATATGGGCCATCACAACGTACCCTTTGGGGATAAAAACACTAAAACGAAGAATGGAATGACTTTTTTAAAAAAAAAATTCTTGGACTCGCCACCAATTGTTTAAGAATTAGGGTACAATTAGAAACCCTATTATTTTTTATTATTTTTTATTTTTTTTTTGGAAAGGCATCAGCATCTGAACCAGAGGTGAGTTCGGGAGTCGGTTATGCGTGAGGAAGGTGTTAGGCACCCCACAACATCCATCGAAAATGGTTGCCCAAATCAGTTATGCAAAATAGCGATATGACCCAAAATTGTATTTTATTTAGTGCTGAAATAATATTACAATTTTTAATTAAAATTACGAGAAAATAAATATGTATACATGAGTTCTTTAAATGAACCTAGAATCCTTCTATCTTTCAAGATAGATAAATTGTCCCTCCGGATAGCGCTTATCCTCACCTAGATCTGATAGTGCAAGCTCAGTCTTATGGAAGACCGGACCACCTACCCTTCCATGATCAGTGAGGGGCCTTGGGACCCTAAAAATCTAAATGCACCCTAATATGTGTACATGTAAATTACAATTTAAAATATGGGAGCAGAATACATTAAAAATTACATAGAAAATATGGCATGAAATAAATTTATTTATTTATTATTATTATTATTATTTTCAACAGTATCCTCGACTTTAGGGGTGAGCAAAATTCAATTAACCGACCGAAACCGACATAACCTAAAACAATCGGTTAGTGTCGATCGGTTAGTATCGGTTTAGTCGGTCGATTATGGTTTTGAAATTTGAAAAAATATGTTAATGTCGGTTGGTTTCGGTTTTGCATTTTTCCTAACCGATGAAAACCGAACCGATCGACTAAAACATTATAAACTTTAATGTTTTCATATACTATGTTAATTAGTGATTCAATTATTTATTGATTGATTAAATCACTTAAATATTGTATCATCTTGATGTATAAAAATAATTATATATTACTAATTTGATATATACTTTAGTCTTGTGTAAATATGTTTATTAAAAATAGTAATTTTTTAGTAAAGAAATTAAAAAAAAAATGTTACTTTTGTTATGCATAGACATTTGTTTATGTTAATTTTGTCTACTTTAAGCATTTGTGCATATGTTTGGAACCGAAAAAAGTTAGTTTCCATAAATATCTTTATATATTTTTAGGTTTTTAAATTTATGTATTTTTATTTTTACTTATATGATTCTTAGTAAGATGTCATAAATACTTAAAAAAAATAATTCATTTTAACTTATCTAATAGTTATATTCTAAATTTACGATAAAATAATTAAATAAATATTCTAAGTAGACACAACGCTAAAATGGAAACAAAATTTTTAAAAAAAAAAAAAATTATTACTGTCGGTTAACTATTAACCGACCGCTTAACCGACTAAAACCGAACATTCGGTTTTAAGGTATAGTCGGTCGATTATCGGTTTGATAAAATTATACAATCGGTTAGTATCGGTCAGTTAAAAATATAGTCAAAACCGACCATAACCGACTGACGCTCACCCCTACTCGGCTTCCTTAGCCCACTTTTTATTTTTTTATACCCCCCACAATTCCTACTTGCACTTTTCTTCTTAAGCTCAGGGTCTTCTTTTCGCACCCCCATTATTCCTATTTTCACCCTCCTCTTCTACAACTCCACGGTTTTCTTTCCGTACTCCTACAATTCCTAATCTCACCTCTTTCTTCTACTAATCCACCCCTAACCAATTCTTTCCTTTTCACACCCCCATATTTTCTATTTATACCCTCTCTACTCGGCTGTATCAAGTTTCACCGTCCTTTCAACACACCCGCTGTTTCTACTCACACCCACTTCTCCAATAACCAAATATTTTCTTTTCACACCCCAAAAATCTCTATTCACACCCATGCCTCTAATCCCATTCTTTTCTTTCTTTACCTCCACAATTATTATTTACACCTATTTTCTCTTACCCTACCCGAACCAACTATTTTCTTTCACACTCTCACAATTGCTATTCGCACCCATTTCCTTCTTCCCTCCACTCACGATTTATAGATCATAAAAAGGAGCCATGGTTTCACCCAAAGCAAATCATATACATCAAAATCAAAACAAATATATATGAAAATTTAGAATTGAATATTCAAAAGATCCACTCTCAAAATAATTTAAGAATAAAAATTTAATGAACCTGAATTAATCCACACTTTCCACTTCTCGTTTTCCTTTTCACCTCCTCTCCTTTTTGTTTTCCTCTTTCGACTTCTTCACTCCCTTTCCCTCAATCTAATTGCTTCCCTCAAGCTCTCCATCTCTTCTTTTCCTTGGCTACTCCCTTGCTTCCCCTTCTCTTCTCTTTTTCTCTTTTTCTTTACTCGCTCCTCTTCTTCAATCTTTTTCTCTCTATTTTTTCTTCTTCTCCTCACGCCTTTTTTTCTCTGCTTTTTCTTCTTCTCCTCACGTCTCCTCTATTATCAATCTTTTCTTTCAATTCCCCCCATCTCACCTGCCCCCTGCTTTTCCTTTTCTTTCACGTTTCTTTCTTTTCTTTTTTTCCTTTTCTTTCTTCTTTTCTCTTCTTTCTTTTTCTTTTTTTTTAATATATATATATATATATATAAAAGAAAATAAGATGAAATAAAATAAAATAAAAATGAAAAAGAAAAACAAGGTAAATAATTGGTTAAATAAATTAATTAAAAAATAAGAAAATAGAATAAAAACCTGGACAAAATATAGTGTCTACATGGGCCATGTATAAATTTGCTTTCTCCGAGTTAGGGTTTGTCATGGGGACTCAAGATTGTATGGTGTGGCTGCCATTGTGAATCAGAAATAAAACATCTCTCTCTCTCCGTGGATGTAGATCAGCTTGATCAAACCACGTAAATCTTTGTGTGTATTGTTGTTCTTCATTTTAATTCTGCGATTGTTACAACAATTGGTATCAGAGCCCCAGGTTAATCGAATCCAAGGCACTGCTGTTGAAGATGTCTCTCCGCAAGTTTGAAATTGAGAAGTTTAATGGGTCGAATGATTTCACCTTATGAAAGGTGAAGATGAAGGCTCTTATGGTTCAGCAAGGGTGTGCAGTAGCGTTGGATGGAGAAGAAAACTTACCAGAGACGAGGGAGGCGATAGAGAAGGCATCAATCATGGAGAAAGCACATAGTGCTATTCTGCTGAGTTTGGGTGATTAAGTCCTAAGGGAAGTGGCTGATGAAACAGACACGGCCTTGTTTATGGAAGAAGCTTGAAGGTAAATACCAAAAGAAATCCCTAACTAATCGTCTGTATTAGAAACAACGTTTGTATACCTTGAGGATGACTGAAAGTACACCTATGAAAGATCATGGTGATAATTTTAATAGAATTATTATTGATTTACAAGGTCTTGGGGTTAAGGTTGAGAAGGAGGATCAAGCCATTATTCTTTTGTGTTCTCTGCCTAATTCATATGAAAACGTTGTTGATACTATGTTGTATGGAAGAGATACTATCTCTGTCAATGATGTGAAGGATGCGTTGCAGTCCAAAGAATTGAAGAGAAGGGTCTTGGGTTTATATGAAGGGGAAGCTGAATCAGGTCTGGTTGTCAACAGGGGCAGGAGCAAAGAATGGGATGGTGAGAGAAAGAGCAAGTCACGATCAAAATCTAAGTCTAAAAAATTTCGTTGTTATCACTGTAAAGAGCAAGGGCACTTTAAAAGGGATTGCCCACATCGGAAGAACGTAAAGAGAAGAAGGAATCAGATGGTAAAACAAGTGCTAGTGTTGTGCAGGAGAGTTCAGATGAAGGTGATTTTGAAGGCAGTGATGTTTTGACAGTTGTTACAACCAGTGCCTCAGACACATGGGTGATGGATAGTGGGGCGTCTTATCATATGACATTCAACAAGAGCTGGTTTCATTCATTTAAGGAGTGGAAAGGCAGTGTGAGGTTGGGTGATGATGAGGTCCTTCCTGTGAAGGGTAATGGTTTGTTGCAGATCAAAATGTATGATGGAATTATTAGAATATTTGATGCCTAGTATGTTCTTGGTCTACGAAAAATCTGATTTCCTTGGGTATTCTTGACAATCAAGGTTAAGTTTGCTAGTGGTGATGGGCAGATTAAGGTTTTGAAATGTGTTATTATTGTGATGAAGGGTAAATGCCAGCATGGCATTTATACCTTGTTGGGAAATTCAGTGATGGGATCAGTGGTTGTTTCTTCTTCTTCAAATCAGGGTAATGACTGTACAGAGTTGTGGCATCACAGATTGGGTCATATGAGTGAGCAGGGGCTGACAATATTGGCTAAAAAAGGATTGTTGGATGGTGCTGGAAGTTGGAAAGCTGAAATTTTGAGAGACTTGTGTTATGGGCAAGCAACATAGAGTTAAGTTTGGGACAGGTAAGCATACTTCCACGGATATCCTTTAGTATGTTCATTCAAATTTGTGGGGTCCCTCTAGGGTAAAATCTCATGGTGGATGCAGTTACTTTGTTACATTCATTGATGATTTTTCTAAAAAGGTTTGGGTGTATTTTCTAAAGTCAAAGGATGAGGTGTTTGGGCGGTTCAAGGAGTGGAAGACCATAGTTGAAAAACGTACTAGTAAACAGGTCAAGACACTAAGGACTGACAATGGTCTAGAATTCTATAATGCATCGTTTGATGAGTTTTGCAAGAAAGAAGGTATAGTGAGGCACCACACTATACTACACACACCACAATAGAATGGAGTTACAAAACATATGAACCAAACACTTATGCAACGTGCTAGATGCATGTGTTTAAATGCTGGACTTCTAAAGGAATTTTGGGCTGAAGCGATTAACACTGCTAGTTATATGGTGAATAGATCTCCATCAATTGCAATTGATTGTAAGACTCCTCAAGAGGTATGGTACGGAACTCCCTCTAATTATTCTGGTTTACGGATATTTGGTTGTCCTGCTTATGCTCATGTGAATGATGGTAAACTTGAGCCTAGGGCAATAAAATGTATATTTCTAGGTTATGTTGTTGGGGTTAAAGGGTATAGATTGTGGTGTACTGAGAAATATAGAACCCCAAGATTTATCATTAGCAGAGATGTTACATTTGATGAGTCTGCTGTGTGTGGCCAGAAAAAAAGAGCTTGGTGATCTTGCAGGTAAAACAGATCACGATGCCAGCCAAAAGGTGGAGGTTGAAGTTGAAGCTGAAGCTCGAAATGGGATGTAAAAAAATCCTACAACTCAGCCCATTGACGAGGAAGACACTGATGAGCAGGATGAGGAATCACAACCTATAGCAACAAGGAGACCAAGGAGGAAAATTAAAAGGCCTGCCAGGTATGCCTATAGTGTTAATGTTGTGGATTCTAATCTTATTGCTTATGCTTTGGTAATGGCAAAGAACATAGATTCTGATGAACCTCGGTCATATAAGGAGGCAGTAAAGAGTAAAGAAGCAGCAGAATGGTTGATTGCCATGAATGAAGAGATACAGTCTCTTGTCAAGAACACAACTTAGGAACTTGTACCATTACCAAAGAGTGTGAAGTCGGTGGGATGCAAATGGATCTTCAAGAAGAAAGAAGGTATTTCTGGGGTCGAAGCAACTAGGTTCAAAGCAAGGCTTGAGGCACAATGTTTCTCACAAAATGAGGGGATTGATTATCATTAAGTGTTCTCTCCAGTTATGAAGCATAAGACCATTCGAGTTATTCTAGCCATGGTGAGCACATTTGACTTTGAGCTTGAGCAACTTGATGTTAAAACTGCATTCTTGCATGGAAATCTTGATGAGTAGATTTACATGTCACAACTAGAGGATTTCATTGATTATGAGAAGAGGGATTATATTTGTTTGCTAAGAAAATCTTTATATGGTTTGAAGTAGTCACCGAGGCAATGGTATAAGAGGTTTGATACATTTATGATTTCTCAAGAGTTTGTTCGAAATCAGTATGATAACTGTGTTTACTCAAGAAAACTGTTGGATGGTTCTTATATATACTTATTGTTATATGTTGATGACATGTTGATTGCAGCTAGCAATAAAGCTAAAATTAACAATCTGAAAAAGTTGTTGAGCAGTGAGTTTGAGATGAAGGATTTGGGTGCAGCCAAGAAGATATTGGGCATGGAAATTTGGAGAGACAGAAAAGTAGGCTTGTTGTATTTATCTCAACACAAATACATTGCAAAGGTACTGCAGCCTTTTTAGTTTCAACATTCCAAGCCAGTTTGTACTCCTTTGGTAGCACACTTTAAATTTGATGGTAGTACTACACTAAGTACAAAAGAGGAGAAAGAGTACATGAGCAGAGTTCCTTACTCAAGTGTTGTTGGAAGCTTGATGTATGCCATGGTATGCACTAGGCCGGATCTAGCACATGTTGTTAGTGTGGTTAGCAGATTTATGAGTAATCCTAGGAAAGCTCACTGGGAAGCTGTTAAATGGATTATGCGATACTTGAGAGGTATGACTAACTTATGTCTGGTTTATGATTCTAGTAGTTGCACTATTGGTGTTGTTGGCTATACGGATTCTGATTATGGTAGAGATCTCTTGAAAAGAAGATCATTGACATGTTATATTTTCACTCTCCTTGGTTGTGTTGTTAGTTGGAAAGCAACACTCCAATCCACAGTTGCTTTGTCCACAACTGAAGCTGAATATATGTCTTTGACAGAAGGGGTTAAAGAAAGTATTTAGTTGCAAGGTCTCATTGATAGTCTGGGTTTGGATGTCCCGAAACCTGTTATTTATTGTGATAGTCAGAGTGCTTTGTGTTTGGCTAAGAATCTTGTTTATCATGAGAGATCAGAGCATATTGATGTCAAGTTGAACTTCATTAGAGATATCATTGAGAATGATGATTTTGCCATTGAGAAGATAGCCATTGTAGATAATCTAGCGGATATGTTGACAAAGCCATTGCCTACAGAAAAGTTCAAGCATAGCTTAGACTTAGTGAATGTTCGCATTGTTTGAGGCCCTTAGGGGGCATGGTAAAAAGGGGGGGGGGGGGGAGTTGTGCTTGTCTGTTTCATCTGATGGCATGAGAAATTTCAAGTCAAGGTGGAGAATTGTTAAGTGACTTGGAATTTTTGTCACGACCCACATTGATGACCCGACCCGAATTATTTTGGAAGCTCAACCCGAAGGGTAATTTTTTTGGAGGTCTATGGTGGAGTTGGCCCAATCCCGGATGGTACTTATTATGCGGTTGCACATTTCCATTATGTACTTTCTATGGGAGCCGTTTTTGCTTTATTTGCAGGATTTCACTATTGGGTGGGTAAAATCTTTAGTCGGACATACCCTGAAACTTTAGGTCAAATCCATTTTTGGATCACTTTTTTCGGGGTTAATCCGACCCTCTTTCCCATGCATTTCTTAGGGCTTTCGGGTATGCCACGTCGCATTCCAGATTATCCGGATGCTTATGCTAGATGGAATGCCTAGCAGTTTTGGCTCTTATATATCTGTAGTTGGGATTCGTCGTTTCTTCATGGTTGTAACAATCACTTCAAGTAGTGGAAACAACAAAAGATGTGAAAAAAGTCCTTAGGCTGTTGAACAAAATTCAACCACACTGGAATGGCTGGTACAAAGTCCTCCAGCTTTTCATACTTTTGGAGAACTTCTAGCTACCAAGGAGACCAAAAGCAAGCGGGCCCCTGTCCTATAAATCCTATAAAAATCCGTCATGACCATCTTCATAAAGGTCCTAAAAGAATGAAAATGCTCGCCTTTATCAGGAATTTGATAAAGGAAGTACGGGATCAGATCTTCGCCCCCCGCACCATGGACCTGTTGTAATTTAGCAGTGTATTCTCCGGTTATGTATTTGGTTTAGGTGGTTTGACCTGGTTTGTAATATGGGCCATGTATAAATTTTCTTTCTCCGAGTTAGGGTTTGTCGTGGGGACTCAAGATTGTATGGTGTGGCCGCCATTGTGAATCAAAAATAAAACATCTCTCTCTCTCTGTGGATGTAGATCAGCTTAATCGAACCACGTAAATTTCTGTGTGTATTATTATTCTTCATTTTAATTCTGCGATTGTTGCAACAGTAAAATAGTGCAAAGGGTTACCTCTAGCTACGAAAACAATTGAGAGTCTTTTGTTTTCAAAAGTATCTTATAATGAAGGCAATAGTATATTGATAAGTTAAATATAGGATATACCAGATGAAGAGAATGTTATTATGCCTGCTTTGAGATTAAGTTACCATTATCTTCCATCTAATTTCAAACGATGCGTTGCTTATTGTTCCTTGTTCCCTAAAGACTAGGAATTTGATAAGGATCTAGAGTGGTTGTGAATAGGAGAAATCTTACTGTACAGCTCTCAAAACAATATGAGCGTGAAAGAGTTGGAGATCAATACTTCTATGAGCACCCTTTTCATAAGATAGGCAATTAATTCCAATATCAATTGGTGAAAAACGAAGGAAAATTCATATCAGAGGATTGTTTTGGGGCTGCTTGAAGAATGAATCATTCCATATAAATTTGATGTTTTGTTATTTTACAAATTAATCATACAATTCAATATGCAGAGAAACGGGTGCCGAGCCGTAATCAGGTAGGTATTCAGGTTCTTATTAAAGCCTTGTAACATTGTTCAACAGTTCATTCAGAAAACACAGCCTTATATAACCTGTTCATTTTATTGCAGGGTGGAGTTGATGACAATATAGTTACAATCAGAAAACATCTTAAGGTGTCTGAGGCTCTGAATCTTCCTGTGATTGATTAGTATGCAAAGAAAGGGAAACTTCATACCGTTCTTACATTCTCTCTCTCTCTCTCTCTCTTTTTTCTTTTTTTTTTTTGTGAATATTGTAGTATCAATATTGAAGTGATGAACGAGAATTTATCTAACTTTTGTTCATGTACATGATAAGATTGCAGAAAGTTTTGTTAGCTTTCAGTTCGAGAACTTTTCTATAACTTCTTGAAAAATAGGAGTTAATGGAAACTTTAAAAGCTAGCTAGTAATTTAGTTTTCACTTTAATATGGAATGGAGTTATCACTTATATATTGAGAAAAACTCTTATTTGCTCTCTTACAATATTATCAATTTAAAAAAGAACCATAATGTTTTAAATTAAATAAAATGAATATTTACATTCTAAACTAAAAATAAAAATAGATTTTATTGAGGTTTTTTTATCTGTAAAAAAAAATTATTTTTGTTCTAAGCTTAAAATATAAAAGTTTATTTTATCAAATTTAAAACGAAATGGTCTTTTTTGAAATTGGTAATAGTGTGAGAGAGTAAAATGAGAGTTTTCTCTTTATATATTCCTATTAATTTTATAGATGTTATATATAATATAAAATTATTTTTATGTTTTTACTTAAAAATTTAAGTTTCTGTATCAAATAAATTTTTGTCATTAAGAGATTGAATTTTTTACTGTAATTTTTTAATTAAATTAAAAATTTAGGGCATGATATTATTGAATATGTGGTTTCCTCGGCAATAATTGAAGGACATCAGATATTGATATACCAATGATACAAAAATAAAATAAAATAGAAAAAAGAATTGCTACATAATCAAGTTATTGACGTATATATAGTAGAACTCTTAGATTTTTTTGATAGTTTTACTTGCAGAAATGGTACGTTCGTATTAGTATATGAACATTACATCTACTTACTCCTGTTGACTTGAAGTCCCTTGAATTTGGGAAAAACCAATTGCTTATTCATATTTTTACACCTCATTATATACTTTTTATTTTTAATATATTTATAAGAGTAAAATTGTAAATAAAAATAATAAATAAATAAAAATATATATAAAAATATGTGTAAATAAATGATAGTATCCCATAGCATATCTCGATGAATTTAATGATGGTACACGTATTGAGGTTAGCGGTCACAACGGGCCATTGACTCGTGGGAAACTTTGACAAATTAGCTTGGTTTGGATGGGGTTGCCCCGTGAAAGATCTCATTCTCTTGTGAACTTTGTCAAACTATGTTTGTCTTGTAGCGAAGAATATGTCCCAAAAGTCCAAAAGACTGTCCCAGAAATTAATAAAAGTTTCTTTGTGGATAACCACACATTTATGTCTTGATTGAACCAAACGAAGGATGAAGCAGTTGATACTCCAAGCAGGAATGCTTAGTTTATGCCACAATCAATAGGTTAATATCTAAATATATTAATTTAAGTTTGAATTTATATATATAAAAAAATATTTATAAAAAATATTTAAATTTATTTAAATTTATAAATTAATTTAATTATGAATAAAATAATTTAATAATAAATTTATGCTTTACCATACCAGTGATTAAGGTAAAAGAAAAAATGAAAAAAACTAAATATGAGATATGAGAATACAATATACATGAAGCAAAGCATAGATATAACAAGAAGATAGCCATACTCTCATAATCATCTGATCTTTCTTCCTTTGGAAAAATCAAAAAACAACAAAGCGCCATGTCTGCAGAATTGGTCGGTGGTGCTCTACTCTCTTCCATCCTTCAGGTGACCTTTGACAGGTTGGCTTCTCCCATCATTTTGGACTATTTCAGGGGAAGAAAGATGAACGAGACACTGTTGAAAAGGTTGAAAGTTACCCTTTTGTCCATCGATACCATAATTGATGATGCTGAGAGCAAGGAGATCAAGAATCGCAAGGTCAGAGCTTGGGTTGATGAGGTGAAAGATGCTGTATACGAAGCAGAAGATCTCCTAGATGAGATTGACATAGAAGTCTCCAAACGCAAGCAGCAGAAAGTTGAAGGCCAAACCAGTAATTCCATTAAGGTATGGAAGTTCTTCAATGCTTCTGTTACTTCATTTGACAAAGAAATTGAAAGGATGAAACAAGTCCTTGACAACCTAGAATTTCTTGCAAGTCAAAAGGATATACTAGGTTTGAGAGAAAATAGAAGTGTTGGTGTTGGATTGGGAAGTGTATTAGAAAGGTCTCCAACAACTTCTTTGGTGGATGGAGCTGAAATATGTGGCAGAAATGATGAGAAAGAAAAGATCATTGAGTTTTTGCTATGTGACAATCAGAAGGGCAACCATCCTTATACTGTCATTTCTGTAGTTGCGATGGGTGGGATGGGCAAGACTGCCCTTGCTCAGCTTGTGTACAATGATGAGAGGATAGACAGTGAATTTGACATCAAAGCGGGTTTGTGTTTCTGAAGAATTTGATGTAGCAAGGGTGACAAGAACAATTTTTGAGGCAATTACTTCATTTGTTGATGATACAAAGGATAAAAATATGTTGCAACTGAAATTGAAGGAGAAATTGCTTGGGAAAAAGTTTTTTCTTGTTTTAGATGATGTTTGGAACGAAAGTTATTTAAATTGGGAGGATTTACAAAAGCCTTTTCTTGGAGGGGCTGAGGGAAGCAAAATTTTTGTAACATCACGTAATCATAAAGTTGCTCAAACCATGCGCTCCACTAAAATAATTCACCTTGATGAGCTACGAGATGGAGACTCCTGGTTGGTATTTTCTAAGCATGCATTCCATGGCAAGAATCCTGATTCAGACCCTAGCCTTAAAGAGATTGGTAGAAAAATTGTGAAGAAGTGCAACGGGTTGCCTTTAGCTTTAAAATCAATTGGGAGTCTTTTGTATGGAAAAGTATCTTATGAGGAATGGAATAGTATATTGACAAGTGAAATATGGGACATGTTAGATTATGAAAATGATATTTTGCCAGCTTTAAGATTAAGTTATTACTACCTTCCTCCAAATATTAAGAGATGTTTTGCATATTGTTCCTTATTCCCGAAAGGCTATGAATTTGAGAGGGAGCATCTAGTATGGCTGTGGATAGGAGAAAATTTACTACACTGCTCTCAAAACTATAGGAGTATCAAAGAAGTTGGAGATCACTACTTCTATGAGTTAATATCGAGGTCTTTCTTTCAATATTCTAGGAGAAACAATAAATATTTTATCATGCATGACCTTGTTAGTGATTTGACAAAATATGCATCTAGAGAATTTTGTTGCAAGTTGGAGGTAAAAGAAGCACTTCCACGAGCAATGTCAGAAAAGACTCGTCATTTTTCTTTCACAAGTAGAAGATTTATAAATGAATTAGTTTCAAATCAGTATGGGGTTGTATATAAGGCTAACAAAGTACGCACACTCCTTCATGTAAATATATTTAAGGATCCACATTATAGTGGAAGTATATATCCCAAGATGTTAGATGATGTACTGTCTAAGTTCTGTCGCTTAAAAGTTCTATCTTTTTGCCATTTCAACATTAATGAGTTACCAGATTCAATAGGCAAGTTTAAGCATCTGCGATACTTGGACCTATCCTGCACAAGAGTCATTAAACTTCCAGATTCAATATGTTTGCTCTATAATCTACAAATATTGAAATTGAGGTTTTGTGAATCTTTGGTTGAGTTGCCATCAGATTTACAAAAACTTGTTAATCTTCTGTATCTTGATATTGTGGGTACAAAAGTCCGGAAGATGCCTATGCAATTAGGAAAATTGAAAAAGCTTCAAGTATTGACATCTTTTTTGGTTGGCAAAAATCATGAGGTTGGCTTCCAACAGCTAGCTGAACTTCAACTTGGTGGAGAACTATCTATTTTGGGGTTGCAAAATGTAGTGAATCCCACGGACGTGTTAGATATGAATTTGAAAAATAAAAATCATCTTGACAAGTTGAGGCTTTGTTGGAATATTGATAATGATGAATCAGAAAAGGAAAGGAAAGTACTCGAGAAGCTCCAACCTCATCAAAACTTGAAAAAGTTGTTTCTTGAATATTATGGTGGTACAAGGTTTCCTGATTGGTTCGGAGATATTTCACTGCAGAATCTAGTATCCCTAAAGTTGTACAATTGTAAATATTGTCTGTTGTTGCCACCACTTGGCCTTCTACCATCTCTCAAGACACTATGCATTTTGGGGTTTGATTCAATAGTGAATATTGGTCATGAGTTTTATGGAGACGACTCTTCTACTATTACATTTCGATCTCTTGAAATGTTGGAGTTTGAGAATATGAATGGATGGGAAGATTGGGAGTGTAAAGATATATCCGGTGCTTTCCCTGTCCTCCAAAAGCTTCAGGTAAGGAATTGTCCGAGGTTGAAACAACAGCTGCCAGAGCAACTTCCTTCTTTAAGGTCACTAGATATTGCAGATTGCGAGCAACTTTCGGCTTCAGTTCCCCATGCTACAGATATTCAAGAATTAAGTCTATGAGATGTGGAATGTTGCAGTTCGAATATATTGCGTCTATTCTAGAAAGTCTCTCTATTACTTGCAGGGACATGGAAGGATCTTTACTTCAAAACTTTAAGCATACAATTGCCAATTGCAGCCTTAAAATGCTGCGGATTGATGGAAGCTTAAACATGGAATTCCCCATACCCCATCTCCGTGAATTCCTCATCTTCATATCCATATATAGTAGTTGCGAGTCTCTCGAGACCTTTCCACTTGATTTTTTCCCCAAGCCTGAACAGATGTTTGATGTCTTAACCTTCAAATGACTTCTATTTCAGAGAGACATGATTGTTATGTCACATTAATTGTTGTAATTTTGGAAAATCTCACTGTCCAAAATTTGTATTATTTCCAAAATGAGCAGTGTCTGCCTCCAAGCTTGCTCGGTGTTCTGTTAAAGGTTCGGAGAACTTATCTGTTACTATTTATGAATTATAGTTTATACTTGTATAGCATTTAGCTACAGTGACTTACAAATGTTAAAAAATGGCTTTACATGGTTTGAATCGGAGCATAATGCAATTGGTTTCTCTTGTCAAAGGCAGCCAGATAGCAAGGGAAAGTTAGGAGGGGACCAAATCTATCCCACTTCCTTGTCGAATTTATTATAATAAAACTGTGTATGAGACACGATGAAAAATCAAATTTGTCCCAGCTAAAGTACAGCCGCCAAGGATGATTTTTACCTAGTATGGCAGGTTGGGCTTGTGGGCTCTTCTATCGTGAGCTGGCTTCAACAAGCCCAATACCCAGGCCCATTAAATATAGGTATGTACTTTTTACAGGGATTACTGAACTTATAACTATATTTATTTATGAGTTTTTTTTATGTTAGTTATCACTAAATAGATTACCATATGAATTCTTATATGAGTTAAAACTTGGGGAGAAATTTGATACGTTACAGTCTTGCTCGGCTAGAATCGAATTAGTTTATCCTTATTGTAATACTAGATTCTCCTGGTTTATGCTAAAATACAATACCACCGTATTATTGTAGTAAAGAAAATACTAACATGCAATAGTTTGCATTAATAGAAAATTACAATACAAATTATATATCCAACATACTAAAATACTATTTCAATTGATTTTTTGGTGTAAAATTTAGGAAATGATACTATGAGGACCTATTGGTAACTAGGAAGCATGGACACCTCTTCATTTAAAGGTGTCAGAGTGTCCGATACATTTCTGACATCGACACCGATATTACACTTGTTTGACATGTGTCAAACACCTTTCAAATGGTGTGTAATTAAAAAAAAAAATACTCTTTGTTGGTTTCGACACTTTAAAATAATTTGGACACTTTAGTCAATACCTTAAAATAATTTGAAAACCTAAGACACTTTTGACTAATTTTTTCCAAAAATTTAATAAAAAAATTCACTTAAAATTTTTGAAGTTTAGAAACATAGTTCTTTCTAATCATAAGACAAAGAAATCTATTTATCCTAAAAAAAATAAAAATATTATATCAAAATATTTTTATTTAAATCTTTTGTTATGATATTATATTAAAATGTTATATATAATACATATAATGATGTCTTAATGTCTTATATTTTTTATATAACTAGTGTCCTGGTATATATGGCTGGAATGTGTTAGAGTCCGTGCTTCATAAATTGGTAATAACAAAAAGTTTAGGCCCATTTGAGGGTGGTTTTGAGTCCAATGTTTTTAATTTTTAAATATAACTAAATGAAGTGATTTCAAATTAAAAATACAAAAAATAGAGTTTTTTTTTACATATTTTTAAAACCATTTAGTTTTATTTTAAGAAAAATAAAAGAATTTAATTTCTAGTTTGAAGTTACCAAAACGTAGTTGAAAGTGAGTGTACATTGCTAAAAAGATAAAAAAAAAATTTATCACCCTTCCCTCCAAAAATGTGGGTGAGGTTTAAAATTTAAAACTATAAACTAATCCTAATGTGCCTTAGTTTCAAGAGTTAGGGATTGTACAAAAGCAGATGGATTAGCTGCTTTCGAAGTAAATTGTTATAATAATGGTCCATTATTGGCTGCCAGGAAGCTGACAATAACAAATGAAGTTGGGGATTGTTGGAAGATATATCTTGACAGAATTTACTGTTTCAAATTTTATTTCGTAATTTGCTTTAAGGCTCTCTATTGGTCATGAACTATTAAAATAATATTATAAATATTAAATGTATATTATTTTATAAATAAAGTTTGAAACAACAAAGTTTGTTACATCCTCACATAACCTATAATATTAAATAAATTTCTTAATCCTACAAGGAGAAAACTATATTTACCAAAATCCACTTATAATTCTAATCTTATAGAGATACTAGGAGAAAACTATATTTACCAAAATGCACCTAGAATTCTAATCTTATAGAGATATTAAGATGAATAAAACGTATCTTCACAAAACCTATAATATTAAATAAAATAACAAAATTTATTGCCATATAAACCTTGTAACCAGTACATTATTTTTTTAGATACTTTAGTTATGATTATATATTCAAACCTAGAAGTCACAGACCATAACAAATACCACTCGGCCATAGACCATTTAATAACCATATCTTGATTTTCTTTTTGCTGCATTCGATTAATCCTTTTCAGTTATTTTGCTTTAATTTCATATTTAGAGAATCACAAGAGGGCCCAAAAAATTAGAGGGGAAATTCAATACCACTTTTCTTAGGGGACATTTATCTGCCATTATCACTCATTTTTACCTATTAAAATGCCCTTTGATATTCATTACACCAAAAAAATTCTTTATTATTTTTCATTATAGCAATTTTCTTCGTAAAGTCAAAAAGAATGAATATAAAAAATAACTTAATACCTAAGACACATTCAAACATCCCAAATATACTAAATTTCTTATGGTACTCTATCCATTTTTATGGAACAAGATGGTAGATTTTGACAAATAAATTTCATGTAATATATACAACGTTCGACCACCATAAAAGTAGCCAAAGAAATGCTAGCTCGTCCATTGGCTTGTTGATTAGAGAAAGCTAACAACTTTGTCATGGGCTCGAAGCTTGGCACAGGCACAGAGGAAGAGGGAAAAAAAAAAAAGTAGCAAAAGAAATGTAAATAAATTTATTCGCACATGACAAACTATTCAGCATTGTTACAAGAAATCCACACTAACAATTAATAGCTAGAGGAAGAATGAGATACACGTGATTCTTTTTTGAGAGATCGAATTAACACTTATGACTTACATGCCATTGATGAGTGTTTGGGAGTGACCGAACCAGTTAATTCAGAACAGTGGGGTATTTTCAAGGAGACATGCTATCAACGTACATTTATGTTGATTATACAGTTATATGTTCATTAAACAAATGACAGTTGATTGCACACTACAGTCAACTATAATAAATTTAGATTTGTATGCCCGAAATTGAATTTGTTACAATCGACTACAGTGTCCAGTTGACTATTAGTTATCCGATCAATATACATTTCGTTAACTACGCAATTATATGTCAATCAAACGACTGATAATAGATTGCACATTGTAATGGACTGTAACATATCTAGATTCATGTATCCCCACAATTCTACACTCACTTTTTACATTTTTTCGTTATTTATCTTACTTTTAATCTCTATTACTTTTTCTATTTATAGTTTTACTCTTACAAAACAACTATAAAATTAGAGGTGTATAGAAGTGTATACATAAACAAATGTACACTTAACTTTTTCCATTTTCATATGGGCAGAGCCACGATACTTTTCTGTTGAACATCCTTGTTGCTATTGGTCGATAATGTCTAGATAAAGGATAATAGGGGACAGCCTCACATCCTTCGCACTAGCTATCTGAAACTCTTAGCTCTAGTCTAGGATACCTTGGAGTAAAATAACTTTTTGTCCACGGGATATACTTTAGAGCATGGTTTTAAAAATTGAACTATACATTAACTCAATTTATGACTCAATTTTTCACATCACAATTTATTCTTGTAAATTAATTCAAAATATGTGCTTACGTACACTATTTTAAATAGTTTTCCCTGTTTACATATAGTTTGGTAATGTATTATATCCTAAAATTTGTTGATACTTTGAATAGAAAAAAAAAATTGTTAATATGTTAAAACTTAGTTATTAATATCTTTTGGAATTTGTTTAAGTAAAAGATATATCCATGATATGAATATCATAATGATGAAACCAAAAACATTATTAATTGCAGTTGTAAAGACAGCGGATGTGTGAGTACAATTACAAAGTGAAAGTCAACAAAGTAATTAGTTGTGATACAAGAACTACAACTATAAACAAGCAACGGCATAATACCAAATTGAACATCCCAAAACGATGCAGTTGTAAATTACAATATAGTAGTCAGTTTTTGGGTGAAACGTCCTAACTGCAAAGCAATACGAATCTATAAAGGACAAACACAATAAGAGCAAGAGCTACCTGCATGACAAAACATAATGGGTAAACAAAAAATATACCGGTATGAGGGTAATACCCTAATTATGAAAACAAATACAAAATTATAACTAAATAAGTTATCATCCTAGCAAAACAACTTTAAGTTGATAATCTCTCAAAAGAAAACATCTAATTTACTATCTTAATCCAAATAGGAAAAAAAAATTAGCACAACCTTTAATTGTTCCTCATAATTACATAGAAATGCAAGCAATCCTAAGGAATTTCCACATCTCCATCAGTGATCTCCTGCTGCTAGTCCTTGGGATTCTTCCCGCCTACTGTGCAGCCAATAGAGACGCAAGTTGCTAAGATCTCTTTCACAGTGCCAAAAATAACCTTATTTGAGTAAATAGAGTTGTATCAGTTATAGTCTGTTGTAGGAGGTATAAGTTACATTTGGAGTTGTATCAGTTATAGTCTGTTGTAGGAGGTATAAGTTACAATTGGTTGTCGACAAAATTACTCTCGATCTTATTTGTTGTAGGAGGCATAGTTATAGACATTGACACTTGAGTTAGACTAAACTTCGACGATGTTATTACAGATTCAAGCAGCTAGGGCTTTACCGCTGATAGGAGATGAGTGAGGAGATATACATTTCACTAGGCTATTGACATAGCTCAACTGACTAGAGAAAGAATGAGAACATTTGTGTGTGGGGTTTGAATCCCTACTTTTACATTAATAGAAGTTTTCAATGGCTTGTCGGTTCACCCGTTCTAAAATATCATCATTCACTAATCGGTCAAATGTGACAAGTAGTTTAGAAAGACAATTATTACACATGTTTAAATTTTTGAGAGAGCAAGTGGCTTTAGTCAATCAAATCGTGGGCACTAATGTTGAGTAATATGAATAAGCTAACAATGTTCTCTCTCATGGTCTAATTATTTAGAGCTTTTCTCCCCAACTCTCAAATATATTCTTGAGTAGTGCATAAATGTAACATTTGCCAAGAAATTTTTTTTCTCCAATATCTCATAATTAACTAATAACATAACATATAGAACAATGTATTAAATCTTTTATAAACACTAAAATGGGTGCTATTAAAATTTGGTGAGGATTTAAAGTACATTATCATGCAAAAAAAAAAAAATGTTAATGACTGGTATCTCATGCATTATTCGTTGGTTATGCAATAAGCACATGCAAAATTAAGCAAAATGAAAATGATCTTTCAGCTTTGATATACTATTATGTGCATTTCTTCTATTCTTACGTAATTACATTAGTCAGAGTTTGCCATAAGAAGAATTGAACAACTCATAGGCTTTCTTGTAATTGTTTTGGAATTTTTCAACAATATCTTTATGTAAGAAATTCAGCAATACTTTTTTTTTTTAATATGGGTATAGCATTTTTATGTCATTTCTTGTCTTATTTTCTTTTGTCAAAATCTCTTCTAATTAGTCAATTTTTTTTAATAATGTAATAATTTTTATAGTATTATTTTATAATTTTTTAATTAATCATAATAAGCAAAAGAAAAGATATTTTCTTTTGATATTGGGTACATAGCATGAATCACATGAACTTTTTAAGTAGAAAATCCAAAATAAAACTTTAATATTTTTTAATTTATTAAAGTTTACAAGAAATACGTAAAGAACAATTATAACGTATACTTATTATTTTAATGGCAGTATATAATATTTTTAATATTACATATATATATATATATACACACACACACACACACGAACATTTCCTCCACAACATAAAATTTTTGGATTTGTCATTGTTGATGCATTTCAATATACTCAATCAACTTTTTTACATGAGCTCATTCACTCGAATTTTTACGTATAAACTATTTATGGAAAAGTTCAATTAAACATCCTATACTTTATTTGATGTGCATTTTAACTCCTAAACTTTTTAAAAAGTGCATCTAACTTCCTCAAATTTTCACAATATTCAATAAAACACCAAATCTAACAGAGCTGTTAAAAATTTCACAAAAGTAGTCATGTGCATCTCATATGACACAATTAAAACACCTAAAATCATTAAAAAAAAAAAAAAAGAAGTCAGAAATAATTGTTATTAGAAAGGGTAAATTTTCTTATGAAATATTTTTTATTATGTAATCACCACACCACATCGCAGGAGACTTGCAAACAGATGACTGCAATTGCTCTTAACCACCATGCCACCACATGGATGTTGATGAGGCAGAACTATATGAGAAGCAGCTGAAGCCATTACCTGGTTTGAAGGGGATAGATTTAGATAGTTTATGTTGGAAAAAAATGCATAAAGCATCTAGTGGAAATGGTTATTAGATGTTTTAAAGTAGAAAGAAGAGAGAAAGTTGTGCATAAGTTTTCGAGGCATGGACAACACTTTCTTTTAGGCTTGATTCAGCCCCACCAATAATAACCTTTGGATGCAACTTGACTTTAATGGTGAATCTCCTTTAGGATACAATGAAGACTCTTGAGTATGATTTGCATTTCTAAAACTCGAGCCAAGACAAAAATGATGCTTATATAGTAATAGTTTACTTATTTATCTTGTGTGCACTCAAAATAAAGGCAAGTAAATTTGTGAACACTTGTAACCTACTAGAAAAACTTCTAAATAACTTGCTGAAAAACCTGCTTAAAAGCTTTTGATCAAACTGAAAAACTATTTCTCTATTTATCACAAATTAGAATCAATAGTACTTGATATGGGTGAAGATTGTCATATTCCTCTTATTTTAGGAAGACCATTTTTGGCTACCACAAGAGCTTTATTTGACATACCAGGTGAGGAACTTACACTGAGTTTTATTTTTATACTACTTACCATAAATGGCCTACCTTACATATTCATCCCTCTAGTTATCAATTTTTTAGCCTTATATATCCATTGTTTCATGGTTTAGCTCATTACAAAGTCATTTCCAAGTATTGACATTGACTCTAGAAGTTAAGAGAGCTTAGGGACATTCTTATGAGTTTGGTATGCATTGTAAATGGCTTTTTATGCTTGAATTTGTCAAAGTTATGCATGAAAGGAGATATAAGGTAGCCATTTGGAGATAGTATAGCCAAATGTAAAAACATGAAAAGGAAATGTGAAGAAAAAAATTCAAAAATCTTGAAAAATAAAAGAAAAAGTTCAAAAGCAAATGATAAAAAAAAAGAAGCAAATACAAAGGTTAAAATAAAGAAAAAGAAAAATAGAGTTGATTTTAATTGAATAAGAGTTGGAGAGATGTGAATTCTTGCATGTTATTCAAACGAGAGCCTTAATGCACAAGTTCATACCCTATTTCTCTCTTCCCTTTTTCTAGTTTTAGCCTATTTTTGAGCTTGTTTCTTTTCCTTATCATACAACCTAAATAATGTCCTCATTGATGATTGGTTAATGTAAACATTATATTTTGTTCAAGTTTTTATTTTATTTTATCATTTTTTATTTTATTTATTTAACTAATTATTTACCTTATTTTTATTTTTATTTTTGTTTTATTTTATTTTATTGAATCTTATTTTCTTATATATATATGTTTTTAAAAAAAAAGAAAAAAGGAAGAAAATAAAAGGAAACAACGAGGGAAAAAGGAAAGAAGAAAAAAAAAAGGGAAAAAAACAAATAGTGACAGCAGAGAGAAGAGAAGAAAGAAAGATAAAAAAAGAGGGCGGTGGAAAAAAGAAAAAGAAGAAAAGAAGAGAAGGAAAGGAGATAAGCGACAGAAATCAGAGGAGAAAAAGAAGAAAGAAAAAAAAATAAAAATGAGAAGAGCGGTGAAGGCGAACAACGGATGTTTATTGAAAGCAAGTGGAAGCGAAGCGGAATTCACAGAGAAGTGAGCGGGTAGAACGAAGGCAGAGTTCGCACGAAGGATTGTGAAGGAAATATAGAGAGTAATAGACATTCTTGGGATTCTGGGGGAGATAAAAAGGGAGAGCAAAAGAGAACTGAAAAAAGAGGAGAAAAGGTGAGCGAAAGCGGAGTGGAAGCGGAGAAAGAGAAGAAACGAACGGAAAGCGGAGAAGGCTGTGAGAGGAATTGGAAAATAGAGAGCGAGAAGAGAAGAATCGAAGAAGAAGAGAGTAGAAGGAGAAGTTGTGAGAGGAATCTGAGAAAACAGAGAGTGAGAATAGAGAAGCGAAAGCCAGAGAGTTTCGGAGGAGGAGAAGCACACACAAGCGAGAAGCGTCTGGGAAAGAGAAGCCGATTGAGGATAGGAACTCGCCCTGGCTGGTCCATTCTCATCCCAATTCGCGACTAATTGCTTTGTGAGTAATTAACTTGATTCAAATACTCTTGAATTCTCTGAGCTTCTGGAAATTATCTCTATGTATTCCTGAGTTTAAGTTCGAAGTTCTGAGTTTGTTTCTGGATGGAAATCTGATTTATGATTGTAATTTACGCCCTTGATCGTTGGTCATATTTGCTGATGCTTAAGTCAAGCTTGAAATTCAACTTGTAGCTATGTGTAAGCTGTGAGTAATCCTCTGGAATTCTCTGAGCTTCTGGAAATTATCTCCATGAATTTCTGAGTTTAAGTTTGAGTTTTTGAGTTTGTTTCTAGATGGAAATTCAATTTGTGGTTGTGATTTGATCTGAATGTTGCATATAAGAGAGACCTTTATTGATCAAATCTGGTTTTATAAGCAAGGAAGTTACCACATATCCATTTCTAATTGGTCCTGTGTTGGGAGCATGTTGTGATTTTAATGCGAATACCAAATTAAAAATTGAACACTAGAGCAGATTGCTGTTATATACTCGGTTGCTGTTTTAGAAAGTGAGTTTCGATTGATTACATAGTTTCGGAGAGTGAATGTTGATTTAGTTTCAGCTTTGGGGTTCACCTCTATTATTTTGTTCTCTTATTTTACATTCAACTTATCCTTCTTTCTTCTGCCATTGGTTTCTCCCTCCTTTTCCCCCATTCACGGTATACAATTTAGTTGTGGCTTAGTGAAACTCCATGGAAGGTTTCTATATTTACACGTGAGTTGTTCGAGTTTAATAGATAAAAGTGTACTGAATTTAAATGCTTTTGATTCTACTTGTTTCTGAATAATTTAGGAAGAATGTCTGGACTTTTGGCTTCTGTGCAAACTGGTTTGATGCTGGAATTTTCTTGGTTTTGAGAGTGGAGTATTTTTATCATGTTTGGGAAGTCTTTTGCTTGAAGAGTTTTAAAATCAAAAACTTGAGTGGGTTCTGACTTTGATATAATGCAAAGATTAAGACTGAAAATAATGAGAATTTGAATTTGAAAAGTTTGTTGTTGAAATTGAGTCCATGATGTGTTCATTTCTGGGATGCATTGTTTTCATTACTTTTCATGGTGAGTAGCCCATGTGTCTTGTGATGAATAAATTGATGAAGAAATGCACTTCAACAGCAAATATTTTCTTGATCTCAACTTGATTCTTTAGTTGAATGTTTGCTTCTAAAATCTATGTATGTCTTTGAGATAGCCTTGATGCATGTTTCCTAATTCCCTGATAATTAGATGAGCTGTTACGTTAATTTGAAAATTCATTTACTTAATGGAAATTGAAGAATTCATGAATCTTGATGCCTTATGACTGCGAGTTAAGCTGTTTGAATAAATCAAATTGGTCAAGATGTGATCATGCCATTTTTCCCATATAATTTTTGATGTACCCCGCTCCCAACTCTAAATTGTAATTAACATGTACTCACTTTAGGATGCATTTGAATTTTTGGGATCTCAAGGCCCATCACTTATTATGGAAGGGTAGGTAGTCTGGTTTTTTATAAGACTGAGCTCACCATATCTAACCTAGGTTAGGATAAGCGCCATCTGGAGGGACAGTTTATCTGTCTTGAAGGATGGAAGGACCCCAGGTTCATATAGAAAATTCATGCATACATATTTTGTTTCTTTTATTTTATCTTTGTATCCCGCTCCCTACTCTTAAATGTAATTAACATATACACATCTTAGGATGCATTTAAATTTCTGGGATCCCAAGGCCCCTCACTAATCATGGAAGGGTAGGTAGTCCGGTCTTTTATAAGGCTGAGCTTACTATATCTAACCTAGGTGAGGATAAGTGCTATTTGGAGGGATAGTTTATTTGTCTTGAAGGATGGAAGGGCCCTAGGTCATCTAGAAAATTCATGCCTACATGTTTATTTTTCTACTATTGCTTTAAATATTATAATATTTACTTTAGCAAAAAATAAAATACAGTTTTGGGTCATATCTTATTTTGCACAACCAATTTGGGTAATTGTTTTTGACAAATGCTATGAGGTGCCTAACACCTTCCTCACACATAACTGACTCCCGAATTCATCTCTGGTTTGCATTTCACTACCTTTCCAAAAAAAAAAAAAAATAAATACATAAATTTTGAAATAAATAGGGTTCCCAATTGTACCCTAATTCTTAAACAATTGGCGGCGACTCCAAAATTAATTTTTCTTAAAATAAAATTGTTCCATTCTTTGTCGTAGCGTTTTTACCTCCAAACGGTACGATATGACAGTCATTGTGTGCATATGTATGAATAGTTGAGATTAAAGCACTTGCAAGCCTATGGTAGGGTACAATCTTGAGTTGATTGTTGAGTGTAAACACAAGCTATATTCTCGAGAGTTGTTGAGTTGATTGTACATCATTTACTTGTTGAAAGTTGAGTTTACTTGCTGGTGAAACATTGCTTGATTGAATACATGATTTGATCTATCTTTTAAAGCTTAGTAGATGTCCATAAAATTTTGGAATGTGTTTTAATTTTGTCTTTGCTTGAAGACAAGTAAAAGTTCAAATGTAGGAGGTTTGATAAATCTAATTTATACACTTATTTGTGGTATTTTCTTATCAATTAATGCTCCAAATAGTGGAACAGTGATAGGATTAATACTTAATTTATTCATTTTGTCATTTCCCATGACTTGCTTTTATTTCATTATTTTCATCCTATTTCTATTTGCTATTTTTAGCTTTATTTTCACCTTTATTGTTTGATCTATTTTCAACATTTATTTTCATGTTTTATGCTCTCTTGATTCTTATTCCAGCTAAATAAATTGAGGAATTTGAGTAAGTATAGTTATCAGTGATCCTTAAATATGACTTAGTACTTACTATTAGCTATACTCTCCACTAGTGTATTATCGTGTCCCTATAGCCAATAAAACATTCATCAATTATAAATTTAAAAACTTTGGCCGAAGGGGTTTACCAATAACATGTTGAGAGAATATAGTTTTCTCTAATTTCTCATAATTAGCTAATAAAGGACATATAATGCTTAATTAAAGTAATAAAGCTTCTATAAACACCATAATGAGTGCAATTAAAATTTAGTGGAGTTGTCACCAGCTGAACTCTAGTGATAAAAGGTTTGAATAGTATACAAAATGGTTTTGGATTCAATTCTCCTTACCATCATCTACACAGAAAGTGTTTTGTGGTGATTCAAAGTAATTTATCATTAAAAAAAAAAGGGGTGATGCGTAATATCTCGTGCATTACTCACTGATCATGCAATAAGCACTTACAAAAGCAAGCAAGATGAAAATGATCTGAGTTTTGATTTACTATGATAAGCATTTCCTCTCTCCTTACGTAATTACATTGTTTAGAGTATTCATAAGAATTGAACAACTCATAGACTTGCTTGCAACTGTTTTGGAATTTTTCAACAAGTTATTTATGAATATGAAGAAAATGCAAGTCAGAGTAGTGCATTTACTACCAAACAGCTACTCATCATAGTCTCACACCTAAACGAGTGTGGGAATACTTGGGTGTATATTTTTTAAAAAATTATTCTTGTGAGATGAAACTACAAATTAAAATTATCCAATTCAATTTACCATGCTGAACAAAATATAAATCTTAAATATAGTTTCATATTATAAACTTATCAACGTAACTTTTACTTCAAATGGCCCTTACCCCAAATCCGACACCACTTATTATAAACCAGCAGCCTTACATCCAAACCAATTTGAAAACCTTGATGGAGTTGTCAAAGACCCTGAAGCATCCATTGAGAAAGGCATATTAATTGACATTTCACACTGAAATCTATGCTTCTCTACTAGAAACATGTACCTTTTGCAGGCCATCGATTATGGCATCCAAGTTCATAGCCTTATTCATGTAAATCTTTACGTAGAAATTGATGTTGGGATTTCATCAAAGCTTCTTAGGTTGTATGCTTCATTAGGGTTTATATGGATGAGGCACAAAAACTGCTTGATCAAATGCCTACGAGGAATTCATCTGCATTTTCTTGGAGGATTCACTTATCCCAGGATATGAAGTGAGTCTATGTATCACAATGCCATACCAATCTACTTTCAAATGGTCTTAAAGCTTGTGGGGGAATTGGGTCCACTAAAGTAGAAGAGGTGCAGCGGCATGTTGTTCAATCTAGATTTGCCAGTGATGGGTTTGTACTGAATGCACTTGTGGACATAAACGCTAAATGTGATGACATTGTAAGGACTGTAAAATTCTTTAACAAGATAGCTAAGGGGGACACTGTTTCAAGGAATTCAATGCTCACGTTTTATATTCATCATGGAACTTTTCTGTTGCTAATTCCTTGATCATGGTATATTCGAATCATGGCAAGTTGGATCAAGCACGTTGCATGTTAGATTGTCAGAGAAAGATGTTCAATTCTATAAATATCTACTCATTGCAAACTGATGCACATGCCTATAGTGTCATTACTATAGATGGTAGCCAAATTAAAATTAAAATTTAATTTTTCAAAGCACAAATCATATCACAAAGAATCAAGTAGTACGTGTCTTAATTATTTTAGGCTATGGAATGCGGGATTTTGCAATGAAACAAGTAACAAAGCACAAATTAAACCAAAATTAATAGTGATGAAAGCACAACCAACCTAGGAACTATCCGATCTTTGGTAGTTCTATCCTCAACTTAAAAATAAATTCTATATCCAGTTATGCAAATTGACTAAGCCAACTCAAAATCTGAGTTTTGCTTAATCAATTAATTAACCTAGTTGGTCCCGTAGTAAACTAGAATTCCTACACTTAGCTCAATAATTTCTACTGCACAATTACACAACATATGGCCAATAGAATCCAACTCTAAGCTAAACCAAAATCTCAGCAAGTGCTAGATGTCTAATAGCTTATATACCAAATTTTAACCAACCAAATCAATTTCCATTCGTAGTAATTAATTCTAGGATGATCTAGTCTAAAATAATCACAAACCCAACTAAGAATTAGGCATAAACATCTCTATACATAATCAAAGTGAAAAAAATATAGAATAAAAATTACATAACTTCATAAGATTCAAATAAATATAAAGAACTAGTTTCAAGAACTAAACCAAAGCCCTCAAGCCTTCCTAAGTCAGTTACAAAAGGTCCTAGTCCTCCATAGCCATGGAGAACCACCCAAGAAGATGTCTAAAGTGAGAGGAAAAGCGGAAGGGGTGGCTGGACAAGGGGGAGCCGAAAATTGGCTTCTAAATTGGGTGGAAACCCAAGTGAAAAATTACAAGTTTGCCATTAGTTTATACAAATTTACCAAATTTTCCCTTTCATTAAAAGTTTCAATAATTTCAAGCTTATCCCTAGTTGATTATTGACTTTACCTCCTCCTTGTTGACTAATGAATTTGAGTTTTTTTCAACTGTTCCAAGTCTAGTTTGGACAGAATATAGTTTACCCAATTCGCTTTGGGGGCCTCTAGGTCCACTCTTAAAAATATAGATTTCATAACAAATAAATTAAACCTTAAAATTAAAAAATTAGTATAAAATATAATTAATTCTAATGAGACCTCAATAATATAAATATAAGCAAAGTCATCAATTAAAAGTAAATTTAGAATACAAGAATAAACTATAAGAGTGCAAAGATAAACACTAAAAAGTGTTTATTGCAAACATCGATAAACACTTACTTATTTTGAGAAAGAGTAGTATTATATGTACATTCATTTGTATACACTTACTTTTTACACATATTTTTCTTTCGACGTCTCTTTCAATTTTATATTTATAGTTTCATCTCTACAATATAACTAAAATTAAGATATGTATACATTGAGGTGTGCACAGCTAAGTGTGCAAGTAGCTTTTCTCATTGAGAAAATTCAGCAAGTGGGTGTAAAGCCAAGATGAAATAACATTTGTTTCAGTATCAGGTGCTAAGAGAAAAGCTATGTGTACAATAATTGGGGTACATCTCTCCTTTTTAGTTATGCTGTATAGGTAAAATTATAAACAAAAACGTAAGAAATATACATAAAGGAAAAAGTGATAAAAAAAAAAAGTGGGGCTAGGAAAATAGATGTACATATATAAACACTCTATCTACTAATGCCCATTTAGCCCTGGTGAATGGAGATAGATATGGTTCTTGTTAACGAGGGAAAGATACAGAATAAACCCAAAGAAATATTTTGTTTCGATGTTTTAATCTTTATGGAAGAGTAGGGCTATTCAAAGAAGCCTGTGGCATTATCATAGACAAAGTGGAGTATGAAGCTGGCCCAACTGTGTGGGGAGCTTTGTTGTATCCCCGCTTTCTGCATGGCAATGTACCCATTGGGAAGATTGCCGCTAACAAGCTTTTTCGATTTGGTGCCAGTCTGCCAGATAATGAACACAATTTTGAACTTACGATGAAGATCTATGGTAATGCTGGCAGAACAGAGGACTTAGAGAGAGTCAAAATGACGACGGTTGAAAGAGGATTGGATCATTAACTGTTAAATAAGGACTTAAGCCTAATGGGTCTTTACTAGGTCCCAGAAAAGGGATTCCATAAGTGATTTCATAATGACATTGTGGCTACTAACTCTAGAACACTGAACACAATTTTCTTGATGAGAATTCAAAATAGACTCATTTTGACTCTGTTTTGTTCATATTCATAATTTTTTTGGAAGTATTAATGCTACTCGTGATTATCATCATATCCAATGCTTAATTATTTGCGGATAACCACAGCAAAGAATGAAAATAAATGATAATCACATAAAAAAAAATGAAAAAACTGAAACATTCTACGAACATTCTACCATCAATATATAGAGCTTTCTGCCTCCATTTTTTTTTTTTTTTTTTGTTCTATTACCCAGCTAGATTAATCCACTTCAATTGGATGTTGCCACACTTGATATTCTTTGAATGATAAGATTCACTAGTCAAATATGAGAGGTAACATCTGACATTATGTATGTTTGGTCACACAAAAAGTTGTGCGAAAGTGAAAGAACTCTAAGAAAAAGGGGTAGAGTCTTGAAGTATTATTTGTATCAAATGAATTCTACAAATTACACCCAATTTGTCTCATTCAAAGAACAAAATTACAAACAATCATTCACTGAGAATCTTGTCTAATCAAATCTGCTATCCCCATGGCACCCATCATCATTGTCGTTATTCTCATCCTCGTCCTCATTTTATCTACAAAGAAAATTAAAAAATATGCCATCATTATTCAAATGCATAAGTGAATCTTGCATTTCTTCATCATAGGTGACACGGATGTTCACTTATTTTGTCCAATCTTGTTATACTTCAATCCAACATGTGCAGTGTTTTTTCAGCAAGAATTGCATTCTACTTTACTATTTATATTTTTTTCTGCTTAAATTCTTGAGCTATTGTATAGTAGTGTATAATGTAACATTTTTAGAAAATATAGTTTTCTCCAATATCTCATAATTAGCTAATAAAAGACATAATATGCTTAATTAATATATTAAAGCATCTATAAACACCAGAATGACTGCAGTTAAAATTAAGGATGCCACTAGGTGAAGTCTAATGGTAAAAAGTTTGAATAATATACAAAGTGGTTGAGAATTCAATTCTCCTTACCATCATGTACATCAAAAACTATTTATCATCAAAAAAAAGGTAATGCCTAATATCTCATGCATTAGTCATTGGTCATGCAATAAGTACTTACAAAATTATGCAAGATGAAAATGATCTTTCATATTCTTTGATAAGCATTTCTTCTCTCCTTATGTAATTACATTGGTTAGAGCGTCCCATGAAAGGAGAATTCAACAACTCATAGACTTGCTTTTAATTGTTTTGGAATTTTTCAAGGAGTTATTTATGAATATGAAGGAAACGCAAAACAGTCTGAGTGGTGCATTCACTACCAAGAACGCAGAATGGCTATTCATCATATTAAATTCCAAATAATGACAAATCATAAAAATAACTACATACTTTAAAACCAAATTATAATAACTTAAAGTTCAAATCCTTCAAGTCATACCATGAATTTATCATTTACCATTCCTTCTCTCAAACAAGTCTCATAACTAAATGAGTGTGAATACTTGAGTGTGAATGTAGAAAATGTGTCCTAGAGGAGTGAATAGGACTGCTTATAAAAATGTAATTATGAAGTTATAAAAAGGTTCAATTCAAATAGTCTACAAAGTATAAACTTATGCAGTCACTTAAAGCTATTTTGAACATCTTAGTCTAATAGTTTCTGAAGCAGTGTAATAACTCAACTGTAAATGTAAATAGAAGAATATAAAAAGAGATAGGGAAAAATAGTTGGCACAGAGAATTTTAGTGGTTTGACCAAACAATAGCATACATCCACTTCTCTACACTTAGTTAAGGTTTTTCTCTAACTCCAAGTATTATAATGTTTTCAAGATCACCAATCAACCTTTACAATGATCTCCACTATACCTACACTAGACCTAGTAAGCTTGACTTCCTATTGCCAGACAGTAAAATAGGGGTATTCATAAACCGATTCAATTCATTTCAAACTGCTCAACCAATCAAAAAAAAAATTGAAAATCTGAAAACCTGAAAACCTGAAAATCAAAAAAATTGAAAGCCACAAAACTACAAATTTTTAATTGGTTCAGATCGATTTTCAATTCTCCCTATGAAAACGGAATCGATCCAAACCAAACCGCATATAATATATTATTATTAATTAAAACCTCTACACCTACTTAAAATATTGTGTCTTTTAGAACCCTAAAAAGACTTAATCATTCACGCTAACCTAATTGACATCAACACTCTCTCCTCCAAGTGCTTGTGGCGTTGCTTAAGAGTCTGAGACGCTATCTTCTTCCTGTTGCTCTATTCGCTAGCTTTGCTCGTTCTTCTCCTATGCTACTTGTTCATTTAGCATCTCCAGTCACCAATTCCATACGTATATTAGTAGATTCAAAACGCATAGTAACTATGAAGTTTTTAATTGCCAATAAACTTCCAACGCTTGTCCAGCATTTCTGCTCTTGATGTTACAAAAGAATAAAATATTAAAACTGAAATAACCGATCCAACCCCAACCACATTTGATCGGATCGGATTGGATTAGATGGCATGTTGCATTTTAAGCGATCTAAACCGAACCGCAAGTAATTTTTAAGATAAAAAAAGAATAACTTTTTGGCTAAAAACCGATCCAAACAGAACCGTGAACACCCCAACAGTGAAGTATCTATCCAAATCACTTGAATTACAAATGTTACAAGAGGGTGAATGCAAGCTTGAAAGGTTTGGGTTGTTCTGAGTAACAAATAATCCCTATGATCCCAATATCACTCAAAAGAATGTAAACCAGAATAAGAGAATGTAGAATGCTAAGAATAATTGCAGATGTGTAAGCTCTATAGTTCTTGTCTTCTTGTTTGATTGTGGCTAATTTATTTATATTGCTCTTAAATCTTCTAACCGTTGGAGCTCTTAATGTTGATTTCAATTTGTCTCCAATTTGAGATTGCTTGAATCATGTTCTATCATCATTCTTGATTTTCAATCATGTGTAGATTATTATGCAAAATCCATTTTCCTTTTACTCTCGACTAACAGTTTTGACTTGTGTGTCCTTGTTTGCTGCAATTCTAATGGAATCTGATAGAATATTTCCTAAAATAGTTCCAATCATAATATTTGACAATATAGAGCAATAGTGGAACGATTGATTTGTATTTGGAAATGGTTTAATGATCAAATTAACTTTAGTTAATTTGATTTTTTTTAAAAAAAAAATTCTTGTTTAAGCTAATTTACCGAATTTTAAAAATTTGAAATATTTTCCTTAATCAAATCTAAATTTAT
The DNA here is from genome assembly GCA_022379115.2 of Bauhinia variegata. Classification (NCBI taxonomy): domain Eukaryota; kingdom Viridiplantae; phylum Streptophyta; class Magnoliopsida; order Fabales; family Fabaceae; genus Bauhinia; species Bauhinia variegata. The sequence goes on along the minus strand of CM039434.1, from coordinate 11,293,495 downwards.
TTTGTCATCTATCAAAATCTCATAAGGGTGATTATCCCCTTATGCTAACATTGAGTGTATAACTAAAACATCTTTTGAAACTATAGATTAAAATTATCTCTTTATGTTTCTTTTTCTTTTTTTTTGTTTGAGGTTCTTTTCATAGTAATTCAATTTATCATGTTGTACATAATATAAATATATTTTTATACAATAAACTTATTTATTTACTTTAACTTTTACATCAAATGGCCATTATCTTATTTTTTTTATAATTTTACACATAAAAATCAATAAAAATGATGTTATGTGTATACTTATTTATACATATTTATTTTTTACGTCTCTCTTACTTGTTATTTCTCTTACTTTTATGTTTATAGTTGTTCTCATATAAACAATTACAAAATTCAGAGAAAGGATGTACAACATTGAGTGTGCACATCATTTCCCAAAGGTGTTTTCTCAAAATCTGAAATCAGTTCCCTCTATGGTGCTAACCTCTAACTGCTGTTATCTTATTCCTTTCAACTTCAAGAATGATAGCCTCTTTCTGCAGCAACTTAAGTCTATTCAACTTGTACGAACCTACTCTAAAAAAAAAAACTGAAGAATATAGGAAAATCCAAAAAAATCCAGAACACCCTCTCTCTTCCAAAACCAACACCAACACCAACGCCGCTTATTATCCAGCATGAGCCTTATACCAAGCGAATTTGAAGCCCTTGATGATGGAGTAGTCAAACACCTTGAAGCATCCATTTAGAAAGGCATAAAAATTGACACTTAAATCTATGCTCCTCTACTAGAAACCTGCTACCGTTTGCAAGCCATTGATTATGGTATCTGAGTTCACAGCCTTATTCCTGTAAACTTTTTACATAGAAATGTTGAGCTTTCATCAAAGCTAAACGGGATAATGTTTCATGGAATTCAATGCTCACATCTTATATTCATCATGGGGTTGAGGTTGGGACAATGAACATATTTGCCAAATGCTTTTAGAAGGGTGTGAGCCCGACTTAGTTTCCATATCCACAGTTCTTACAGGTGTGTGTCGTCACTGAATCATGTTTTCCAAATTTATGGATGGCTAACTCAGTGAGGAGTTGAGTTGAACTTCTCATTTAGTTACCTTCTTCGTTATTTTTATTTTTATTATTGTTATGAAAGTTGATATAGGGTTCTAAGGGTTGTCCGGATTGAGGTGAATGAATGACTAGGTCTGGCGGCTGGGACTAGTTTGTATCTCTTAGTGTGGTTAACTATTTTAGGGTTTTACGGAGAGTCTTATATACCAGTGCTCAATGCAAAGACTGAGCCTACCATTAGGCCCACTAACGTGGCCAGACGAAGATGAAAAAAAAAAAAAAAGTATTTTTTTACTTTACATATTTTTTCAATATTTTTTAATGTTACGTAAATTTATCCTTAGATTTATATTAAATTTTTATTTTCTTAAAAAACTATCAAAAAAATTGAAGAAAATGATAAAAGAGAGGAGCTAAGGGTCTGTTTGGATAAACTTTTTTTAAAAAAATACTTTTTTAATACTTTTATTAAAAGCTTTTCATTCAAAGTAAAAGTTATTTTACATTTTAATACAATGTTAAAAAATACTTTAAAATTATAAAAGATGTTAGTATGTAAAAATTAAAATAACAATTTTAAACTTTTTTTTCTCTCTTCTACTACGCTTACTTTTTTTAAAGCAACCCATAGGATGCTTCTACTGCACTTTAGGTGCTTTTTTGCCTGCTTTGGACTTTTTAATAAACGCTCATCCGAACACTCCAATCTTAATTTAAAGTGCTTCTTTTTTATTTAAAAAAAGAAGAAGAAGAAGCTGCTTCTCGCTTAAAATATACCTATCCAAACGAGCAGAGCTTACACGAAAATATTGCAAAATAACATGACTTAAAATGTACTATATTGTATCAATATTATAACTATGGAAAATTACCCTACAATGAATCATATTTATTTATATCATAAATTATATACCCATTCTCATACCATATATCGAAATATATGCGGAATCTAATAACTATGTTGTCAATTCCCTGATTATGGTATACTCCAATCATGGCAAGTTGAATCAAGCATGTTGGTTATTCAATCAAATGCCAGTGAAGGATGTTTTTTCATGGAATTCTATAATCTCTGCTCATTGCAAACATCTACAAGCCCTTACCTATTTTGAGGAAATGCAGCAAGTGGGTGTCAAACAATATAAATTAATAACGTTTGTTTCAGTGTTTTCTTCCTATGTTCATTTAAGCTTGGTGAAGGATGGAGAGATTGTTTTCGTTAATTAATGAGTGAAAGATATAGAATAAAACGCTCTACTGTGTGGGGAGCTTTGTTGTGTGCCTGCATGGCGATGTATCTTTTGGGAAGATTGCTGCTAACAATTTTTCTGCTTTGGAGCCAAATAATTAACATAATTTTGAACTTATGATGAAGATCTACGGTAATGCTGCCAGAATATTAGAGGACCTGGACAGAGTCAAAATGATGATGGTTGAAAGAGGATTGGATCATTAAACTGTTAAAAGAGTCAATGCTGCATTCAATCCCACTTGGCCTTGTTGGATTCTTTCATGCAGATACATGGATTCAAAATTGGGTAAACTTCAAAAGCACTTTTAAACTCCGTATTAGTGGATTTTGCTCTAAAAATTTAAAATGTGTATTTAATTTTTTTTTATTTTTAAAATTTACATATTATCCCAAAGTCTAACTATTGATAAGAATTTAACAGAAAAAACATCTCCATTACATTGTATGAAAATTATTTTCGAAGGTATGAAAATTAATTAATTAATTGCCCACGCTAATTAAATATCTCTTAATTAATTTATTAAATGTTGCATAAACTACTTCATGTTGATGTCAATTAGAGGCTTGTCTGTTTTGTCTCACGTGGGGAAGGATCATCAACTACTTGATTTTTTTTTAATATTTTTTAGTTTTTTGATTCATTAAGGTGCACCTCAAATTTTGTTGCTAATTGTTTTCAGATAGAATTATCTGTTGTTACACTTTATTTTATGGAAAATTAATTTTAATTTATTAAATTTTAATTGTAGACTAGAATGAAAAACATTTTTTGACACTACGAAGATCAGGGCATTTCTTAACGCTTCTACTTTTCTAGACACACTCCCTGTTGTGTTTTTGCTATTTTATTCCAAAATTACCCCCCGTGGAGGTGAGTTCCGTTTAAGTCCCAACCATCTCTATTTAACTCCCAAAATTTCTGAAGCGCACACCCTGTTCATTCCCCCATTTTTCCTCCTCCCAAATTCACTTCCCCCATTATCTCCCCTTCCCGGTGTCTACATCGATCATGCTTTCATCCTACAGCAACAAGAACAGAGGTGTGAGGAGGCAGTCACGCATAGGTATGCCACACATCCCTTTGTCACTTTTTGTATACAATGCAAGTTACATTTATGATATATATTGTGTTTTAGTTGTTTTTTCATGCATTTGTAAGTTAAAATTTGGTGATTTTGTGTGTGAATCAATGTTTACTTCATTGAGTGTTTATTTTTTTTAAAAAAAAAATACCATACTTTTAATAAATCTTAGAATCTATTTATTCTAAATTTTGACTCAAACAAAATCCGTTTAGTTTAGCTTAAAATTTAAGCTAAACGAATTTTTAGATCCTGTTTAGCTTAAAATTCAAGCTCAATGAATCTTGACATTTTTTTAAATTAAAATTTTCTTATTATTCGGACTTGAATTATCTGAAATTTTTTTTAAATGTCTCATTTGAACTGTTGTTTGCAAGTATCATAAGCATCTCACTACCTCACATTGAAGGGAGTGTATGGCTTGTCAAGCACAGGTTGAGCAGGAGGAGGAGCCAGGTCCCATGCTTCATGATCAACAAAACGCTCCCCCCTCCCCCTCACCGAGTACGTGGCTCTACCTGTTGAAATAGAAGAGGAGGAGCAACCAATCAAGGACATTCTATGGCGGGACCTCCTGACAGCCATTTCCTAGGGGTCTTGAGGACATAACTGGTCACACAACTATGCCCATTTAGCACCAAGAGCCGTAATGAATATTTTTTTTTTTTTCTCAATGTGTGTGACACGTTATGTTAGTGTTGTATTTTCACATGAACTAACAAGTTGAAATGATTTTGCATGATCGACATGTTCTCAAGACAGTCAACAACGGGAACAAGCTGACCTAGTTAAATTATCATGAGGTTCCAGTGCAGGTGTGGGCCGTAGCTGGTCATTATGGGTTGGCACCACTCATGAGCTACACCTTTCACTATGTTGACAGTGCAAATCCATTTGTCAAAAGTTAAGGAAAACGGTCTCCAAATCCATTTGTCCTTTTTTCTAACCAAACAGATTTCAAATTCAATTTTTTAACTTTTCAATTAAACGGATCTTAAGATTTGTTTAGTGTAAAATGGTTGGTTATACAAGTAATTTTGAGATTAGTTTACTCTACATCGTAAAAGTTTTTGCAAAACCAATAATTTACCTCTATTTAGAACTTTATATTCTTAGTTTTTAAGCTTAAATGCAACAGAGGAGCACAAAGGAAGAAGAACACAACAAAATGTAGCTCATTCTCTCTCTTTCACCAATTGATCGAAGGAATGGGTGTGTATGCGCTTGTTGGAAATTGATACGAAATGAGAGGTGGAAAAAAGAAATGTGTGATATGGGGAGGGTGTTGCGTTTCGTTGGAATGGTATAATCGTAATTTCAGTAAGTTGGAGTGTGCGCCCGGTAAAAACTGGGTGTGCGTAAAGAAATGCCCTCAACACCACTCTATTGGGCCGAGGCAATTCAGAGACCAGGAATGGGGCCCAGCCCAAGATTATGTAGGGCTTGCAAGAAACTGGGTTGGACCGGCTTTATAAAAATTCCTTCTTTCTTTTATAATTTTTTAAATATTTAAGGAATTGAATCTCAAGTTGAACACGTTTTGTCCTTTTTTTTGGCACATCCATCTTATGTAAAAGGACTGAAATACTCGACACAGCTCTCTTTTCACACAACACTAGCAAGACTCTTAATAAAGACGCGATAACCACTAAGTCAAACCTTATTCTTTAATTATAAATGACTTAGCTAAAGTAGTTTTATAACTACTCATAATAGCACATTTCAAAATTGATTAGAGTTTTGTCAATAACCGTTAATTTAATGACACTTCCTTTGGTCAAAGTACTAAAGAGTTTCTCCGGCTCTTTGGCTCCTACGTTACCAAAAAAAAAACATAATAAGAGTTTCGTATAATTTAGCTAATATTCTACTTACCCAAATGAAGCCAAAAATGTCCATAAATATTTCATTGATGACGAAATACCTCAATAAATGAAAATTTTTTGACAACCAACATTCGAACTACCAACTAATCTTTTCAATATTTATCAATTTTTGCATATAAAACCTTCAAAGATTCTCTGCTCTCTACATCGAATTAAGGAGAGGATTGATACTAATCTATGACATCAATAAGTAACGTAGTTAGTGTGTCGTCTTCATTGTTGTTAGATAGGACTGCTTCTGCATATGGTCCTTTCAATTTTTCTTAATGGTAAGCATACTTGTTCCTTCTTATATTCATATATAGTTAAGTCTTTTTCTATCTTAATCAAAAGTTTGGCCCTTCATTATCATTATCTTGTGTTTCTTTTGGTGCAATAATGCATATATCCTATCAACTATGTTCCAAGTGTCCGCAATATATGATTTAGAAAATGTAAAGACCTTTGATTCCCTTACAAAAGTTCCAATAACAAGAATTAAGAGTTTAGTTCGTTGGTTATTTTCATTGATCATATATAATTCAAAGTCTTCAGACTGCCAACTAATCTTTGATTCATCAATTTTGGCACATGCAGAGGCCTCAATAGTTTTTGCTGTATGTACGAATAAGGATTGCTAACATCAATTTAGTGGCAATTAATGTCTCGTTCATTAATTGATGCTAATTCATGGAGATTATTGGAAGATTCACAATTCAAAAACCACCAAATTCTCATATACTGAAAGATAAACTTGATTCGTTTTGCAATCAATCCAAATCTCTTTATCTTGTGAGAGGATGCAAGTTCTATGTTTTAAGTTGCATTGAATTTTATATGTAATCTTAGAATCATAGCCAAAGTACCTTTACTACTGCAAGTTAATTAGGATATTCTTGCACCCATGTATAAGACAAATTCTAATTTAGGACTATAGATATTTTTTAACAAGGATAACTTCAAAATTTCAATTTCAAGTTCTTTTAACTTGAAACACTTTAAAGTTGTATTTGGTATGTTTGAGCTAACATCTTCTTAGTTTTTTCCCCCTATTTATTGATTGCTCAACCATATCGGTGGAACCTACCTCACTTCATTTCTTTCCTCCTAAAACTATTGTAATCAAATAAAGTGTCTTTGTGTCGAGTACAACAAATTTTGTGTTTGAACGTTAAAATTGCAAATAAATAAATAAAGTTTCAATAACATTCTTTAGTAATTTTCAAATTTTCATTTCTTTACGCTAACATTTCAAGCTTTAGGAGAATCAGGATTCAGGACACTTGTTACACTTCTAGCCCATAATGCCTCCAATCCTGTACAGTAAGCATGCTAATAAAATGGTTTCTTGTTCAATTTAAAAATCAAATACTTGATGTGAACTGCTTTCTTGTCATTCATGCCTTTAGAGGACAGGTCCCCTTTATTTAAGCAAAAAAGGATCACATAATTAAAAGCATCTCGTGCCATAATGTATAACATTTCTGGTACCTGATAGCAACATTTGTTGCCGGCAAGTAGTGACAATTTTATAATACATTTGCCCACTATCTGAAATTAACAAATTAATGCAGTCATCGGAATCGTTCATTTAACTGGCCCACTATATTCTGATTTGGTACAAGACATAGTCTAGATTATCTTATATATGCCGATTACACTAGTAGATTTTATCCAACAAATGATTTTGTAGAACTAGTAATAACCCTAAACTCACCAAGACTTTCGCTTAGAACATCTTAAAGCTCAATTTGCTACTTCTGAATAAATATCTTATTTAGTATTAAATATAATTATGTGTTAAATATTATTTTAGTCTCTCACACTTTAAATTATTATCAAATTAGTCATTTATACTTTTATTTTATATTAATCTTTATGAATAAAGTGAACTCTCAAACTACCCTTTTCAAGAGACAATCACTCATTTCTTCTATATTTAGAGTGAGAACCTAAAATAATATTTTTCAATTTTTCACACTTCAAAGTTTTTATTAATTTTATCTTTTACATTTTAAATTTATTAATATTATCTCTCAAACGTACCTATGCTGACAATTATTTATAAGTTTATTGGTAGTTTAAACTTTTGAGAAATACTAAATGAATTAATTTGACAAGTATTTTGAAGTTTGAAAAACTAATTCGATAAAATTAAAATGTGAGAGCTCTAATTTAATGATGGTTTATTTAGTATAACATATCAAAATAATATTTAACTCTTAACTATTTTGACCACACTCTAATCCTATTTACAATAGCTTCCAAATGAGTTCAAAAGTGAAGACTAATTTAGTTGAAAATTAATATATAAATTTTTTTTAAGAGAGTTGTAGTGCTACCTGTTACCTTTTTAGTGATTGCATGATTAATGTAACACAAAATCAAAATGATTATCAAAGAGGAAGAATTTCTTAAGCAAGAAACATTTATGGCTTCACCCTACAACTTCATCTAACACAATGTTTGGCCAACTTGATTATATGGACAGCTAGGCCATGTACTAACATGAAGATTTTTTCAAACCTTGAATAATGCAGAGGACCCTATGTGAAGTGGTCTTTACTGGCATGTTCACCTTTGTCTATGCAACCAGTCCATGATGAAGCAGAGCCACTGAATATGAGATGGTTACCAAGACAAGCGACGAGTTCGTCTTTCTGCATTAACTGATAATGTCGGCCAACTAGTTCATGTGACAGAGAGCAGAAAAAAATTATTGCAGAAGATGGAATTGGATATAGTATCTGTGTAATTAGGTGTTTTCTATTGTTGTTATTATGATTAAAAAAAAAAAAACAAACTGTTTTTTGGAGAGTAGAAATCTAAGGTAAAAATAATTTTTTTTAAGTTTTGTTTAGGTTATAATTTAGTTTTGAGTTTCAAAAATTTTTAAAATTTTTAGAAACTATAATAAGTGTTAAGTTTTATAAGTAATTTTAAATTTAGACACTAAAAACTAACAACTCTCTACCATTTCAAATAGAACTTTAGTTTTAGAAGTGTTTTTTTTTATGAAACCAATAACTTACTTTATTTTTATTTTTTAGAAACATTTTACTATATATTTTTGCCAAAGATACTTTTTTGTTTTTAAAAATACTTTTACTTTTTTAAAAAATCAATTCAAATAGATTAAAATTACAAAAATACTTTTTATACCAAAATAAATTCTTGTTAAAAAAAAAAAAAGGCAGGCTTGGTATTGCTATTGACAGATTCCATTAAAGCATTCACATGATTTATTGTTTGAAATAAAATAATAAACTATAAATTTCTTATGATAAAAACAATTTTTAAAATTTTAAACTCTAAAATTTTGGCGTATAAACATCTAAAGATTTAATCCGTCTTCCAATTGGCCAATATCTTATTGGTACTTTTGGTGGATCTAACTCCTAATTTTTGGTATTATTGAAAAAGCTCTAGAAAACGTTGAGCGACTTCTTAATCAAACACAACACACGTTTGCTTATGTATGTTGACTTTTAGATGAAAATGCTCCATTGATTATGCTAATATCTTGTATTTTTCTTCAAATTATATTATATTTGTATCCTTGCTGACATTTAATCAAACCATGTGCAACTAGAGTACTTCAATACCGAGTTTTGTACAAACTTGACTTCAATCTTTTTTATCAGCACACTCAAGCTGCTTTGGAGCTCTAGTTGGTTGGTCATTATCTATTGCTTTCTAGAAGTTCTTTTTTAACAAAGTTCTTTTGTTAAAAGAAACTTCGATTGAATTGATAAGATTTGTTTAAATTTATTTTTAAATTTTTACCTAATTTTTATAAAGTAACAAAAAATTTACAAATTCAAAATTAGTACAGTTAATTGCTCATCGTTAAATTTATTTATAATTTTATAATTAATATACAGTTGTAATCTCGTTTAATGATTAATAACCTAACTTTACAGGTATAATGATTTTTCTTTTCTTTACCTAAAGTGCCCATTTTACTTTTCCCAGTTGGGTTGGGACAATGTGAAAGTATTAAAGCCAACACGTTATCATCATCATATCCAATGCTTAAGAAAGTTCACGCGGACACCAACTAGACTCGTTTCAATGATTCAGTATTAGATTATGTCGATCACGTGTCGATATCAGTTCACGGGCTTTATCATAACATTTAATTTGAGAAATTTTTTTTTATATTATTGTTAATTTTAAAAATATTAATAAACACTATTTTTTAATGAAGAATAAAAATAAATTTTTTACATAAATTAAAAATAAAATTTTATTTTTAACTTAAAATATGATATTTTATTTTATTTTATTTAAAATAATTTTTTAAAAAATTAATAATATTATAATAAAATAAAAAGAAAATTTTCTGTTTGTTTTATGAGTTAAAAATAAAACAATTGTCTCAGAGAACAAACATAGCAATCTACGGGAGCTCAACTCACGAAATTTTAAGATTTATTTTTTATTGTAATAATTGATGATCTTTTCACCTAAAAATCCCAGATTGGGAATATATAATTAATAATCTCCATAATTTTGGGATGTCAGCTAAGAATATTTTCGATAATCAATTTGTATCTGTAGAAACTTCATTAATAATTCAACCACCAACATATCAGAAGGATTGAAAACGAATCTTGTGCATCAATAATAACATTGATGTTTTGGTGCCTTCGATCATCTCTCGAGTTTATTTGACAATTTCTTAGAAACTTCATCATAGAAGAGATTCCAATTTTTAGGTTATAGGGATTGATTTTCAATTTTCTGTCCCCATTGATAAACCAAAAGAGAAACCGTGCCTCACTTTATTCTCTTCTATAAACCCCAATAGAGAATAAATTATTAAATGTTTCTTTCTAGCTTGAGAAATAGTTTCTATTCGTGTTGTTGAGAGCAAGACAAAAGAGATTTGGCAAATTTGCTATCACTATTATGCTCAAGTAAATTTGGAACGAGGAATGTCTCATGTAAGAGATAACGGAGGTAAAAAACTTACAAATGGTGAATCAAATTGGTATTTATAATGTGTTAATTAGTTATATTGTTTTACACGTGATGTGACTGATGAATCGAATTTTGAATTATTTTAAATCTCGTTACAAGTAAGTCGAGTTAAATCATAGATTCAGGTTGGATCAACGAACAAAATAATTATACGCGTTTCCAGGTCACATATACTTTAGTGTTTTCAATTTTTCTGTCTATATGATCGCATATTTCAACTGTAGGAGAATCATAGACACTTAGTTTTTTTTGTAGCAATAACGTGTGCAATTAATCTTTTCCCACTTTATGGTTTCTTGTCCAACATTACGTACTTGATTTGGACTACTTGTCTTTCTTGCCATGCAACAGCTTCCTTTTATTAAGCAGAAAATTAAGGTTACTTTGGCATACCTATCAATTAATTAAGGGAAACATCATAGTTAATGTCATTGATATTATTTACATTTGATTTGGCGGCATGTTAACAACTAACGAATTTATAATATACTGGAGTAATTTACAAGATATGTTCGAATCCTTTTTTATAGTATAAAAAACAATTTAAAAAATCAACAAAATATTGGCTCAATCTATATGTCTTAAATATTTTAAGTCAGATTTTAAGTTTTAATTTAATTTTGAAGTTACAATTGGTGAAAAAAATTATTAATTATTTTATTGTAAACAAATATTAATTTTATATTCAAAGGATATGAGAATATTTTTAGTATAAATAAAAGAATATTTCAAAGGCTATGTACGAATAAGGGATAAGGATCCCTTAGGAATACTACTATGCAACTTGAATCCATGCCAGAGATTTCTCAAACACAGGTTTAGCACCATGATGATACTCAAAACACTATGTACGAAATAAGAGCATATTTTCAAACCTTCAATAAAAGAGCCCTAGAAATTAGAACTGTAAAGTGGAAGGTAGCCTTTAATGGGGAGGGTCACCTTTGTCTTGACCTCTGGTAAGTAAGAGACTAAATTTTAAAAATTAAAATAAGCTATCTCACTTGTATATCTCATTTATATTTTACTTTTTATAATTAGTTAAAAAATTATAAATTATTATTATTATTTTACTTTTTATTTAACCAATTTAATGTACATTTTATATTTTTTAATCATATTGTAAAAATAAAATTATAAATAAAAATAAAATAAATATAAATATAACACCAGCATGTGGTAGAGAAGGATGAAGTGGGTATAGATAACAACCAATGAGAGAACTTTTTTCTCTCTGCAATAACTGATGCGCCACTATTGGTTGATGGGAGGTACTCTTACCGTAAGGCAATGTAGACTCTGGAACTAGCTATTGTATTTTAGTGTGTGCAATGAAGAAAGCTGCACACTGAGGGGCACTCTTGGGCTAGATAAAATCCCTTGTCTTTCGTTTACTTTGGTATGTAATTGAATTTTATTTCATAAGAAATTATAAAATAATATTATAATACATACAATTTTATAAAATAAATGAGATAAAAGTTTATCCCCTCCAAGAGCAAAGTCCGTTTATTTATTTTCATTTGTAGCCCATCCCCATGTTCCTTCTAGGTTTTTTTTTTTTTTTTAAAAAAAAAAAAGTTGGTCGGTGGTTAACCATTGCTTTCTAGAAAAATGTTCCTTTTAAAAGGTTAAGAAAGGTATTTTATATATATTATGCATTATACATTATTACCGATGGAGATAACAGACTTTGTCTTTTTCGTATAGCGAGATGGCCGACTTTAATCTTACCAAAAATAAGTTTTAAATTTTTTATAGTAAAATTTAGATTATATCGTGTATACCTACGTGTGGGTATATATATATATATAATGTAATATTATATGTAACACAACATTTCTCTTTAATAAAAGAATTTTGATATTAATAAAAAAGAACATATATAGTTAGTATTCTAAAACAATTGCATGTATAAAATTTCAAGTGACTTCATTCGAAGTTATTTTTCTATATTCATTCCGAATTAATTAAATGTAATTTGTTTATGTTCTTTCTTAATAACACAGAAATTAAAATTAATTAAATAAAGATATTGTAATTAATATATTATACTAATTAATGATTTCTTAATCTTTGCATAATAATCTTAAAAAGCAAAAGATTTAGGACAAAGGGAGTATATACTAAGTTCCTTAAACATATTAATAGGAGTTTGGCTAAAGAAGTTTTTATTATTGTAAGGTTGTATCTATTTTGGTAATCTCTCCACCTTAATGAGGTGTTTGGCACAAGGAAATTTTTCTTTCTTAAGAAACTCACTAAATACATAAGTTATACCTGTATTTGCTAGAAGATATGAAAAAACTTTACTGAATATCTTAAGTTTGCTAAGAAATTAAATGCAATATGAAAAAAATTTCACTGGGTATTTTAAGTTTGCTAAGAAATTGAATGTGAAGGATTTCAATTTCTTGGATTCCCAATCTAATAAGTACGTATTCAAACTTTACCCAAAAAAAACTAAAAAATAAGTATAATTTATAATAAAACTACCCTTGTCACTAAAAAAACTTAATTAACAACTAAATATATAAATGAACTTATCTAGTAATTATTTACTTAATAAACTACTCAAAAACATACTTACAACCAAATGTCCCTAAAAGGGATTTGATTATGATTGGGGGTGGACACAAGACGAGATGTTCCAATGTCTCATACCGATCCCATGCATTTGGATTAGTTTTGGGATGAAACAAATTGTGTCTGGTTGTCCCGAACAATCCCATGCTTTGTGTCTCGATCATTTTTTAAGACAAGATTAGGACAAGAGTGTGCCTGTACCATCTCATCTCGATACCATACCAATGTATAATTTTACATCCTATCCCGATATGTCCCGATATATGTCCCAAATTCAAATACATGTCTCTAACTGTCTATGTCAATTTAAATTATGTGGTTTAACATCGAACAAGAAAAATTAGTTAGACATATATAATAGAACATGGAAGCTAAGTGAAAACATATCTGTTTATATATGTATTATCTTTTTAAAAAATCATGGCCTGGAACTTATATGTAAATCTTTATGTTCTTCTAATTATGCGGATGTATCATATCCTCCAGCAATGACTACATAACCAAACTCTCCAATCTTTGTGTTTCATTTCTTTTCTTTGAAAATTTAATTGTCTCTGGTATATTTTTTTGTCGTTATGTTGCTTTATGTTTCTATTGTGCCCTCAGCAAATGTTTCTGGAACATTATTATTATAAAAACTTGTATTTATAATCGGATTGATTCTCTCTTTTCCATTTCATTCTTTCTACATTGCTTTATACAATTGTCCTTATACGCCGATAATGTAATTAGATTGTTAAAGGTTGGTTCTTCATTTAAATCTATCATATTTTATTGTTTCCTATTCTTAGTTTATTATCATTATCATTATTATTATTATTATTATTATTATTATTATTATTATTATAAAAACTGAGATATGACAAGGCAATGAGATTGGATCGGGATTTGGGACAATACTAAAATAGAACTAAGACAATAGCATATTAGTATGGGACAAGATAAGCTGAGACACAATGCTTTCGGGACAGGATTAGGACAGTGTATTTTGTCTTGATCAATTTTCAAGACGAGACCTAAATAGGAAAAATTCCATCTCATACTGTCATGTGTTCATTCCTAATTATAACTATCAGCTAGGATACATTTGGTGCAAGGGAAAAATATCAATTCTCTTTCTATTCAAAATATATGGTAGCTAACTTAACTTTGTCTTAGAATGAGATTTGGATCTATTAACAATAGTTACTTGAGTGGTATAAAGGCTTTCTAACCATTGGATCAAGATGTAACTGTATTATAGTTTTCATTTAACAATTGAAAAGTTATTATTACATCCTTTAAAATGGATCAAGATTACCTACAATCAACTACTAGTTGTCTAATCAACTTACCACTGCATTACAATTGTAATTAGAATGCTATAGTCTATTGCAAAAAATCTTAATTCTTCTTAGAATAATTTAAACTCCTTTCATCCTATCTTTTCTCTTTTTTTTTTTTTTTTTTCCACCAAAAGAAAGCCCTTTAAGTATATATTCTTTTTTGTCTAACTAAATTAGAGGCCTTATTTTCTCAATTTTGAACTCACTGTTTTTTTATTCTTGTTTTACTTACAGGGTGAATCTAATTGACTCCATGTATTTTACAGGGTTAAACAATGCATCTTAGGTGGACTAATAAAATTACGAAGAGTGTCATAACTGTAAGGCCTACACATTTACTTAACCTGTTATAAACACTATTATAATTAATATATTTTTGACAATGTTATTTTCATTTATTACAAAGTAGCCCTGGTCTTTTTGAATGTTTTAAATAATTAAGATCAATTTAATGCATTTTTTTGTAATGACAAATTTCACACTCATTATTTTTTTTTTTCTTTTACCATAGTTAAGAGGAAGAAAATATATAGGAAAATTTCAACATACGACCTTAATGGATTGAACACAAGTGAGAAAGCTCACAAAAGCTTTGCAAAAGGCAATTGCTACTAAGCAAACTCCACTCCTCTCACAAAGCATTGGTTATATTAATTATAAAAACTATATTATTTGGCACATTTTAAAATTTATTAGTAACTATACCTATATATAAAAAAAGTCTCCAAAATATCACAAAGTGCATAAATTAAGTAGCACATAGGTATTCTAACTTAATTAAAGGTATTGGTTTAAACCTTGAGAATATGGCCATGTTAAAATTTTATTGAAAATGTTTTTTCACTTTTGTAGTCTTTTAAGCTTGAATCAGATTAATTGATATCTAATATAATGTTAAATATCAGTGGTCTATACCAAAAGAGAAATCTTCAAAATTGATTATGTGAAAGAGACAAGTCAAGAAATCATTTTAAATATGTATTTGTTAAATAATTAATTATTTTAATATTGAGTTTTTATTTTTATTTTTTTGGTGTGGACCTCATTTGTTGTTTTAAATAAACTATAGGAACAAAAGCATCCTATATTTATTAATCTATAGAGAAAAAAAAAATAGCATGCTAAGGTTTTTTTTTTTTAAGCTGCTTTTTTCTTTTTACATATGTTTATTGACAGTATTCTTTTTTAGTGTGCTTTCTAATTAAATTTTAGAAGAGGAGAACAAACTTTGAAGGGTACAAGAGGCTTTAATTTTGCTATGTTTCGTTCATCTTTATTAAATTTTTTTTTTCATGCTAGAAAAGAGTGTTTAGCAAAAATGTAGAGAAAAAAATTGAGGAATAAAAATACTTGGGACAAAATGTTAAGCATTTTCATTTTAAATTTTTTTCCTTTATGTTGTTTTTTAATTGAGAAGTTACTCTATATTTGATTGTAAATTTTTTTCATTAAATGATTAGATCTTGTCATTTTATGATAAGGGTATAATAACAGCTCCAAGAAGCATTTTGTGAAGTTTTTTAGCTTTTTTTTTTTTTTTTTGGGCTATAAATACTTCAAGGAGTCAGTGAATTATTCACTTATGATCCATATTATTGTGAATTATCAAAAATATATCATAGAATAATATAACTCCTAAAGTAGCACAAACATTAAATATAAAAAATTTATAAGAAAAACATTTAAATTTTGGAGTAAATTCTTTTAGAAAAATTCTAAGTATTGTTTAACTATAAATTTTTATATTTTAATACTCTACTTATTTAAAATTATAAGGCATTATTATCTACTTTATACCTCTAAGAAATATATTTAGGTGATTAAAAAATATATTCTTTTCACAGTGTTCTTATTTAATATTTAGTCTTTTGAATCAAATACATAGAAAATAATTAAAATAAAATTTTAAGTAAGAGTATTTTAAAAAAAATATAATTAATTACTCTTTTAAAATAAAAAATATATATTATATTTTTAAACATAAGTCAAATAATATATTATAATTTTAAACGTAGAGAGTATCATAATTTCATCATTATTGTCAATTTAAGTATTGTAATTTTGTTAGAATTCCCATATTATGTTGTAAAAAATAACTCTTAAAGTTTATTAGTACTAATTCTCACTAACTTTTAAAGTGGTAGGTAATATTGTGACACATAAGATGGGGTTAAACAACCCCGTAGTTTAGGTTGGGATAAATTAGAGTAGCCCTACTTGATCATCTCTAATGACTTAATTAGTTAAGGGTGTCTCCAACCGTCCCCCTCCCTGTTTGCAGGCTGCCTGCCTAACCTCACTCAAGTTCCAACTGTAGCCTACCCATAAGACCTAATCTTTCAGTCCCCCACCGTGTAACTTTTGTTAGGTATATAAAGCAGTTCACACCGTGTTTGGCTTCTTCTTATTTCTTTAGTCCCCATTCTGGTTCCACGCTTGTTGGCACAATGGGAAAGCATTAAAGTGATAATCAGTATCCAAATTCCAAAGCATAACTACCTGATTATAAAACCATAGTTTTAAAAATCGGATTCCACAGTGATTTAGAGAGTTTGTCGGTATTAATAGACTTAATTTTAATAGTAAGAAGTTAAAGTCATTTAAGTATATAATTTGAATTCGAATTTATACGTACGTCAAAATAAACGTCTTTGAGAGAGTTATGTTTATGTTTAAATTTTTTAATTAGCTCAAATTGAATTAGTTATAAGTTAAAAAATTTAATAATAAATTTATGTTTTATAAATATCAATAATCAAGAACCAAAATAAAAAAGAGAATTCGTTAATTCATTATTTAACTATTAAGTTATTTGTTCAATTGAAGCAATTAATTTTTTAAAAAAAATATAGTACGATTTTAATTAAATATATATAATAAAATGTATATATAATATATTTTTAAAATACATAAAAATATATAATATGAAATTAGTCAAATATATGAGTATTATATATATTATTTAGTTATTGTTTATCTAAAAATTATGTCTATACTCTTGAGAAGTTGACCACGTAATTGAAGTGGCTGAAGAAAGTGCAAAGTTACATTGATGCGCTCGGTTTTAAATCTTATTTTGCCCATTTTACAAAGATTTTAATGTCAACTTGTGTAATATTATAACATATTCCTTCATTTTAATCTTTCAGTTCTTGTTACTATATATAACTAGAACCAATCCAATTGAGTATAAGTTTAAAAACCAAAGATGGGGATTATAGCTACTAAATTCATACTATGATAATAATATGTTAAGATATATTATAAGTCATATTATTTTATAATATTTATATATATTTTTGTTTAAATTTTTTTAAAAATTAATATAAATATAAATATAAGTTAATTATTTTAGAATGATAGAATGTGCAAAGAGAAATTTATCTTTACATATAGATTCAGATAAAATCCACTTAGTGAGCATTGCCCACCTGAGATTTAAAACTCAGATTGAACTGTCTGATTTAACTGTTAAGATGAGAATCATACATAAAACGAATCTAGAAGGCTCAATTGGATGCCATTGCCAGCATATCAATTGGGAGATAAAGAGAGATTCATAGTACATAACCTGATATTATTTGATTAAACAAAGAAAACTTGTTCAAATTGTAATTCACCGCTCATCTAAGTAGGCCCAGTTGCTCTGAAGTATTTGATTGTGTTTGTCACGTGGCTTGAGTCAGAAGATCAAAGTGTGAAAATAACTTTTGAATACTAGCGGTCATGTGGGTCCATTTTAATATTAATTAACAATTACACTGATAGCTGAACATTAAGCAAACCAAATCTGTCTTTATGTCAAGTCGGCAACACACTGTCAAAGACTTTAATCTAAAAAATGCAGCCAAAGGTACAGAGCATGTGCTCCAATAATAAACTATTTTTCTCTATGAAAAATGGCGAAGAAGGGATGGAGACGTGAACGAACGCCCTTGGCCTTTTACCACTCCTTGATTCGTGCTTTCTCTTTTCTCTCTCCTTGATTCGTGCATACCCTTTTTTTTTCTCTCTCATGGACCTTTCTCACCATCCCAAACTCTAAAAATAAATTTAAAAATAGTTGTTATATTATGAAGTGGACCCCAATTCAATGGAGGAAACAGGGATAAGATGGATTTCGAATTTTTGGCGGACTGAATTTTTATTGAGTATATATTAGTTATTTAAAATAATATTATCTAATATATATGTGTTAAATTAATTTAAATTATTTATTTATTAATTAAAAATAATAATAAAGTGAATCTAATATTAAAATTAAGTTTAAGATAAAAATTATAAAATAATATTATAATTATTAATTTTATTGATTAACATCAACTACAATCAACAAGAAAAAAAATTGAAACGATTGAGATACTTTGTTAATCACATGTTAAATAATAAATAAATAATTCAGATTAACTCAATAAGTGTGTTGTGGGTGATTTTTTTTATATTTAATTAAATGACTCAAGTGTACACGGTAAAAAAAGTTAATTTAAAATAAAATAACATTGAATGAGACAATAAATATACTCTCATGTAATTTAATTAATATAGTTATAAATTTGTTACAACATACCTATTCGAATGTTGTACAGTTGTGCTTTCATTGATAGAGCACAATATACACTGTTAAATTTTGTAAAATTATGAAACAGATGAATTCAACAAACGACTTATATTGCATCTGTGTTACTTTCCACGGTAGCAACAACAAAGCTGGATTTGTTAAGATACATTATACTAAATATGGCAGGTATGGGTGTGAAAACTAGTTGAGTTTGTGAAGCACCTCTATAAATTTGGACCCATATCACCCTCATCCTCACAGCCCATAGTTTCACACTTCCACTCCCAAATCTCAACCAAGGCAATTCACCAAACATGGCCAAGACATTCTCTCTTATCCTCCTACTCTCTGCCCTGTGCATTGCCACCATAGCTGCAGCTCCCTCTAACTTCATCAAGTCCTCTTGCAGCACCACCACATACCCAGCTCTCTGCATCGAGTCTCTCTCAGTCTATTCCGGCGCAATCCAGCAAAACCGCCACCAATTGGTCCAAACTGCCCTCTTTGTGAGCCTAAACAAAACCCTCTCCATCAAATCCTTTGTCTCAAAGCTCAACAAGTTTAGGGGTTTAAAATCTAGAGAGTATGCTGCTCTGCACGATTGCATCGAAGAGATCAACGATGGCGTTGACAGGCTCACCCGTTCCCTCGAAGAGCTTAAGCTGTGCACTGTCAAGGGTGAGGACTTCACATGGCATATCAGCAATGTGGAGACATGGGTTAGCTCTGCTTTGACAGATGAAGGCACTTGCACTGATGGGTTTGCAGGAAAGGCATTGAATGGCAAAATCAAGGGTTCAATTAGGGCCAGAATGGTCAATGTTGCTCAGGTCACTAGCAATGCTCTCTCGCTCATCAACCAATATGCCTCAAACCACTGAAGGAATTGGCTTCTCTAGAGTTGAGTTCTTGCTAAACTTATCTAAGCCATTCACTTAAAATACCCAAAAACATTATCACCTGAGATATATGTGTTAAATTAATTTGGGTCATCTATCTCCTGTTTAGCAAATTCTAAATAGAGAAACTGAGTCCCACCACTGAGTCATCGAGGAAAAGCCATAGATGAGTTTAAAAGTTTTGGCTGAGTTAACCATTTCAATGTGGTTTGTGTTTTTCATTTTCTTTGTACTATATGGTGAGTGTTTTATGTGAAAAAAAGTGAAAACTATATATAGAAAATGGAACTTTAGAATGTTTTATTGGTGAAGTTAAGTGTGCAGTAATTAGACTCTCCCTTGTATTATATGCTTTTTATGGAACTCATTATAAGTAATATTATCTGCATACAAGTTAGTCTTACATTAACATAATTTATATATGCAGGTTAAAGTCAAGTTGAAATTTTAATAGGAAGTGTAGATTCTGCTTATTTTCTGGGGAATTCTTAAGATTAAATAGTATGATATAAGTATTTATTAACGAATGTTGCTTTAATTAATAAGGATTAAAACCATATATTATAAGAATTTGAGTTTAAATCCTGCTATTATACAAGCCTTTTAAAGCTTTAAGGCTTATCTTGATCATAATATATCTACAAGAATCAAATCTTACTAAAAGAAAGGTATGATATAAGTATTTTTGCCATTGTAATGAGAACTGAGCTGGACTGGCTGGTTTCTGTGAACTGGTTCTCAAAACAGTTCAATTATGTTAATTTGTGCTTTTGGTCACCAAAGATTCATTGCCAATAATTGCACACAATTTAGCTACACACTCTTTGCAGATAAACGGGAAGAAATTTGTGCTCTTTAATGTTATGATGCAAATAGGAGAAAAAGACTTGTTATAATTAATTAGTTTCAACTACCACAATATAAATGCTTGATTTAAGGAGCAACTTGATGGCATAGTCAAGTAAATTACGGGCGGCTCTTCCGCTAGTGTCACGTACAAGTCTTAAATAGTGGCCACACGGGTTGAGGTGGACCCCATCCCCAAACTTCGTCTAAATTCTCAACTACCTTCTTACCTTTTGTAACTGTTTTTTTAATTGGTCAATGACTTAATTAATTCGTTACAATACATAAATATTATGTATTAGTGAGATAGAACAGATAATTTTTTAAAAAAATAATTAATTTAATATATATAACTTAAAAAATTTTAACTCAAGAAATTTTAATTTGATACTTTTTAATACTTATTTTACTTTCCACTTAGTTTTCCTTTTAAAAAAATCTTTTTATTGCGACTCTTGATTGGAATAATGAATCGATATGCTTTGAGGCACTCAGCTTTACAGGCTATTTTGTAGGAGTAATTCTTTTGCTACATAGATTTTAAGAGATAAATACGTCATTTCTACCTTAAGATAGAGCGCATTGCAGTTGGTATTTTCTTTTTTCAACAAAGAAGGACGACTTTAGCTCGAATCCAAAGCAGGGCAAGGGGATGCAACGCTTAGATATAAAACTTACTTTGAATTGGATTGAATTTTGATATAATAACAAAGTTTCTACTATCTTATAATCAAAGGTTTTAATTTCACCATTACGAAATATTTTTAGTCATCATACACATTAATATTATATATTTTGATTATTTATATTATGTTTGTAAGTCTCAAAATAACACATAATTATTTTTTTTATTTAAATAACTCTAAAATTTTTTTAAATAAGTTCTACAAATTATTTTTTATCAATTTATTTTATAATTTTTCTCTTTCTTTCTATAAATTTTTTATTTCTTTTCTATTGGACCCATTTTCTTTTTTTTTTTTTTTTCTATTTACGATTCCAAATTCCGGCAACCCACTCTCATCTTTCCTCCAACTCATTCACCTATAATGGTGCAACATTGCATACACCTTATGCAATACTCAATTGCTAACCACTAAAGATGATCTAATACTCTCTTAATAAATTATAATTAAATATAATTTCGATATATAATATAGATAGGTTTGTGCTACTTTTATCCTTCAACATTACATCATTTTTTACTATTTTATGCAATTCTTATTATTTTTCACTTCAATAATGTAACTTTACAAAATTAATTGTGTATATTAAAAAGTACTGCCGATAAAAAAATTAATTATAATCAATGATTCTGACTTATTTAATAAATTATGATATCTTTCTTAGGATTATTTTTAAGACTAACTCATGTGTGCCGATATGAATTTTTATAAAATTTATTCCAAAAATGAGTTATATTTAAAAAATAAATTACATAAATTATATAATTTTTATAATATTCCATCGAAGATAGCTTTGAGAATATTAATTTAATGACAAGGGGAATTTATTAATCAAATTGAGAATGCACAAGTCAGTACTCCCACTCTTGGTCTAGAAAGAAGGCATTTTGAAAACGACCTTTCATCAAATTTGATTATTTTAATGTATCATATTCAGAAAACTGCCAAATAATGTTTTGTACAGCGCATTGATTTTTTCAAGATCAGTGTGCAGCAGACTAACTTTGTGGACAAATGCTTGTATAGGCCACAAATTTTTGGAACTTGTGGTCATCCATAAGTTAAGGCGTAAATATTGGGGTCAGTTCAAATCAGCAATGGCGGGCAGTATTCAAAACTATTGCTTATGAGAAACGAGAAGTCCAAATAGATCAATTATAGAAGGCAATTATAGTTTAATTAGAGGTTTATGATCAATTTTGAGAATATAGTTATATTAAAATTTTATAATTTTTTTATTATTGTAATCTTAACCAATTCAAATTAAATTAGTTAGTATATAATATAATGTAATTTATAATAATAATAATAATAATAATAATAAAGCCCAAAGAAAATCTTTAAATTTTTAACATTAATATCTCAAGAGAAAACTTTAAAAGTTAATATCTTAAATGAAAGACAAAATAAAAATAAGTTTATATTACATATTTTTTCTTTTTAAAACGTGTTATTGAATCTCTCTTGAGTCACTCAATTTCAAAGTGAGATGATCTATTTTTTTATAAGTCTCATTTTGGGTCACATATTACAACATGGTCTCTCAAATCCTCTATTATTGGGGTTTATTTTAGAGATAATATTCTCAACCTCACAATTTATCTCATACTCTTCTCACTCTTATTTTATTTGTTAAAAAATTTGTGTGATCTTTCTATCTGAAAAGGAAATAGTTTCTTATAGTTGGTTGGAGGAAACCTTAGCCAAAAAAATACTTGTAACATTTTCTTTTTTAATTATTTGTAGAATTATTTTATATTTTTGATTATAAGACAATAAAATGAGCCAAAATGAAACATTAAATGTGGCTCCTAAAACTATAGTTAAACTTAATCCTGGTTCTAGATTCACTGCCCCATTTCATATGTGGCACAATTTAGACATCATCCATGTTTTGCTTTCAAAATAATGCATATTACAAGTATTTCTAAATATACTCAAATTGTCAATTTAGTTTATTTGTTGATTTGAAAAAAAAATTAAATCACTTCAAAACCGATCAAAACAAACTCAAAATTTACCATCCAAACTAAAAAAAGAAAAGAAAAGAAAAGACTTTCTAAATTTTAAAAATTGACAGTTTCAAATCACTTCCAAACCAAATTAAATTACACTAAACTATTATAAATTCTAAATTAATAATAAAATTTATAATTTTTGTTTTTAAAACGATCAAGTCGTTTTGTTATGATTTAAAGACAAAATCACATTGAACCAAACTGCAAACACCCAACTGGATATGATTGATTTTTCTTTAGACTGGTAAATGGGGTTTTACTAGCACGAGTGTTGCTATCAAAAAGACATGTTAGATGCATTTAACAAGAGTTGTATATTATTCGAGGCAAAATTGTTGTCTCCTTGTGCAGCCATATCCATTCTCGCAGGAACTATAATCATGCATATGATGGATCTAAAACAAAAACATTTTAGCCTTGAAATTAATTATGGGAATTAGGTCATTACTGGTTTATTCGAGAACTGATCTTGTTTGATGATACAGCTATCAAATACCAACCAACAAAATGGTTGATTATACATATTGTACTATTTTGTTGCTGCGATGAAAAGACCAAAAGATCCTTGTTACAATAAAAGGAATAAAATGTTAAATGTTCTTATTTAGGTATAAACTTTCAATTTTTTTTTTTCTTAGGTTGCAAATCTCACATAACTATTGCAATAAAAACAACATCAATAAGAATTATTTCATTAAACAAAATTAGCTATGTATCCTAATCGTCCTTAAACCCAGTTAAAAACTAAATTTCAAAAATCTTGTTTATCATAAAGTTTCTTTTTTTTTTTAATAATATTTCACATATATTAAACTCTAGACTCACATTATTTTTGAGTGGTTATCTCTTTCTCTCTCTTAATTTTTTTGATTGGTTGACAAAAATTATAAAATATTTTTATTAGTATTTTTTTTTTTTTATCATTAGCATTTGTGGGACAAAAATTATTATAAGATTTTTTTTACTTACAATTAATTTTGTTTAAGTGATAAAAGACTCAAACGAAGATTAAACTCTTCAAAAACTATCTTCAATATATATATGAACTTGAATTCAAGTCATTATACTTGAATGGACTTAGTTTCTTACCAGTTACCACTAGAGCCAGCGGCGTTAGTTTACAAGTATTCTTAAATTACTAAAAAATATTATTTTATAATTTTTTAAATAATAAGAAATTATGACGCTCGTAAAGTTCAGGCTGAAGAGAAAAGGACCAGAAAGAACTCCGCCCGCCCTTAACTATTTACTTTACAAATTGGTTCATTTGGCTAACTAAGAAAGAAACTTTAGAAGCCCATATAGCATACTCATTACCCAAAAGGAAGCCCAATAATGGGCTGCCAGAAAACGTCTTACAACACGAACAGTTAAGAAGTACTGAAAACCATTATTTGGTGTGAAACGAAAACAAAGGGGTACTAAAAAAATGAACCATGAACAGAAAAGGGGTGTTAAAAAGAAATGGACCATTATTGGAATAGCCGTTCATGATGACTTGGATTTGATTGAGATTGTTTCCTTGAGTGCTTGATATTATTAGCTAAAATGACCCTGCACTCTTGCAAAATTCCAAAAGCATCCTTCAAGCTGTATTTATCATGTTAGTTTATTACATTTAGGTCCATAGTTATCATGTTCAGTGTTCTGATTCTGATATAAATAAATTGAAAATATATCTTGAGGGGTATTTCCCTAATTTTGAAAGCGTGTCAAGCACTTGTAAAGAACTCATATGCCATGTTTGATTGTTTTCTTAAGAAGTGTTTTTTTCTTTTTTAATTTGCAAAAAAAATTAATCACCCAGTGTATTTAATGGTTTTGTATTAGATTGGGTTCATAAACGAGACATGGGCCCTAGTGGGCTGAATGGTAAATTAGTTGTTTTTTTGGTCAAGGTAGAAGGAGACTTGTGGGAATTTCAATTTATATGGGGAAGAGAGTGCACTTAGGTTCTAACTCAGGACTGGTGAGATGAAGAGCCTTAAACTCTAAGGCATGTTACTACACCAAACTCCTTTTCTCGATTGAATGATAAACTAGTTAAGCAACCCTCTACACAGTCCAATAAGGAAAAAATAAGTTTATTGGACTGTCACTGGGTGAGACGGATCTAGCTTTTCTACTAGTCATGCTCTACATGGCTCATGCTAAGTAAAAGATAAATGACCTAGATTAACTTAGCACTTGTGCTTTTAATTAGAGGTGGCCATGGGTCAGGAATTTGGTTGTCCCGATCTTGTCTCAAAAATTAATTGAGACAAAAATTTTGTCACAATTTCGTCCCGAATTTTTTTTTTGTCTTATCATGTCTCGTCCTCAATTTTATATAATATTGTCCTGATCTCTTCTCTTGTGTATCAATTGTCGTCCCAACTCTTTTGCCCTATCTTGTCCTGTTGAATTTTTTTTTTTTAAAAAAGTATTAGAAGTTAAAAGGATGAGTGAGGTGTACAAAGTAACAAGAGAGTGTTGAAAGCATGCATGAAAAAAGAAAGGTGGTGTATAAAAAGAAAAAATAGAGATGTTAAAAATAATATTTTATTAAAAATTTCATTTCAAGACAAGAAAACAAATATATATGCTTATTAGGACAATTTTGTGATGGGATGGGACATAACATATTTATATAAGATTCAGAGGAGATTGAGATGAGATTTTGCTTGTCTCGATCTCGTCCTAAAAATTAACCGAGACATAAAATTGTATCATAGTCTCATCTCGTCTCGTGCTTACCTCTACTTTTATTGATGTTGTTGTTAGATATTTTAAATTAATGACTTAAATAAGCTTAACACCGAAGGGGTCCTTATTGGGAGTGTCCTCACTTATGGTGATACTTTGCATAGAAATTTTAATGGAACTTGTAGATGAGTGATAAACAATAGACTTTGTATGAAGTGAATGGAGTTTTTTAATGGAACAGTGACAAACTAGAGTGAATATTATGTTTTGGTCGATGATGGTGAAAGAAAAAGAACGAGGCTCTGTTTTGTTGGGTCATTATATTTTGTTTCTTTTTCTTTACTCATTAATCAAATGAAGAAAGTTCATTCTTGAAAGAACAAAAACGTAAATTTAACCGTTAAACATATTTAAGAATCCTGCTTTACATCTTTGTGTCACAATCAAATAAATTCTTACAAGATACTACATTTCTATATATTGTAATTTTTTTTTTTTTTTCAATCAGCCCAGGGATTATCTGTATTTATTATGTATATATTATTAACAAAGTCTCAATTTAATATTCTGGAGAATTCAATTGTATATGTGCCAACTCAAATACTTAGAGTATTTCATGGTAGTTTTTGGACAAAATTTAAGATCAAAAACTGCCAAGAGATTCATATTTTAATAGCAAAAATTATTGCTTATTTGTTACATAGAATACAAATTATAGAATTAGAATGAGATTAAGAATAGGAATGAAAAGAAATACACTCTAACTGTTATTTATATATATATATATATATATATATATATATATATATATATATATATTTATGATAGATAAGATGGGAACGTGAGCTTTTGAATATTAATTTAAGCATATGGGGATAAGGCCGAATTTGATTTAGAGATATGAGAGTGCATGAGTTTTATTTCTAGAAATTATACTATTATACTAAACCACTCCCTTTAAATATTTTATTTTTGGTACACAAAAAATTGATGTCAATTAATAGAATTATAATTGGTTTAAAAGATAATAATATCTTTCCTTAAAATGGTATGAAGCATGAAAATAAAGTATAAGTCATTTGAGAATGAAATGAGTAATTTCATTTCTCAAGGAGAGAATGCTCATTGCTCATTCATATTTCCATGAAATCATGTTTGGAATGGAAATAGGAATGGCAACAGGGTGAGACAGGGGTAGAGACAGGGAGTATGATCCTTGTCCCCATCCCCATCCCCATAGGAATTTTGGTGAGCCGCAAGAAATTTTATTACGAAGAAATGTATATTATATTTTAAGTTTTACAAAAATATTAAATGTAAATAATTGGATAAAAGATTAATATATTATCATAAATTTAAATCAATCATTTGAGAATATAAATATACTCTTTTGTTTCATATTAAAAATAAATTATTGATTAACTAAATTACTTACTCATTATACATTTTATTTCATAAATAAAGTTATTTTAGTAATTAAATTTTTCGAGAATCTCCATCCCAATCCCCGTTAGGGACTTCCCGTTGGATGCCCACTTGATTGGGAAGAATTGCCATCCTTGAATGGAAAGCCTATTCGATGTGGACTTTCTTTGTTTGTTATTATTTTCTTTTTGCTACCGGACATAAAAAAATACTTAATCCATGGAATAGATGATGAAATGGAATTTCCATTGTGTGTACCAAACAAGACATTACTTATTAATTTGTCCATTGATTTAATTAAATACCAATTCAGTTCGTGTGTTTTACGTGAGCGCAGCATGGACCTTAGCCATGAGTTTTTTGGCCAAGACCGCCAATAACACGAAAACACTTTGATCCTGGTTTTCAATCTCTGTTTTTGCGCGAAAGTCTCAAAAAATCAGTCATTGTTTCTGCGCTTCCATCACTTGTCCTTTCCCGAGCCTTCCCCCATCTTCCATGAACCAGAAGCAAACTGAAGAGGGGATGCCCGGAACGTAGCCTCTTCAGTCGTAGTTCCATGGTTGATTTTTATGAACTTTTAACCATCCTAAAAAATTACCAAAATCTCCATCACTAAACTCTTCTTATAATAACTTTTAGAATAAATACCTATTTCAGTATCTCACATTTAAAACTTTAATTAATTTAGTTCATTGTACTTTAATTTTATTAATCTAATATCTCAAATTTGGAATCATAATTGATCTCGTATCTCATACTTTAAATTTAATAATTTAGTCTCTTATACTTCGAAATTCGTATAAATTTTGTTTTTTAAACTTGTTAAACTTATTAATTTAATCTTTAAAATTTTAAAAATACTGATAATTTTAAAAAATAATATTGATAAAAATTTTGAATTATAAAGGACTAAATTAATAAGTTATAAGTGTAAAAAATAAAATTGATTACAGTTTTAAATATAAAAGATTAAATTGATAAACTTAAAATGTGAAAGACGAAATTAATTAAAGTTTTAATTATAAAAAATTAAAATAAATATTTACTCTAATTTTTACAATGTTATTTATTTGTGCTTTGTTTTAAATATGTTTTGTGCTTGATATTGTTGATATACATTACATGGGTTGTAACTCTAAATAGCACTATTTTGTATAATGAATTTCTTGTTGACCAAAAGCTTCCAGAAAAAGGAGACAATTTCTGTAGTTTGCAATGGATGATCCGTTACGTGCGCTGAGCAAAATGAATAATTAAGATTGCATTAAGCTCTTATCATTTTATATATTCATCTATTAATCACATAAGCAGAAACCCTTTTATTATAAGAAGTAGCACATCTCGAGATTTGAACACTAAATTAATCAAAGTCAGAGTCAAAACGTCTCGCAACACTGTGTGAATGAAATGCGTACGTGGTTAACTATTTTTATGAATTTTTAAAAGAGATATAAAAATTGTATATGTTTGCCTTATCAATGTGCTATATAGCATACTCACGGGGGATCATAGTATTCCTCTATAGCTATTATTGGACTTTCACTCAAAATTAAGCTTTTATATGATATGCTTTTTTTGTATTTTGTTTATGCTTCATGTCTAAAAACTCTTTCAATGTAACGATATATTAAATATAAAATTATTCATACACTTTTATCTTAATTTTTTTTTTTTAAATAGATATGAAGAAGAAAAAGGATGTAACACTATCTGTGTTTAGCTTAGTAGTTATGATTAGACATGTCTTTAGTGTTGTTGAGGTCCTGAGACAAATTCTACTAGCTAGCATCTTCTCAATTCAAATTGAACATTCTCCCATAGTGTTGCTCACTTTCACAGTGTAAATCTATTGTAAGATGCAGTTTACATCCAAATTTATTTTACTTAGTGGTTACACTTCCACAAAACTTCGATTTTATTACTTAAGCATGTCTAATTGTCGAGTGTTTTTTTTTTTTTTTTAAATTGTACTCCCAAGTATTTTATTTTATATTAAATATAAAATTAATTTCGTTTAAAGAATAACATAATTACAATTAATTTCTCTATTAACATAGCTTTTAATTATATAGTTTTGATGGAACTTAATGAATTTCGAAATGGGATGATTCATCTTATACATGTTGCCTTAAAAACGTATCTGATGACATTTATGAGATAGTTATAGTATGACTTAAATTGTAGTTTCCAATAAATGGACAACCTTGATATCTGTACGGAATCTTAAGTTTAATCACATGTTTTTGCCGAGAATCTCGTTTCATCCAACATTGCACTCCAAAAAGAATTGAATTAAGTGCACTATAATCATTGTCAACAGTTGCGTCAGAATAGATTCCCAAATCACATGAACAGCAGCAGCCCAGTCCCAGCTATAAATAATACATTGATTCGATTCAATGTTTATTTAATTTCTTCCTATTTTCGTTTCTCAAGCATTAAGTTTACTAAATAAAGGAAACTTTTAATTTAAAAGTAGTTCACTAATATCGGTAATAGAAAATTATCTATTCCATTTAATGTGTTAAAAACTGTTTTATAAAATTTTAATTTGTCAAAATATTATAAAATAATATCACAAAATGTTGTAAGTTACATATTTAATTGATTGAAACTCTATAAAATATAGTTTGATACACTAAATGAAATATAAGATTTTATTTGATTATTAACATTGCCTTTAACTATATACTCCTGTTCTCATGGGTAAAGAATACAATTTTGGTTTCTTTTACATCCAAATAACTTGCTTACGAGTTATAAAGTATGTAAGGAGAAACGAGAGTAGAGTTAAAAGAATATAACTTAGTTATTACTCAAAATATATTTGCTCCATTTGTAAAACCAAATGCATCCTCCATAAAGTTCCCACTATTGATATGGAAAATGTTTGATGTTTTAATTAACAGCCATACCAATCATATGAAAAAATCCTAGGAGATACATATCCAAAAGTTATCAAATAATTATCTAACTATAAGTCCTCCTTATACAATTACAATTCTAGCTAAAATTTTCTTTCCTAGCCAATAAGGGCTCTGATTTTGTTGGTAAGGATCCAATTATTGCACTTATAATGAATACATTTGAATCCAATTATGAGCAATCCCTTTGTATTAACAAAAATAGATTATTTTGTATAATGAATGAAACATAAGATGTTAATCCAAATAAAATATGTATAAACTGTTCATTTTAATTTAAATTAGTTATTATTTAATGTGATGTTAAATATCATATAATTTATAAAAAAATAATATACAAAAATCAAACTAATACATCCACACATCTGATCAATCATAAACCCAATCCTTTTTGGTTTTGGATATTTTCTTATTGAAGTTACTTCAAAAATTTTCTCAAATTGTCATACACCATCAAGTTATCTTTGGCTTCTATATTTCTTGCTTGCCTATTCAATGCATGGATTTTTGCATGATAACTTCCCTTTCAGAGCAGACACCATGGATTTTTGGACGGTGGATACCGCATGCAAGCAACATGTGCATCATAAAGCTGTAATTATACGTTGTTGGACTCACTTTCTTCTTTCTTCCTGTTCCTAATTGACAACAAAATTCCAGTTATACCATTTTTTTAATACATAGTTTTTCCAACAATATATATATATATATTCATTGAGAGAATTGCCATGCTGCTATACTCGAAGAATTGGAGAGATAGCACTACATATCACCATTAAGAATTTATTTTAGACAGAAGCAACACAAATTTTTTGGGGTTATTGTGAAGTTCTCATGAACAAAAATGGCATAGCTTGAATCCACATATTAAATTGTTACTAGGCTATACCTTTTTTGTATAGTTCAATATATTCATGCCATTTGCGCTAATGTGAACTATTTGTACACACACTAGGTCATTATAATTCACAAGAGTTTCACAATGAACTCACAAACGGTTATTTTGAGTTAGATTTAGATTTTATTGCTTTTGGAAAGGGGGTGGGAGGGCTGAAAGTATATCAAGTCCTTAATCTTTCATATTAAATATCCATTTATAAAATGGTAGTTCCTCCGTTATATATCCTAGAGAGGAAAATCACCTAGTCACATGTTGAGAGAAGTAACTATAATTTTTTCATTTTCGTACTAAAATTAGTACTGCCTATAATATAAGGTGGAGATACTTGTCCGTCAACAAAAAACAATTACCTTATCACTCTAAATCACTATTAAAAAACTGTTAATACGGAGCTTTTCAAAAAAAAAATAAAAAATGACTTAACAAGGATGAAACTCTTATTAGTATAATTTTCTTACAATTATAATATACAAGTATATGCAACTATTAAAGATATGGAAGCCCATAATCCATCCATAAAATTGAAAATTAATCTCCAATTTTTCTTGAACAAAAATAAAAAAAGTTAATGCTAACCGTAAAACATTTGCATTTACAACAAAAGTGAGGAAAAAAAAATTGGCTCATATAATTCAAGAGGCCTTATATATACTTTTCATGGACCTTTAATCACATAAATCTCTCTGAAAATGATATAATTGGAACTATTATAATGAAAGAAACCATTCTTTGGATCTTATAACGTGGGGTAACATCAGTACCATCCTACCATGGTCCAACTTCCAAATAATGCAGTACCTGTGATCTTCAAAATTGCTCCTTGTCTTTTTTTTTTTTTTTTTTATTTGGTTCAATTAAAATTTCAGAGTCACACAATTAAAGAGTAATTTATAACATTTTCTTTACTCGTATGAAAGGATATACAAATTTTACAAGAAATAAAATAAAATAAATACAATATTTTCATAGGACCTCATGGATGCAGTTAAGGGTACATGAAAAAATAATTATCAAATGTAAGTGAAGAGACCCTTAATGTATATATTGAGACATGGCCAGAGCAGGACTAGATCATACATCAAATATAACACATGTATAGATACAAAATAAAACCCATAATTGTTCATTTATTAAATCTTATAGTTATTGATGAGACCCAGAGCATTGATAGCCCTTGTAGCCAAAGTAAGAACCCTGTTATTGATCATCCTCTGTAGAGATGTTCTCACTTGCAACTCTTCAAACTCATCCGTACAAGTTGTTTCATCTGTTATTACTGCACTCATCCATGTCTTAATGCTATCCCATTGAAATTCATCATATGAAGAACCATTCAAACTCTTAATGGCACTCAGATTTCTCAATTTCATCCACAGCATCATCAATGTTGTCTTTGCAATCCGCGATGAGCTGGGTTTCTTGATACGTCAGACCCTTCAGTTTGGATAGCTTTGTCATTGTGGAAAGGGCATTTCTTGCTGCTTTCCAAGCCAGCGATAGAGAGATTCGCGTGAGTCTTAGAGGGTTTGTTTTGATCTTCGATGCATAAGAGGAGAGGGAGTCGTAGCAAACTTTAGGATAAGTGGTTGAATTGCAAGCCTTCCTAATAAATGCTTTGTAGATTTTGGGGGAATTAGTGGTAGCTGTTGAATTGGACGACGCTGCAGAAGCTGTGTGAAGGGTTGAGATGATGAATAGAAGGGTGAGAAGTATTGTGAAAAGAAAGGGAATGGAAATGGGATTTCTGCAAAGAGTGTTGGGTGCCATCTCTCTAATTTCCTGTTACATGGGTTGGAGTGAAGATTTGGGTCTTTTATAGGCAAAAGATCATGTGGGTTCTGCAATGCCAAGTGGGAAGTTTGAAATTCCAAGCAATAAATTGAAAGCAAAAGCAAGAATGGAAAGACATGGGAAAAAATGCATTGAATTGTGTATGTATTGAACTATTAGAGGGAAAACGATCTAATTTGCTGATATTGGCATCCATCATATTGGCATTGGAACAATTCATCAATCTAAATTATTACATGAACAACAAGTGGGGCACGCAGGTGATAATTAATTATTGATTTAGATTTAAAAATGATAATCATATTGGCATTGAAAAAATAAGCAAATTCAAATCTGTATTGGAGGGACTCAAGTCATTATTTACTTAAGCATGAATTTAAAACACAGGATAATAATAGTCAATAGAATAGATGGTGGGAACTGGTTATAGATCGTACAAGATGGGACAGCACATGGGGATTTCCTAGTACTGTTTAAATAATATAGATTCACAATAAAATCATGATTATTTTAAGTGCCAATTGATTGAAAGGGCAAATAGGTTTGCACATGATTTTTAAATTGAGTTCTGAAGAAATCACATCTTGCTTATTCCTTATTATCAAAGAATTATGCCCCTGAAGCAACTAACAGGAAATTATGAATCACAATGAGCTGAAAATTTGATTAATTACTTGTCCCAAATATTATGGATAATATCGTATTGGAGCATCCATCAATTAATACACCACCACTCAAGTACAAATTTTTGGAACCCTTCATTTCTTACCTTCGTTTACTCTTCCGGACTCTTTACTAGCTTGGTCATTGGAATGGACCCAAACTGCCTCCTTCCAATATTCATTGTTTACTTTTAGTTCTTTGTAGATTGACTTGCAAACAACATCGCTAGTTGGGAAATAACAAAATCTAATCCTAGGTGGATGAAACAAAATCTTAAGAAGTGATGCTGTCGATTAATTTTTAGCATCTCAATGGTAAGAAGTGTGTTTTTTTTTTTTTTTCCTTTTTTTTTTCTGGGACATTTTGAACAGGATTGTAATAATCACGTTAGAGGATAATTGCAACTAGTGAAACTTTTAAGTAAGAACAGAGTTTATTTTTGGTGCTCGAAGGAACAACCTGATGGTTGAGCAGTAGCAATTCTTTGTGAGATATTGTGCAGGGTGTGATTATGAGATTCAAAACCTGCTGCTGAGTACTTAAAACAACATCACTAAGTGAAGCTAAGGCTGCACATTCGGATTCGGTCAATTGACTTGCTATTTTTGGTTATTCATTTGCTGATTATCAGAGGAAGCTAAGCAAGAGATAATTGAGAAAAAAATAAAGATGTGAATACTCATTGGCTCCATGAAAGATGAAGTTTCTGGTTAATCAGTTTTATTTGGCAGCCTAACATTCATTAAAACCCTTTGAGTTCTATCTTCCATTAGAATAGATTTGTAGCTAACAATTGATAGAAATAATAACATGACATGCTATTGATTCATTAAATGCTTATGTGATAAACAATTTGTTGTATAAACCATTTATAATGCTCGACCTGTTTCTGCAAATAAGTTACTCTAAATCAATTGAAATGATAACTTCGATGTAGATTTTCATTGTATTTAACCACTTATAACACCTACCGATATTATATATGTGGCTTGTTTAGCAGAGCAATGCAAAACCACATGCTATATTTGGTTCATGAAAGTTACTTCTTTATGTGATGATGTGACAACCTCTCACAAGAGATATGATATAGGATCAGATTAGGCTCACCAAAAATGATGGAAAGTAATTCAAGCCTCGTAACGTTTGATGCCAAGAGTCTTAGATGGAGATCTTAGAATCATTGATAAAGAGATTTTTTGTTTACTACTCTCTTTCCTAAATAGGAAGCAATATCATACTCAAAAAAAATTACAAAAATATTCTAGGTGTAAATTAAAAGAAAAAAATTGCCGTAGGTATTAGGGGATGGGAATTCCCCAACTTTTAACACGGTCCAGAGGGGATTTGGTCTTGATTAAGAAAGCTAACAAGAACCTATTAGGGAATGACAACAACTAGGCTTCTCAAAAAACAACATTATATGTTTGGAGAAATTTGGTTTAGCCACCTTATGAGAACCTACCTAGTAATGGGAATGGCCACCACATAAAAAGATCAAGAATGAGGGATGATAAGAGAATATTACCAGTATATGGTGTACAGAATTCTATCTTAAAATAGATTAACCTTTGGTTGTTGATTGAGGATATCTTTGATGCATACCAAATACATACATACATACATATATATATATATATATATATATATATATATATATATATATATATGCACACACACACACATATATATCAGGTGAAAATTTATCATTGTTGATGGGTATGAGAAGAAATAATACGCAAGAATCGGGATTACTGTGAATAGTTTAAGAGTAACAAGAACTCAACAGTTTTCCTTTAGGTAGAATAGATTGTTGTGAGGAGGGGCAAACCAAATGAGAGTTAAAAGTATCTTTACTTCCATTCAGAATTGTAATATATATACAAATGCTTATTACATAACCAGAATGGTTAAACTGTAGTTAACTTGACTAACCCAGAGCAACTAACTCCAATCTGTAATCAACTCAGTTAATCTGACATAAGCACATGACAGTATAAATAAGACATATACATATGAATTATACTTTACACCCCCTCAAGCTAAGCATAAATGTCTAAAATGCTTAGCTTGCAAACTTTGGTGAAAAAATCAGCTGGCTGGAACTTGTACTCCAAGTGAACTAAAAGAAGAAATCCAGTTTCCATCTTCTCCCTTACAAAATGACAGTCGATCTCTATGTGTTTAGTTTGTTCCTGAAAGACTGGGTTTTTTGCAATGTGAATGGTAGATTAAATATCATTATAAAGATGAATTGGTGTGGGAAGTGTAATGGAGAAGTCCTGGAGCAAGTGAAACAGCCAAGTTAATTTACATGTAACAGCAGACATTACACGGTATTCTGCCTCGGCATAGCTTGTGGAGACTACAGATTGTTTCTTGCTCTTCCAGCTAATCAGTGAGTCACCAAGAAAAATACAAAAGCCCGTGACGGACCTTCTTGTCTCGAAACATCCCGCCCAGTCACTATCACAATATGCATGCAGCTGTAAAAGTAGAATTTGAGGGAAAAAAATAATCCCTATCCTAGTGCATATTTAAGGTATTGTAACACTTGATAAGTTGTGTCAAGATGAACATGTGCTGGTTAATCTATAAACCTTGAAAGAAGCTGTACAACAAAACTTATATCTGGCCTAGTCAAGGTGAGATACATCAATTTGCCAATTAACCTTCTACAGAGACTAGGATCTTCTAATAACCCATCTGTGGAATGAACTAAGCGATGACTGGAGTCCACTGGAACAGAATTAGGTTTATGGCCTAATAATCCATGCTTTGTGAGTAAATCCAATGTAAATTTGAGTTGAGAAAGAGAGATACCCTAGTGTGAGCGAGCAACCTCTAATCCAATGAAGTACTTGAGTTGGCCAAGGTCTTTGTGCTTGAATTGAGCACTTAGAGCCACTCTAACTGACTCAACTGCAGAGAGGTGAGTAGAGCCAACTACAATGTCATCAACATAAACCAATACTGCTGTAAAAACACCATCATTAGCCTTACAAAGAGACTAACAATTTTTTGACTGATTAAAACTTGCAGCACCAAGACAAGCTTTCGATACCACCGCCACTCCAAATGCAACTTAGGGATGTTTAGGTATCAAATATATATATATATATATATATATATATATATATATATATATATTATATATATATATATATATATATATATATATATATATTTTCATCTAACAAATATTTGCCTTTTTTTTTTTCCGATTAAGTAGCATTACTCATAATAAACAAAAGAATATGCATGCTTGCATTTTAAGTGTCTAACGCTTTATCAATTCTTTATCTTTGTGCACTTTGATAGCTCATATGATTTCTTTAGATTGAGCTTAGAAATGAAGAGATTTGTAATACTTACAAATCAAATTCTTAGAATTGTTGAATAAGTACCATTGATTTGATGTTATTGGTTTGGTTATAGACAAAATTGGTCTATTAACTCAATCCAGTGAGCTAAGGCCCATTAAGGGCCAATTACCTTATAATTATTAAGCTCATATGCACTTTCTAATATTTCAAAAATCCCTGAACTGCTAACTTCATTTTGCTTACTGAGTGAAACCTTATTAACGAGGCTCTGCATATTTTATTCTAAAGATCGCATTGAGAGAATTATATTAATCCTATATGGTTTTAACTTTTACTACAATCTATGGCCTTTGAGAAGTAAAATTATATTTATTTATCATTACCATACATACAGAGTTTTAGAGCCTGTAGGAAGTAATCAAAATAAACTAGTATAGTGTTCAAATATTAGAGATGAGGTTGCGTTTGGACATCGGAGAAACGCTATAAGCATGTTTGGCCTAAAAGTAATAAAACTATCCTATTGTTTCTATTTCTAACCTAGAGTTGGTATGCTCTTTTCTCTTGCCTCTTGTTTCTAACCTTTCAAATTCTCTATGTTATGTGAATTGTGAAGTTTTAACTTTGGAAGTCTTTTCTTTTATATTTATCGCTAACCTCTCAAATTAAGCTAAAAGTAGAAATCAATTATTTATTTCTTGTTGTAGGTTGTAATGCTACTTTGATGTAAACCCGTTAGGAGATTAATGCATAGAACCAACAATCAAGAAGGACTTCGCCCAAAAGAAAGTTAAATGAAGTCTATAAAGGGAAAGATCGAAATCTTGACCCAATGATCATACCGAATTAGAGAACTAAAAGAATCAATGATGAGAACCATAAGGATATTGCCTTGACGACGCAACAATGATGATTGACATTTTGACCCAACTGATCAAAGAGGAAGATGAACCATTTTTATGAATGACCTTGACCTAATGTTACCATATTGAATTGAAGAACCAAAGGAATTTGATGAGAACCATAAGAACATTGCCTTGATGACCCAACACCAATATGATTGGCACTTCAACCCATCAATCGAAGAATCACGAACCAAAAGACATAAAGAATGATATTGGTATCATACTTAAGATATAGATGAGAATGTGAGTAATAAGCCATGACTTTGTACAGTGACACTAGCTGTGGCATTCTGGTAGAACCAATACTACACGCAAGGGAACTCCACCAGAATCATAGATTCTTGATAAGTTTGGAGGTTTTCACATCCCGAAAAGAACAATGGAAGGAAAATCCATTCCTCAAATCAAGTCATTGTATTACTTCATTCATCAACTCTATTCTAGAATAAATGAGATCACTACTTATAGGCTAAGTTGGCTTCTTAGAGAAGATGAATATTCTCCCTTGAAAATCTAAGAAGGCTTATGAAATTACGAGAAAATTTATAGCTAACAGTCACAATGATTAAGAACAAGGAAATTAGGAGCTAAAGTAGTATTTTAGCTTTCTCAAGAGTCCTAGGTGTTGATTAAATGAATAGTGATAGTAATATACTCAAGGAAGTCTATAGTTGTTATTTTCATATACTAGATTTGTATGAAGTTATGATGCGGGTGATATTTTCTTTAAGGTATTTTAGTATTTGAATTTAGTATAGTTCAAATATTATTTTTCAAAAAGAAAAAGATCAATGAAGTTTTGTAAGGCAAAAAAATAATGAATATATATATATATATATATATATATATATATATATATATATA
This sequence comes from Bauhinia variegata, assembly GCA_022379115.2. Lineage (NCBI taxonomy): Eukaryota > Viridiplantae > Streptophyta > Magnoliopsida > Fabales > Fabaceae > Bauhinia > Bauhinia variegata. Next base: position 11,254,838 of record CM039434.1, on the reverse strand, counting down.
TATATATATATATATCTAATTGAATAATCTCTAATTGGATATTTCATTTAGGTACTTCATAGAAATACCTTTTTATCATTGCACTCTCTCTGTTCCACTCTAGCCTCTTAGCATTAAGAATCCTGCATCAAAATTTACTAAATCATAAGATAAAGAAAAGAAAAATAAAATGACAGACCGAAAAATTAAAAAACAGCTTGATGAAAGCAAAAAAATAACCAACAATACTAAAAGGTTAAGAGAAAGAACAACCAATAAACTAAACAACATGTAACTTGTATTTATAATAGATTACAAATACACCAAGCAACACCTTAAACAGACAAAAGTTAAAAGACCAATGAATCATTAACCACAACCAATGCCAACATAATTGTAAAAAGCGTAACTATAGAAACACAACAGACATAGAAATCATTACTTTCTATAACAGTATAGAAGAGAAATGAGTACTCTCCCTATTTTTCAGTTTTACGTTATAGCTTTATTTATTTTTTATTAAAAGCATAAGTTAGAATGCAGAGGTTAACCGTCGATATATATATATATATATATATATATATATATATATATATATATATATATATATATATAGCAGTTTAGAAGTTTATTCATTCGATTAATTAATTAAAACTAATGGGCAATAAGTTGCTAAGTGAAATAATTATTCTCTTTTATATTTTATATTATGCATAAAAAATTCTATATTGAAGATAAAATTTTATACTATAAGGATCTCAAATTTAAATATTGAATGCAAAATTTTGTTCTACCAAATATTAAATTGTTTAATAATTTTATTTTAATTTGATAATTTATGTTTCGTAAAAATTTAAAAATTGTCATGATGATCATCCCTTTCCTACTTGATTAAAGTTATAGATCCATTTCTTAATTGAAAATAATATTTTAAGATGATATTTGAATTGAATAATTAATAATTAATGTACCTTCAATTTTATGTTAGTTGTTGATTGGGTTATTAATAATATTTTCATTTTTGTGTTAAATTAATCTATTTCTTAACTCTTAAATAATAAATTAAATTAAGAAGTAATAACCATTACTACGATTGTATAAATTATGATTGTATACGAATAATATATAAAACCATTTAATAACAAAATTAATAATAAAATATATTACTCAACTAATTAATCAATTTTGATTTTTTTTTCTATAAATCATCTTGCTGACTTGCACTCTAATAGATCATAATTTGGGACTCTCTTTATAATATGCATAGATATTGAGGTTGAATGAATTGTTAAATTAATTAATGGACAATATGGGAGTTTGATAAACCCCGTGACCTTCTTGGGCTGGAAGAGGAGAAAATGTTACCCAGGCCGAAGTAAACCAACCATTTGGAAGGTTTATTCTATAAAAGGCCATTAAGACTTAAAAGGGGATTTCCTTTGTCACTCCAAAAGTTTTATTCTAACCTTAAACTTTTTTAAATGATAAAACTGTTCATATGACCATTTAAACCCTTTTTCCCTTTCTCCTACCCTAAAATTTTGTATGTTTCCTAATTATTAAATAATTCATAATGATAATTTGTAATGTTATAAATTATAAATAATCCATGATTCAATAAGTTTGTGTTTTAAGCTTTTTGATTATATATAACTCGTAGTTATTGTATAATCTATAATAGTGTTTTCTAGTATCGTTGATTATTTAAATTTATTAAGTTTATGTTTTAAACTTATGGACTGTGTATAATTTGTAAGTGTCATGGAATATTCTTGATATAATTCGTAAGTGTTATTTGTAATTTGTAATACCACGGATTGGGGGTGGGAGGAATGGAAAATGATATAAATGTTCACAAGGACAATTTTATTATTTTAAGTGAAATAAAACATTTTGGGTTTAGAATAGAATTTCTGAGAGGGAAGAGTTAGTTATGTTTTTATCTAGTTATATGTTGTAATGTGGGAATAGCAATTACATGTATGGAACAATGTTGGTTTTAAATTTCAAAACACTCTGTGTAGGAGCCTTGGCTTTGGATTTGTACCTGAATTGTAATCTTTGAATTTAATAAAAACCCTTTTAGTTTAAAATTGGTGTTCTATCATTTTAGTCTGACTTGCCGGATCAAAGGGAAGGGAGTTTGGAAACGTTAGTGTGCCGATCATATTGTAATTAGTGAGTGATAGCTCGAGCATCTTATTAAGAGTGAAAACAACATTAATTTATGAACATACTTCTCTAGCCGAAGCACATTATAACCTAGATTTTTTTTTTTTAGATGAACAAAACAATAGTGAAAGAGAATGACTATGGAAGGGAATGGAAACAAAGAGGATAAAGCAAGAGCTATTATTTTCATAGTAATGTAAAATTTTGATTGTAAATTTTTGTTCTACCAAATATTAAATTGTTTAATAATTTTATTTTACTGAAAATTTATATTCCATAAAAATTTAAAAAGTGTCATGATGATCATCCCTTTCCTGCTGTGGTTAAAGTTATAGTTAATCCATTTCTTGATTGAAAATAATATTTTAAGATTATATTTGAATTGAATAATTAATAAGTAATGTGCCTTCAAGTTTCTGTTGATAGTTGATTGGGTTATTAATAATATTTTCAATTCTGTGTTAAATTAATCTATTTCTTAACTCTTAAATAATGAAATAAATAAAAAGTAATAACTATTAATACGACTGGATTAATTATGATTGTATAAGAAAATATATAAAACCATTTAATTACAAAATTGTTGATAAAATATACTACTCAACTAATTAATCAATTTTTTTGTTTTTTTTTGTGTAAATCTTCTTGCTGACTTGCACTCTAATATATCAAAATTAGATACTTTCTTTATAGCTTGTATGATACTTTCCTAACCCAAATTTTTGTGGGCTCTCAAATTATTGAATAATTCGTAATGGTATTTTATAATGTTGTGGATTAAAAATAATTTATAATTCAATAAGTTTGTTTTTTAAGTTTTCTGATTATATACGATTTGTAAGTATCACTGATATACATGTTTTAGATTATATATAACTTGTAATTGTTGTATAATTTATAATAGTATTTTGTAGTGTTGTTGATTTTTTAAATTTATCAAATTTATGTTTTAAGTTTATGGGTTATGTATAATCTATAAGTGTCACCGAATATTCTTGGTATAATTCGTAATTGTTATTTGTAATCCATAATACCATGGATTGGGGGTGGGAGGAATGGAAAAGGACATAAATGATCATAGAGACAATTTTATTATTTTAAGTGAAATATAAAAATTTGAGTCGAGAATAGAATTTTTGGGAATGTTAAAAGAAATCCACGGACTTGAAACTGCCATCTAGGGTAGTTTCTGTGAGAGGGAAGAATTAGTTGTTTTTATCTAGTGAGATAGTAATGTGGGAGTAGCAGTTACATGTGTGGAAAGATGTTGCTTTTAGATTTCAAAAGACTTTCCATTAGCCTTGGCTTGGATTTGTACCTAAATTGTATTATTTGAATTCAATAAATATCCCTTTCAGTTCAAAACTACAGTTTTATCATTTTGGTTTGACTTGCAGCATCAAAAGGAAGGGAATTTGGAAGCCAACATTAGTGTGTTAATCATATTGTAATAATTGAGAGTGATAGCTAAGGTATTTAAGGTCTTAAAACTTTTCATCTATTTCAGGCATTAATTGAGAGCAATAGCTCAGGCATTTTATTTAGAGTGAAAGCACTAGAAACAAGTGCTAATAACATTAATTCATGGACATACTTCTCTAACCAAAGCACATTATAACCCAGAATTTTTTTTTTAGATGAACGAAATAAGAGTAAAAGAGAATGACTATGGAAGGGAATGGAAACAAAGAGGATAATGTAAGAGCAAAAGATAACAAGCAAATCAGAAACGAATAGAAGAAGAAATAAAAATCAATGGAACTAAGTTGAATTTGAGGAAGCTCTAATACTTCTGATATTTGCACTCCTAATCAATATTTGCACTCCTAGATAACCCAAAAATCAGGTTAAGGAAGATGTGGAGAAACTATAATCCAAGCTCAAAATTGAGAAAGAACCCCAGGTTTTTGGTGCCACCACTTAACAAAAGGAGAAAATGGAGTAGATAAGCTAGGTTTCCATGGCCCTAATGTCATCTAATCTAGCTTCCATGGAGTTCAAGAGGAAGGAGCATAGGAGCTTTCTCTTTAAGCCCAATGAGTCGATGTTCTTCTATTCCCAAAATCTGAAAACCGATTGTCACCATAACAAGGAAATAAAACCCTTCGTTGGGTTAAGTAACCAAACTCGACCCAAACCCTTGTCCACGACCCAAAGATAGTTGGACTTAAAATACATAATAACAATACAAAAATATAATAAAATAAGCGTTTAGACTTTCTAACAATTAAATCCAACACAAAATAAACCTGAATTAGTAATCCTAAAAATAGGCTAAGTCTTCTTGTTCCAATGCAAGCACTTTAACAGCCCATTTGGTATGCTTAAATTTTTGCTAAAGAATAGGAAAAAAAAATTCCATTGCTTCAAAAAATTTGTTTGGTTAGTCAAAAGACAAAGAATCCAAATTGCTTCACAATCCTAATTGCGCCAATTTAGGGCAATTTTAATTCCTTAACCTGCCTATGCAATTCTTCTCAATTCCATGGAAATATATTTTTAGTGCAAATTTGCCCCTAAGACATCTTTATATTTTCAATCACTTGCCCCCAAAAGAGATGCAGTCCCTAACTCAATCCTTTACTATCCGCCATCATTTTGTCACCATTGAGCTTTTGCCATCCTGAAGCCTCCTTCCACATCGTCTTCTCTGTTAGCACCACCCATCTTCTCCAGCCAGCTTCATTGGCGCCATCTCGTCTCCATACCATAGTCGTCAAAGCTGTGCCATCTTGTCTCCCTCACCGACGTGGACGATGGACGCGACCTAGATAGTTAGGTCACCACCACTGACTCAGCTCATAGTTATAGAATGAAGGTTCGCTCACTATACCAGTGGAACCACTATACCAGTCCCTCACTGTACTACTAGAACCACTAGATCAAGGTCACAGATTCAAGCTATGGCTGTCCATCGTCTCTAATTTTTTTGTATTCTTTTTTTGTTATTTTATTTTGAAATATTAATGTTAATAAATGTTTTTGATTGATATGGTATTTTGGTAATTGTAGATGTTTACTCTCCCATTCCTTCATACCTTTTCCATGTCATACCAAACCAGATTTCTGTAAACAAAATTCCTTACATTCCTTTTCTTATTCCTATTCCCTCTCTCATTTCTTCTTTAAAAGTTCTTTGTACCAAATGGGCTATAAGAGTTGTCCGGGTTCCATCAAATAGGATTAATATGACTAATGCAGATTTTATTAGGATCATGGTAGAAATTTTTCATGCTAGACAAGAGACCCTCAATCTATTCCACTATAAATTAACAAGGAGAAACAAACTCTTCAAGTGGCATGATGAAAAGCATCTAAACTTCACATAAGCCCCCTACATGGCCATCGCTAATGTTTTTCTTTTTTTTTTTTTTTTACTAAGCCCACTCTTACAAAAGGTGCTTGGACAACTTTCACGGTGGTGGCAATAACATCATTGTATTTTATATGCTCAAATAATTTAGGAGATCTTGACCCAAAATGCTACAGAAAAGGTTATCGTAACATCATAGTAGGGTCCTTATGAAGATTATGTCGTTGCTTTAAAAGTTTATCATCATTAAATGATCTATGCCTCAGACTTAAAATTCATTTCATCTAACTTTCCATTCTCGAGCTCTTCACGAAGTTTTATGGAAGTTTTCTCCAGTTGTTGCTTAGCAGCTTGTGTTGCAATGTCCTAAGTTAGGCCAACACTGGCACATTTAATAGTTGGTTTGGAGGTTGACCCATTGGAATTGGGTTGATTACACTGTTTCTAGGTCTCTTTAGGTTCTCTCTCCATTGCACTATTGTGCTAGTTAAGGAAACATTGGTAGAGTTATTCAAGTGCATGGTAATAACTTGTTTCAAAGTATTTGATACTTGTGCATTAGAAAGAGCAGCAAAGCTATTTGAGTTCTCTTTATTTGTATTATGTATAAATGCTCTCTAAAGTTTTGCTTTTTGGTCCTTTCTTTTACATGACACTAGCATCCAGTCTCTACGAGCCATTCTTTTGGCTCTTACTAATTTCTTGTCGTGAAATTGGTTGATTTTCTTTGGCAGGGTTATCTGCATTGACTACACCCATTTGGTCAACATCCCCGTCCCAAGCAATTTGCTTTACATGTTTTACTTTTGCATATCTTTAGTTTGTACGTTCATCGCGCAGGAGTCCGTATGATGCCCATGATAGCCACAAACACTGAAACCATTTAAAGGCCACTATATTCAACTTTGAACCATTGGCCATCAAGGAAGAACTTGCCTACTAGAGGTTTACTTAGATTAATTCTACAAGTACTTTGGCAAACCCACCCTGAGAGGCTTTCATAGTGTTCTTGTCAAGTTTTCTCAAGTTGCCAATGACACTAGCAATGGCCATTAAGACACACCATGTTTAGTTTAGGGAACCTTACTCAAGCTCTTAGAATGCTCACATTAAGATGCAACAAACTGAAAGCCCTAGAATCTAATGCATAAGTAAAGGTCAAAGATCATCCATGGTCCTTCCTCCATGACAAGATGCAAGTCAACCATAGTGTGAAGTCTCACTAGGAACAAACCATAGCCTAGATGAACAAGCTTCATTCTTCCTTAAGGCTTCCACAAGGCCCTTAGCTTATTCATGTTGATTTTATAGTATGTGCTTCTCCCCAGTGTAACTTGAGTTTTTGAAGGACATCTTTATTGAGAGTGAACTTGGGAGGAGAAGGGTTACTCTCTTTATATTCAATCATTATCATCTTTGTCTACTAAGTTAGTCCACTGAACTAAAGCCCATTAAAGGTCCATTACCTCATAATTATTATGAGAATGTCATCTATGCCACCTATTATAAATACCCCTCGTTTAATGACTCACGGGTTCCACCCATCTCTACTCTCCCTAGTCGACCTTTACTGTTGTGCATTTTGGCTTGAGCACCGGAGCAAACACGCACCAACTTTATCTCTTTGTCTCACTATTGTAGGTCCACCCTTTCTTGGAGACCAACTTTAACACACGACACCTCATCCCCTCCTTGTAACCTCGCTAAAAGTGGGTTTTGTTCTCACTATAGATATTTCCCTCTTCTTTCCCAGCTCATATGCACTTATCTAACATTTCAAAAACCCCTTAACTGCTAACTTCATTTTGCTTACTAAGTGAAACCTTGTTAACGAGGTTCTGCATATTTTATTCTAAAGAGAGCATTGAGAGAATTATATTAATCCTATATGGTTTTAACTTTTACTATTGTCTCTTGCCTTTGAGAAGTAAAATAATATTTATATATCATTACCATTATACATACAGAGTTTTAGAACCTCTAGGAAGTAATCAAAATAAACTAGTATTGTTCAAATATTAGAGATGGCCTTGTATGTGGACTTTAGAGAATCGCTATAAGAATGTTTGGCCTAAAAGCAATAAAACTACCCTACTGCCTCTATTTCTAACTTAGAATTGGGATGCCCTTTTCTCTTGTCTCTCATTTCTAACCTCTCAAATTCTTTGTCATGTTCTGTGAACTGTGAAGCTTTAACTTTGGAAGCCTTTTCTTTAGTCTCTCATCGCTAACCTCTCAAATCAAGCTCAAAGTCGAAATGAATTATTTATTTCTTGTTGTAGGTTGTAATGCTAATTTGATGTAAATCGCTTGGGGTTCATGCATAAAACCCACAATCAAGAAGGACATTGCCCAAAAGAAAGCTAAAATCAAGTCTCTAAGGGGAAAGATAGAAACCTTAACCCAATGATGATACCGAATTGTAGAACTATCTGTTTGGTAACTGAAAATGAAAGGAAAGGAAAGGAGTGGACTTTAGTTTTCTTCATTTTGCTAAACCCTTATAATACCACTTTTTTTCAAATTAAGGATTCCTTTAAAATTGGAAGGAAAGTAAAGAAACGAACAAGAATTTTTATCTTCCAAAAAAATTGAACTTTTATTTTCCTTCAATATTGAGTTTTTTTTTTTTTGGTTAAATATTGTTATAATTTTTTTATTTATATTCTAGTAAGGTAGAGATATTTTTTTGGATGTACTGTTATTTTTTTTTTATATAGATTTCAATGTGATTTTTTTCTGTTATTTTTTTTAATTGTTGATTCTGGCAATGTTGGCAAACAAGTTTGTTGTTATTATATAGTTATATTATCTTTGTATATTTAAGTTGTATAATAATTTAAATTTAAATGACTATCATATAAAAAAAAGTGATATATTAAATCTGTACAATGTTAGTGCAATTATTTTTTTTAAAAAAAATTTAGTGTGAATATTAACCATGAAATCTTATAGTAATCAAGTTGAGAAGTTGGGGTATTTTTTGAAGTTTTAAAATGAAAGGCAGTTTGTATTTATACAAAAATTTATTTTTTAAAATTTTGTATGTTCATTGCACAAGAGTCCTTATGATGCCCACAGTAGCCACAAATACTATAAACTACTTGAAGGCCGTTATATTCAACTTTGAACCATTGGCCATCAAGGAAGGGGTTTATTTTGATTAATTCCACGTACTTTGGTGAAAATGCCCTGAGAGGCTTTCATAGTGCTCCTATCAAGTTTTATCAGGTTACTAATGACACTAGCAATGGCCATTAAGACACACCATGTTTAATTTAGGAAACCTTACTCAAGCTCTTAGAATGCTCACATGAAGAAGCAACAAACTCAATGTCCTAGAATCTGATGCATAAGTAATGGTCATAGATCATCCATGGTCCTTCCTCCATGACAAGATGCAAGTCACCCTAGTGTGAAGTCTCCCTAGGAAGAAACCATAGCCTAGATCAACAAGCTCCATACCCCCTTAAGGCTTCCACAAAGCCCTTTGCTTGTTCATATTGATTTTATAGCATGTGCCTCTCCCTAGTGTGACTTGAGTTCCTGAAGGACATCTCCATTGAGAGTGAACTTAGGAAGGGGAGGGTTACTCTCTTTATATTCAATCATCATCATCTTTTCAATAGTAAGTTGACATCCATCAAGCGGGTTATCTAAATCTAAATGCAAATCGTGTTGCTTATAGTCAAAAACCTTATTGATTTGGCAAAATATGATTAGTTGTCCCCTCTTAAAATTAGGGTTCTTTTGCACAATAAAATATTTTTTTTAAAAAAAATACTTATCATAAAATTAAGTAATAATAATATATTGATCATAAAATGAAAATAATTGGCGCAAGCTAGTCTTAAATTCGTGACCTTGATGTAATTAGCACCACACTCTAACCAACTAAATTAATAGGCCTTCATATCAAAAGTAGTAAGAATCATTTTTATTTAGCTATTCCAAAGTAGCCTGTGGATAGGATATATAACATAAGTCTCTTGAATGACTGCCTCTACTTTGAATATCTTTTTTTTTTTTTGTTAAGGTTTCCCACATAGTGTCCATGCCAAATGGTTCATCATGTTCTATTTGGCAATAAGGTCTTAAGATTTTTCTTTTTTCTCATTTTAAGACAAAGGATATAGGGTTTCTAAAACATTTCCTAGGGGTTGAAGTCATAAGGAACAAGAAAGAGATCTTTCTAGATCTGTTAAGAGAAATAAGAAAATTAAGGGCTAAGCTGTGTAATACCACAATGACTCTTAATATATTGTTTGCAAAAGTTACAATAAATATATTCATCATGTTAGAGGTTTACATGCATTAAGAACAACAATGAAACAAAAATATAAGATATTTTTGTTGTTGTTTAACCAATCATAGATGGCTCAATTAGTCTATGTTAAGGCTATCAGGTATAGACAAACCAATGGGCTAGGCCTATATTAGGCTAATAGGCTAGGTTTAGGACAATAGTTTGTCATATGAGTCTAGCCTATTTAAGCTGAAACTTAGATTAACTTGATCTATTTCCACCCTTATGTAATATTGAGATAGCCTATTTTTATTCAAATTTAACTTAAATTGATCAAGTCATAGGTAGATAATCATTTGTTTATACACAAACTGGGGGTAAAAATATGGTTAAGGATCTATTAGAGGTATAAAGTATAGTCTATTATAACTTAGACATATATAGTTAATTTAGTCTTTCGGCCAAGGCCTTAATATAGGCATATTTAATTAAACTTATTTGCACAAAGCCTAATCTATTAACATACAGGCTGACCAATCTAATTTATTATATATAATTATATTTTATTATACATATATAATATATTTAAATATAGACATATTTTGATAATAAAAATTTATATAATATACATATATATTTTTTGAAATTAAGACTAACCTAATCATATAGTTGGTTACTTTTTTTTTATTCCCACAATGTTCACAAGTCTTAAAGTAAGGACAATAATATCAAATATATATGTTGTTTCATTAAAATGGCTATGATATAGTATGTTACTTTGTATGTAAATGCCTAACGTAACTATAACTTTAATTTCCTTTCATCTTACTCTTGAAGTTTTAAAAATATTTATGAGTGAATCAGTGATATGAGTTTAGATTCAGAAAAAGAAGGGTAAGTAAATTAAGTTATGTACTCTTTATTTGTTTTACTTATGCGTTTCACTTTTATATATTTGTACACCTTTATATATAAGTGATAATGTGAAAATATGACAATATCCTTAGTTATTTAGCAATTATAAAAGAAAAAAGGAAAGTCAATAAATTGATTGCTGGTTGTTTAATTTGGTCATGTTAAAATATCTATTATGGTGATGACATTTTTGTTATATAGCGAAGTGGCTGTTGTGTGTGGACCCAAGAATCATTGACCGATTTTGTAATTTAAGCCTGTATACATTGCTCTTTCTCTCTCCAAAATTGGCAACATTAAAGTTGTTTTTTTCTTTTTTTATTAGTAAATAATGTCTTTTCAGTTCCATCAAAATTAGGCGTCACTGACCCCTAACTAAGCTAACAGTCATATCTAGCAGTTTTCAAAAGGAAAAAAAAAAGTCGTATCTACCAGAAAATTATCTTTGATATACAGGATATGGATAGAAATTATTTCTGAAACATTCAACTGCCAGATTTACTTTTTTTGATCTGGCAGCAATTTTTTTTTTTGGTGGATACAAGAAAATTATTATTGAAATATACTTTTATACGTGCATTTGTCCTCAAGTAACATTCAACATACTAATTAGTAATTACATGAAATATATATAAGTCCAAAAAATTTAAAAATATTAATTTTTTTCTTTTAATGTCGGTAAAAATCAAATATTGAAACATTGTTTCTCAGGGTATTTTACACAGATATACTAAATAAAAAAATTATTATTAATATATATTATTTTTAAAAGTATTTATCAATATATATCAAAAAATTAAAAAATCGTAGTACAGTGGTGTAATTTTTGAATAAAATCGCAGTACCGTATTACGATTTTTGAGAAAAAAATTTACACCGCATAAAAATCGTAACATTGTGCTGTAATATTGTTAAAAATCGCATGAGGGTACTGTAATTTTAATGTAAAATCTGTCACGTGTCTTCCGTGACTCATGCTGCCACACGCGGGCCACTTTTTTTTTTTTAATATTTTTTTATGTAATTTTAAAAATATAATTTTATATTATATTTTACATAAAAAAATTATTTTTTTCTATAAAAGGGATGCACCTCTACGCCTCTAATATTCTTCATTTTTTCTTTTTTTTTTATATTTTTTAATAATTTTGTGAACTTTCACACTCTGTATTCTCAATAGATATATTTTAAAAATTAAATATATAGTTTAAAAATTATATTTTTTCTATAAAAATTAATTTTTATTATTTTAATTTTATATTATTATAAAATTATTTTCTTTATTTTAAGTTTCATTTTAAATTTTTTTTATCTTATTTTCACTTTCGTACAAATTTTATCTTATTTTTATTTTCGTGCAAATTTTATAATAAATACTGGAAGCGTAGAGGTGCATCTATTTTATAGAAAAAAATAATTTTTTTATATAAAATATAACATAAAATTATATTTTTAAAATTACATTCAAAATATTAAAAAATAAATTAAATAAAAAAAAAAAAGTAACCTGCGTAGCAGCATGAGTCACAGAAGATACGTGACAAATTTTACACTAAAATCGCAGTATTGTTTTGTGATTTTAAAATCGCAGCACCCTCATGCAATTTTTAACAATATTACAATACAGTACTGAGATTTTTATGCGATGTCAGCTTTTTTCTCAAAAATCGCAGTACGATACTGTGATTTTATTCAAAAATTACATTACTGTATTACGATTTCTAATTTTTTGGTATATATTGGTAAATATTTTTAAAAATAATATATATTAATAATAATTTTTTTATTTAATACATCTGTGTAAAATACCCTGTTTCTCGTTGCAAGCAATTCCATTTTGTAAACACTATGCAATGTCTACACCATGTACATGTAATTATTTACAAATATAAATCTATAAATAAAAAATAAAAAAATATACATAAAAAATAAGTGTACATAGCGTTCATAAATTATAAGATCCTGTTAAAGTTACTGTAATTAGCCTTTAAACTCTCTTTTCACTAAAAATAAAACTTATTGTTTGAATTATTTTGGACTCTATAATTCTATATATCAACACAATTTATGCTTGAAATTCAATATTTAATAGGTGAGGCTGTTGATGAAGGCCAAAGTATTGCTAGTCATCCTTGAAACTTTGACAACACTCTTTTTTATTCTATTTTTCACCTTTAACCTTACCTTTTGCTCTGTAAACCCTTCCAAACAGGTATCTTCATCTGTAAGAGCAGCACTAACCCAAGTCTGAATATTGCTGATCTGAAATTCTCTATCTTTCCCACCTAACAGCTTCATGGAATGCAAAGATCGCCTTAGCTCGTAAACTGCATCATCAATGTTCTCGATGCAATCCTTCACAACTGCTACCTCTCTATGTGTTAATTTGATCTGCTTCGGCACCTTGGATGTGGTCAAATATGCGTGGCGAGTCGAATTCAGCGTCAATGATAGAGAAACATTGCAGAGTCTAACGGTGTCGTTTTTGATTCTGGACGCATAAGGGTAAAGAGTGCTACGGCAGAGTATAGGGAATCCGGTGGTGTTGCAAGCCTTTCTGATGAAGGTTTTGTAGACTGGGTTGGGTTTTGCTCTGGTGCATCCAGAGGTAGTGCGAAGATTTGAGATACAGAGAATTGTGATTAGGGTTATGAGGATGTGGTTGGATAATCTTGAACTTGGATGATTCATGGTTGTGATGTGAGTGGATGGATCGAAAGTTCTGAATTTATAGTAAGTTGGGTCTGGGATTTGCTTGGTTTTCAGTTTGAAATTCCGTGTGGTTATGTTAAAAGAGAAGACTGGCTATTTTGGAAGTGAGTCTTCTAGAAATTTTTTCAACAGGATAATTATAGTACAATAGTAGCTTTTCAGACTTTTAGATATAATAACTGTAGCAAATTTAAAACGCCGTACAGACAATATAATAACTGATGTAGCATAATATCAACTTTATTGATTGGTACAATAGTTAATCTATTCAATGAAGTGCGATGCACTTTTTAATTACAATAATTTTGGTGTTAAAATAATAGTATAGGTGAAAAAGGGTTCGAACGTGGAATATTGCTAGAAAATCCAAGACAAATTTAATCTCCAAGTTGCTGAGTTTGACCATTCCCTCAGCATATAAATATTGACGAGTGAAGAATCTTAAACTTCAAATTTTATTTTCATAGAAAATAGGGATTTCTGTCAGTGAAGATTATCAAATTGGTAAAATAATAATAATAATAATTTTATAAATATTATTATCTAAGCTGGCCTGAGATTTCGTTTTGGATTTTTTTTGTGTTTGAATTCAGAAAACTACCTTAAATATATATATAAAAAAAAATAAAAAAATATTTAAGCCATGGCTCCATAAAATATTTCTAACAACCGTATAACATTTTCAAATATCCTTCAGTTGAAATTTTCATCAATAATAATTAATAAAAATAAAATCAAATATATATTATTACAAGACATTCTAACAGTCATTAGGTTGAAGTTTTGCTTTCATTAATGTAGGTAGGTCACATCAATTCCTATCCTCACTAACAACTATATATTGGGTTTTACCTTCTACCACTCCCGTCTTTACCATCCACCACCCCCCAATATGCAAAATGATCATAATGCCCTTAACGAAAGAAATAATTCCTATTGCATCCTTTCTCCACTCCCCGCAATGCTATTAATGGTAGAAGTAAAACCTTACATTTTCATCTCATTATCTTGGCTGATTTATTGATTTGTAAGAGTGGAAGCATTGATATTTGAGTCTGTATTATTTGTGCGAAGTTTAATGGTATATTAAACGAGGTATGTATCCTTCAATTTTTGTTTCGAGTTTGGTATAAGTTTCTGGTGTCAATACCACTTCTACAGAGGCATTAACATCACCCAGACGCTCCTACAAAAGCGTTGCATCACAACGCTTATACAAGAGTGTGTGTAGCCTCAAACGCCTGTGGAAAAGCGTTCCATGGATGCTTCTCCTTGAGCGTTAAGGTGAATCAACGCCTGTGGAGGAGCGTTGAGAAAACGCTTCTGCACGAGCGTTTGAAGTGTCCAACGCCTGTGCAGAAGCGTTTTTGCCCAACACCTCTGCAGGAGCGTTGGCAATAACAACTTTGGTTTTTATACTAAAACGCTTATTATGCAAGAGCATTTTTAACAATTTTGATGTAAATTGTTACTTTAAAATTAGTTTGAGTGCTGACATTTTAACTTTGTAAATATAGAAAAAAAAGATTGATTTGTACTATAAACATGCATAAGGATTCATACTTCAACTGTGAATACATCCCAAACAAAGAAGCAAATTTAACATCCGATCCTAATTTGCTTCAGCCGGTACGTAAAACTTTGTTGTTTGACTAAAAATAGAATTTATTGTTGTATTGAATGATTGGTTGATATGAAATGATCTTTTCATAGGTTAATGAAGATGAAATATGCGATGGTAATAACTCTTTTGTAGGAGAAGATTTGACTCATCTTTTTAGTACCAATCAAGTAAGTAAGGTGTTTTGTTGAATAACATAGACACAAATATGATTTCATTAATGATTATTAACTTATAATCATTATCTTTTTTGTATAGACATTTAGCACAAGGGATGAGCTTTTGAAATGGGTAAGAGACATTGGAAAGTCGGCTGGGTTTGTTTTGGCTATTACTAAATCGGAGACAGGAGGCTATGGGAAGCGTACACAGATCATATTAGGATGCGAACATGGCGATAAATATAAGCCCACAAGTAAGAGAAGCCAAACAATGCTAGAGACGGCAACAAGAAAATGTGAATGTCCATTTAGAGTGAAGGGAAGACAATGGGCAAATGGTTTATGGAAGGTATGGGTGCAATGTGGTTACCATAACCATCCTATAGCTGAGTCATTAATTGGGCATCCATATGCTGGACGCTTGAATGAGGAAGAGTTAACCATGGTGGAAGAAATGACGCAAAACAGGGTTCCTCCTCGGGTCATATTGCTTACTTTAAAGAAAAAAAGTGCAAAAAATGTAACAACTATAAAACAAATATATCATGCTAAAGAACAATATAAGCTTAAGATTAGGGGGCCTAGAACTCCAATACAACATTTATTGAAATGTTTGGATGAATCCAAATATTTGTATTGGTGTAGGAGTGATGAAGAGTCAGATATCCTTAAAGACATATTCTGGACACACCCTGACTCTGTTAATGGATTGCACATACAAAACCAATAAGTATTGTCTCCCACTACTTGAGATTGTTGGTGTGACATCGACAAAGTTGACATTCTCAGTCGAGTTTTCATATATGGAGTCTAAAATCATTGACAACTTTGAATGGACACTTAGGAGGTTGAGATCCTTATTCTGGCAAGATGACTTGTGTCCACAGGTGATTGTGACCGATCGAGAACTTGCATTAATGAGAGCCATAGAAAATATATTTCCTACATCAATGAATCTGTTGTGTCGGTATCACATTAATAAAAATATGGAGTCGAAATGCAAACAGTCGGTTCGCGATGTTGCCGAGTACAAAAAGGTGATGGATGCGTGGGATAGGGTTATTGATGCTTTCGATGAAGATGAGTACTATTATGCTTATGCGGCATTTCGAATCACATGCGCCACACTTGATAGCTTTGTTATATACGTTGACGATACGTGGTTAAATCCATATAAGGAGAAATTTATTATAGCTTGAACAGACAGGTACATGCATCTAGGCAACACAACAACAAACAGGTTGGTCGATAATTTTTTCTCTCTAATATGTAACTTGCATTTGTTTATGACATGTCTGATAGTTTGATTGTTGTCATTGTACTAGGGTGGAGGGTGCACATGCTAACTTGAAATGAATTTTGCAATCATCTACGGGGGATCTTCATAGTTGCTGGGAAGGTATTCATTCTCTAATAACTTTACAGCACAATGAGATTAAAACATCTTATCAACACAGTCTTCAGAGAGTATAACACAAGATGAATTGTGCATTATTTAGTGGATTGCATCGCTGTGTTTCACTAGCTGTAATTAGACACTTGTGGAGAGAGCTTAAGAGAGCCCAGTCGCATGTTGGCACAGACATGGTTGCTTGTGGTTGCCGCATTAAAACTATGCATAGATTACCTTGCGCGCACGAGCTTGGGCAGTAGAATATGTCAAACTTATCTATTCAGTTGAGTTCAACTCACCCTCATTGGAAGACTCTCACATTTGAGGTCGAGCGCAATAGTCGCGAGACAGTACATTATTGGGATGCCATAGACATGTTATGGAGTAAGTTCAGCAGCTTAACCACTAAGGAAGAGCAGTGGTGTCAGTATCACAAGACAGTTGCAGTAATGTCCCTAGAAGTCAGTTCACTTAACCCACCACTGGAGAAAGTTAAAACAAAGGGCGGCAAAAAAAAATGCAACCAAGAGATCAGTATCATCTACATAGCATGATCCATCACTATTTGAGATTGTGGATGCACAGTGGAGTGCTATGCAAAAAAAGATGACATCAGGAAGTGGCCCATCGACAAGAAGCTCAATGACACCTACTAAGCCTTCTCGCATACATAGTAAATCCCCTGTTCCCACAACTTCAGCTGAGCAACATAACATATATCCACATGAAGGTACAGATGAACATTTACAGGCGTTGATACAATGTCGTGTGTATAACACTAGTAGACATATTCATCTGCTAGACCGATTATCGACATGTATCCATCCATATGTGGATGATGTTATTGATGTTCACCCTGATGGGAATTGTGGTTATCGAGCAATTGCTTTAGGCCTTGGACTATCAGAGGATGAGTGGTTCAGAATACGCCAAGAGTGCATTACCGAGATGACAACATGGGAAAGACTTTATACTGAAATGTTTCTTTCACGAGAATACGCCACACTTCTATCATCACTTGTTGTTGACTCAGCTATGTCAAGTGTGTTGCCCGACAAGTGGATGTCTATACCAGACATGCCATATGTTGTTGCATCCCGATTTAATGTAGTCGTGGTTGTCTTGCACCCACAATTGTCGCAAACATATCTCCCTCTTTATTGTCCACCCCCATTCAGTGTGTCAAAGACAGAAGAAGTAGTCATAGCATATGTTCATGGGAATCATTTTGTTCAGGTAAGAATTTGTCGTTCAAGTATGTCTTTATATTCATTAGCTGTGTTAAATTATGATATATTTTTCCTATGTTGTTACAGGTCAAGCTAAATGACAACTCTCCCTTGCCACCCGTGGCACCACAATGATCGTATGCAGCATCACAAGAGGCTCACGACTAGATAAGACCTTACTTAGGTCGCATTAGACAATTTGAAGTGTTGGCACAGGCAGGTCGTCCTTAGGCAGCCCCCTAGTGTTTCAATTCATTTAGACTTGATGTTATATCCAATGGATGTTTAAGATTGTTATTTCTTAATTGATTTTTTTTTATTTTATTAATGAACTAGCTATGTGTAACCCAAACCATGTATAAGATAGCTCATTGTTCAATGTAAATATTAATTTTCGTACCCTGATTTGTCATAATTAAAAATAACATGTTCAGGTAAATTAACTAAGTGACATACAAATATCAAATGTCCAAAACATATTACGTCGGCATGAAAAGTAAAAACATTCAGTAACTTTGCATAACAAGTGTTGCTTGTAAGACATAATAGTTTACATCGCATAACAAGAATAAAAAGGTATATTATTTAACTAATGATGTCAACGAGTAGAGGGGCCAACGCCTTGACTAAAATGATAACCCATATGACTCCGTTCTGCAAAGTCTGCCCTACGACGCGTCGCACTACGAATAATCTGCAACAACTGACCAATATCCGAATGTTCGTGTGCTAACCTGCTAACAAAGATAGTCTGTACAGTCGCATCTATTGTCTGAAAACACTCCTACATGTTTCATACAAAAATGTATTATTACAGACATCATCATTCTAATAACTAATAACTATGTATGAAAACATCATATTCAGATTAATATCACATACCAGCATCTCATCGACTAACGGACGTGTGCCTGTCTCCTCTCCACTCGTATGGGGATCGGACCATATAGGAGGGTCAATCACGCGAACAGATGTCGGTAGTACGTATAGATGTGATATCATGTGATACCACTCCATATACCCTGGCATCACTTAGCCAGCCACTGACACAGCTGGCCCACGTGCGTCTGCACTCAGCATGTGCTCGTCAAAATTCTCCCACATGGCGTCAACCTCACTCAAGCAGATCGGGTCATCAACTGCACGCAAGGGAGGTGGGGGTATCGACTGGACATGCGAGAACTGTCTCAGTACTCGGTTCGGCTGGTGTGGTTCCACCCATAAGCCAAAACGCATCCTCCCCGAGAAGAATGAAACTGGTAACAGCGGATGAAAGTCTCGAGCATCGTCGTACGGGGTCCATTCGACGTCCAGATGTCACAAACAATCTAACTGGTGTCTCATAGGAGGAAGTTGGTCACTCCCTCTACAAGATGACCATCGTGCAGCTCGTGGGAGATTCTCATGATATGATGCATTCAGGCGGCAGGATTGGCGCATACTGGAAAATGTTCGTAAATCCACGCTTGCAAATAATGATGTATGATCAAAAAGTTTAACTGTGCGACTATAAATACAAAAACATAACCTAATGTAATAGTTCACATACCAATAAAAGTGGTAATGGCCCAGCGACCTATCTTGCTCTGTGCCGTGCTACATAACCTAACTGCTGATACATGTGGGTGAGACATATAACTCCCCACGGTATATCGTGAATGACGTCAACATCACGAAGTAACTCCAAGTACTCCGTGCGCACAGCTAATGAAGACTTGTCTACAAACACCGTGCATCCTAACACAAATAGCATGATGGCTCTAGCAGCATAGATCCACCTCCTGTAACTAATCTGGGCAGCAATGATGGTCAGCAACGTCTCAAATTTAAATGTAGGCTTCTTGCAAACTTCAAATTCTTCAAGTACTGTAGCAATTAGGACCCCCAACACATTCATCACTAGCCTAGCCGCCTGTTCCACGGTCCAAGTAGGGACAGCAACAAATTGACCTCCCATTGGGAGGTGTAGCAATGATGACACATCATCTAGTGTGATGGTCATCTCCTCGATAGGTAAGTGGAAGGTATTTGTATCTGCGTGCTACCTCTCAATGAATGCAGACAATAATGCTTTGTCACCATTGCTGTAGTCCAAACTCAGCAGTGGCTCCAGCCCAGAATTCCTGACAATATGGCGCACGTCCTCTGGCATTGTGTGATACTGTAATGCTCTTATCTTATTCCCATGAATAAATGGTCTGATAAGAGGGCGGTTTTGTTTTGTGCACAACATCAACTTAGTTTTACATCATATAAAAAGACAAATAACTTTAATTATGCAGGTGTTCATACTTACCCGTTCACCGGCCCATACGTGCAGTGTAATATGCCCTCCGTATCTCCTAAGTGTGGAAGGATCATGTGGGCTACCTGGTGCTGTAGCAGTCAAGAGGTTAGTCTTGAATATGACCTAAAACACCGCCTCATGATCTCCTCCTCCGACATTGTTATCAAAGCCCGAGTCATCAAATGTGGTGGCCGCTCGAATATCTTTAACAGGGTGTGGTTCAACGAGACTTTCTGGTTGCCTCCTGTTTACACACTATCTGTGATCCGAAGCCGTTGGTCGACGACGATTGGCTTGTTGTCCTTGCTCAGATATATCTGCATCTCTAAAAGCTGATTCTTAGTTTTCACCATATTTCCTGCAACAATATCAACTTAAGTCACTGAAATACTGTTAATAATGAAATGCTGTTAATTTCGGTTAATTTCAAGTCACTGACAAAACTAGGGAAAAAAAATAACACTAAAGCACCCAGACGCCTCTCCATAGGTGTTCAGTCTCACCAAACGCTTCTACACAAGCGTTGACGTCCAACGCCTGTGCATAGGTGTTCACAAGCCCCCAACGCCTCTCTAGGAGCGTTCAAGCCCCCTATGCGCCTCTGCAGAGGCGTTCAACTACCCAAAATACTTCTTCACATGCGGCCACAACCAACGCCTATGCATAGGCGTTAGAACACCCTTGTCGCCTCTAGAGAGGCGTTGGCCTCCATGTCGCTTGTGCACAAACGTTCAAGCGGGTGAATGCCTTTGGACAAGCTTGCCGAACTCTTCAATGCTTCTCAAGAAGCGTTGGAGGTTCAACGCCTCCCAAGCAGACGGTGAAGAATATTTTTCACCATTTCAACATAAGTTTGCATCCTTAAACACTAAAAATGCATATAAACAAGAAAATGGAGGATTAACATACCTTTTTTGCTGAAATTTGCCCAAGAACTTGTGTTGAGCCGAGGAGAAATGGGAAGGGTTGTGTGAGCCGTGCGGGTGGGGGGTGGGGGATGTTAGGGTTCATGGGAAAAGAAAGAAGAGAAGGAGGGGGAGGAAAGGCGAGGGCATTTTTGGAATAAAAATAAATAAATTAAAATGGGAGGGGGTGGTGGATGGTAAAGAGGGGGGTGGTATAAGGTAAATCCCCTATATATTCTTCAAAAAGTAGATAACAACTAGAATTATAATTAGTATACTCATTGAAAATTAAAGACTAGAGGCATTAAGCCGGTGACCTTAATTGTACTAGTTTATTATTTAAGTCTAATCCTCAATAAAATGTGGTATTTAACGCTAAACACATAAATTAACTAACGCAATATTGTAATAATTTATAAAAAAATTAGATTTAAACCCCAAAAATATAACAACATTAAAAATTTTATGAGATAAGTGTTATTATCTTTATAATCTTATTTAACTTGAGCCATATTAGATTTAGCTTTTAAAATATCATAATATGTCATGGAAGCAAGTTGTGTGGGAGAAATTAATTTATCATTTCCTTCTTAGAATCTAAATATTTTTATCCATAAGTATCTATACCTTATATCTTATATGAAGAAGGAAATAATTACAATCATTTTCTATGCCAGGTTCTTGAACACTTGATATTGTAAAAGCTAATGACCACTAAATTTAGTTTATACTTTATTCATGAACCAATTTCTCTTTTTGATCAAGATCATATTGTATCTAATATTATATTAAGTATTAACTGATTCGATTTAAATTAAATAAAATTATAAAAAAATAAAATTTTATTTATTAAATTTCAACACAACTACATTTAAAAAATTTAAAACTAAAACCTGTAATTAAACTATAAGTGAAAGCAAGGAAAGAACCTTCCGGATGGAAAGGGATTTTCTCATATTGATAATAAAAACTAAACTTAAAATAATGAAGTGTATCTGAAATACCTGATAGCTAAACTATAGTTAAATTACAATAGACCCCTTAGTTAAAATAACTATTTACAAAATTTACAATATAACTTAGACGTGTGTTTGGTGGATCCAAATATTTGATGTGTAGCTTAATTGAGTTGTGACAAGTTATAATAAAGCATATACAGTCCGCAGAACGCGTTCTCAATCATAAGGTTGATCTGTTTATTCTTTGCTCTGGTTTGCATATCCTTGACTGCAATCTCCTTCACTATTTAGAATATATATATATATATATATATATATATATATATATATATATATATATATATATATATATATATATATATATATTATCTGAGCCATAAGTTCAATTTAATTTAAGAAATATTTTCATATTTATACTTTCTATGTTTATTTTTTAAAAACTATTTTAATTTTCACACTTCAATTTTTTTAAAACATTAAAAATATTTTTTTCTTCTGTTTTTAGATTTGAATACATTTAAAAAGGCTTTTAATTAAATCATTTTCTTTACAAAAAATTCACAATCGTTGAATCAAACATATTTAAAGTTTTATTTTTATTTTCACAAAAAAATGGAAATAAAAGAAAAACTAGTACAGCAAACAGGCCCTATTAAGTAGACTGTTTCAATGTGGATCATCCATCAATCCACTGTTAATGTACGACATGAAATGTCTAGTGGATCAAAATAAGTCCAAAAACAAATTTGCATCTTGATAGACTTAAAAACATCACAAGTCTGGCGTGGAGTTAAATTGTGATTGGCTCCATTTTGTCGGTAGGGATAAGTGGGCCCCACATCCTTAAATTTTTAATAATTAAATTTGAGAGAAATTTATTTACTCTGAGTAAGTTTTAAACACTTTAGTGTGTATTTAGCAAAAGTGATTGTGAGTCAATGAGTTAGGAAAAATATTTAGTAAATAAAAAATAAAAAAAGATTATAACTTTTAAAAAATAAATTTTGATGAGTTACCTAAAATAATATTTTATTCTAAAAATTAATTACTAATAATTTATTTTTTATTTTTATTCTTAAGTTTTTAACAAATTACAAATTTTTTGCTCTTATTTGTCACAATAAATGAATAGATGTTTAATTATTTAATTATTTGATTAATAATAAATTATTTAATTAATTTATTAATAATAATAAATAAATAAAATATTTAACTATTTAATTTTTTGATAATAAATAAATAAAATGAGTAATTTTTAATCTTAATATTATATCAATATAATATTATTTTTTAAAATTATTTAACACATTTTAATTATTTATATAATTGGTTTTATCAAATAACTATAACTCAATCAACTATTTACAAAGCTAACAACAACAATCTCATATTTTTCAGTTAATTTTGTGAAATATACTTACTCTTATCTATAGCTTTTTTTTAGTGACAATTTTCATAGATCAAATAGTTAAATCTTGTCATATTATGATATTGATTATTTATAATAAATTTTGTATAAATTTAAAATTTTTAAATATTTAATATAAGTGAAGTATGTTAATTATTATTTAAAATTTTCTTATATGATAAAATAAGGTTAAGTAATGGAGTATCAACTAATCTTAAAATTTTATAAAATTTTGTGAGTAATCTGTTATATGAAATCTTTCAATTCAACGGTTGAATTCATAAAATTCATGTTTTGTAAAAAATTAGAGAATGAAGCAAATAAGAAAAAAATTTCTCTGTTTTCTTAAATATTTTGCTTCGACTAACTCTTAATTAATTTCTGAATTTGTTGGATGGATATTGATACGTGTCAACAACTCCATTATTAGAATTCAAATATTATTAAAATATAGCCAA
Organism: Bauhinia variegata; assembly: GCA_022379115.2. Lineage (NCBI taxonomy): Eukaryota > Viridiplantae > Streptophyta > Magnoliopsida > Fabales > Fabaceae > Bauhinia > Bauhinia variegata. The sequence continues at coordinate 11,231,080 of CM039434.1, read as the reverse complement.
ATACAATTTTGCAACTTGATAGACTCAAAAATAGAGCTTGGATTTAAATTTTGATTGGACCCATTTTTTTACAAATTTATGTCACATCGTGTACTCAAGGGAGGACAATGATACATGTCAACGACTATTTAAGCATCCAAACATTACATCAGTTAATAGAAGGGTACATTAGGAAAGCTTGAATTTGATATAGACCAAATTGAAAATGACCCAAATTGTGGGGGACCAAAGTGAGTGTTTTGTCTTTATCAAAAGATATATGTGACATCCATCCCATCTTTGTCATTGTTTCTAACTATGTCTGAATTTGTTTTTAAAGTTAGATCTCTCTCTCTCTCTCTCTCTCTCTCTCTCTCTCTCACATAATATATGTATACACATGTTTAAAATACTCAGTAAACTTTACCTAACCTTGCCCTTTTAGCTCCATGAGTTCAACCATCAAAGCACAACTAACTGTAACTTTACTTGAAAAGTTAGTTGCAGAAGCTAGAGCTGTTCAAAACCCAAAACAACCCAAGCAAGCCGCCAATAAATCAAAACCAAATTGATGAATTGATTAGGCTTGAATTCTTATTGAGTTGGATATGAGATAGTAAAAACAGTAAAACGTTCAAACCAACTTAACCTAGCTATTTATTCTTTTAACTCAATTTAGCTTAAATTAACTGAAGAATTTAAATAAAAATAAAATTTTTTTAAAACATTTTTTTTATATTTATATAAACTTAAATTTAATTTAATATATTTAAATAATCTTAGCTCTTTATCACTATCAACAACACTTATAACCCATTTAAAGCTTTGGGCCATTTCTTTTGGCACACCCCATACACTGGCACATTCCCACCATTGGCACACCCCAAAAAGTTATCCTCACTAAAATTGCTTATCCACCACTATCGCACATCCCACTTTGATTTTTTTTTTTTTTTTTGGGATTTTCAACCTTACGAATTTTGAAATGCATAGGTGATAAAAATAAGTTTTTTCTTTTTTATGGATTTTTAACACGTACCAATTTTGAAATTCGTATGTATATTTTATAACACATAAAATTTGAAACTCATACGTGATAAAAATCAGTTTTATGGATTTCTAACTCATATGGATCCAAAATTTATGTTTATTTTCTAACATTCGGATTTTGAGATATGTCTATTTCCATAGTTCAAGCTACATGAACCTTAAGTGTTTTTTCTTTTTTTTTTGAAAAAAAAAAAGCGTTTTATGGATTTTGAAATCCATAAGCTCCTTGATTGGATCGTGAAAGATACATTGGAAAAGTGGTTTAACATTGATCTCTATTCTGAACTTTTCAAGCCCAAACGCGGCAAAAGAGCACGTAGAAAGAAGCAAACAACAAAATGTTGATGAGTTTTAACCTCCTCTCCCATGATCATCACTGCGTGAAGGAAGTGGGGATAAAGAGTGTGTCTCGATGAGTTAGAGAGATAATGGGTGTCCAAGCCACCAAAAATACATTTTCTACTCTCAAATCTATGGATTGTAGGTAGAGCAAGCAATTCTATAGGGATTGATGGATTAAATCTAAACTTAGAAACAAAAATAAAATAGGAAGGGGGATTTGGAAAATCTAGAAAGAGTGTAGAAAGAAAAATGCAGTAAATAAGTAACAACTGTAAGTTAAAATTTGTAATAGAACAATGAATCAAACTCTAATAAACGCATGCTTCTATATTGATTGATCAACCTGATCATAGAACACCAACCATGGTAGTTCTCCCTTCAAGCAAATTGATAAGAATGATAAAACATTTAGCTTTTTTTTAAAAGTATCTAATTGTGAAACATCATATGATTAAGCTTTATTCACTAACCAATTCCAATACGCTCGTGAAATTTAAGCATGAATAGCACTATGATCTAGAAAAGCCACCAATTCTACTTAATAAATTTACGTTATTCATTTAAAGTAGATTGAATACTTCATCAATTTCTTTCAAAAGACCAATTCATTGAGAGAGTTGATTTGCTACTTTGTTGGATTATGCAAACAATTACAAATCTGCACACCCAACTAATTGTATTTAATTGATTAAAATAGGGTGCTTAATATTTTATCCAAAAGAAATAAGAAGAAGAAGCATAATGTATTCAAATACTTGAGTAAAAATCAAGTCTCACAATATATACAACCAATGCTTTTGCCTACTTTGACTTAAAAAACAAGAGAAATTTAGCATAACATGGTGTAGAGAAAGCATAGAAGTATAGGTAAAACTAGTTGACTATTGAATGCTCCTAATCCCCTTTATATAGGAAGAGCAAAGGGGAAAAGAGAAAATTCTAAAAAGATAATTCTAATCCTAAAATAAAATAAAAATAACATCATATATTTGACTATTGAATTCTAGAGAAATTTAAAGTGCTGACATAAGCCGCGGGCACATCTAATGAAAAGAACAAATATGCCAATCTGCCACGTTCACGTTCACTGGGTCCTCTTTTAATGCAAGGAGTGGGCATGCCTGGTGAGAAAATTTCTTCTGCCTAGGATAGTTTCATGTTTTGACCTTAGGCATACTAACACATAAAATGTTTGTGTGTTGGAAGTGTGTCCTTTGGCAGGGTGTAGATGTGCCTAATCATCTAAAATCAAAATAAATTTATAAAAATCTAAATTTTCAATCAAATCTTACCTTTCCAACAATCTTACATGTTATATTCAATTTTAGGTTTTTCTAATTCAATTAATCACAAGATCAACACATAAAGAGGAGGAACTATCAACTAAAAATTAGTAGAAGTGCACACTCATCAAAAGAGAGAGAGGGGATAGGGTGTATGGGAAAGAGAGAGGGGAAGGATGCTTTAATTTTTTAAAAGATATATTAGTTTTTTGGTAGGCATGAGGGTGTGTGGCTAGAAAAAAAGGGGTGTGCTAAGAAATAGTCACTGAAGCTTGTATACTAATTATTGTAAGGTGTAAAAGTTTTTAGGTTGGGTTTGGGTTAAGCCTAAACCTAAACCAACCTAGCCCATGAACAAACTAGCCCAAGAACACTTTTATTTTATTTTTCTTAAATGATTAAACAAATCGTTTGACCAAATACCAAATTTCTCACCAATGAACACTTTCCTTTTCTCTAGTTCGCCTCGCCCTTCCTTTTTTTTTTTTTTTTTCCCTGTTAGGAAAAGTGAATAGTTCACTATGAAATGTAAATGCATACATTATCTGATAATGATTCAATTCATAATCATTAAAGATATTTAGTATTTTATATTGAAAAATAAAGTTATCATAATTGTTTTATTTTTTAATCTTATTTCTAATTTAAGATGTGAATACTTATTGATGTTAATTTTTTTTTTTATATTTTGGTCTAAAATTTTCATAGCTCAAACATTTTCTTTTGTTTACTTTTATCTCCTATCCGATATTCAAATATAAAACTCACAAACCCTAAAGGAAATCTGAATACTTGTCACACTAACCGAAAGGTATCTTAACAAAATTCTTTTCATACAATAGATATGCAAAGCATCCACCGCTGAATAGTGCATAGAAAAATGATCATGTAGCTCTTGGATGTAAAACACATGCAATTCAAAGCAAAGAAACTTATCAATCATTTAAGAAACTCATGCAAAATCCAAGGGAGACTTTCTTATTGGTGAAAATTTTCGTTCTATATCCTGGAACTCCCAGGTTCACTTCTCATTAGAAACATACGAGATTGAAGGTTAAAAAAAGAAACACAGAAAATAGACCAAACAGAAGCTTGATTTGGGATTTTCTCAGTAAGGGAGATTATTTATGAAATACAAAGCATTGCTAGTCATCCTTTCAGCATTCAAAATTTTCTTCCTTATCTTGTCCCTCACAGTGCCATCCAAATTCTGCTCATCAAACCCATCTGAGCATGTGCTGTAATCAGTTATGGCAGCACTCACCCAAGTCTTGATGCTGCTCAATTGAAACTCTTTGTCGATGCCGTCTAAGTGCTCCATAGCTTGCAAAGACTGCAGCAACTGCTCGATGGAGTCCTTGGCATTGTCCAGGCAATCTTGAACAACTGATGCTTCTGTTTCAGTCAAATTATTGTTGCAGGATAGCTTTGTTATTGTGGAAGATGCGCTGTAGGCGGCTTTTAACGCGAGGGTAAGGGAGATGTTGCAGAGTTTAAAATTATCCCCTTCAATTTTTGAAGCATATGGAAGTAAAGAACTGTAGCATAGTGATGGGTATGTGGTGGAATTGCAGGAGCCTTTTAGGTAGGTTATAAAGGTTTGGTTTTGAGGGATAGTGGTATTTTCATTGATTGTGGTGGAATTGGAGGGAATGATGATGGAGGAATTGGAAGGAATGGGAGTAGAGGAATTGGAGGGAAAGGTGGTGGAATTGGAAGGGATGGTACTATTGGAGGAATTGGAGGGAATGGTGGTAGAGGAATTGTAAGGAGTGGTGGTGGAATTGGAGGGAATGGCTGTGGAATTGGAAGGAATGGGGGTGGAGGAATTGGAAGGAGTGATAGTAAAATTGAAAAAGTGGGCGGGGGAATAGAAAGGAGTTGTGGTGTAATTAGAAGGAATGGTGGTGGAGGAATTGGAAGGAACGGTGTTATTGCATGATGATGCTGCCTTGATGTTAGAAATGCATAGAATGGTGAATATGAGAATTGTAAGAACTTGGTATGGAGATGTGATTGAAAATTTGTTGGCTTCCATATCTTGATCTCTCTTACTCTCTATCTTTCCTCTGATTCTTTATGAATGTAACGTGAATGCTTTCAAATTAAGATTTTATAGGCAACTCTCATGTGGTGTTTTGTATTTAATAAATAATTTAAGCTTAAAATAACAAAAGTATAAGATTGTTTTTTTTTAAAAAAAAATACAAATGATTTCATACAAAAGCATATTGATTTCATACAATAGACGCATGGTGATATTTTGTATAATGCCATAAAAAAATTCATAAATTTCTACTGCAATATATTTTGTCTCTAAAATAAATTTATTAAATTAATTAGCTAGCAGTTAACAGGTAGAATTAGTTAAATAGAACAATTATTTTCAAAAAATTACAGATGAATAATTTTTTTGTCCTGCAAATTATATTTACATAGTCATGTACCTTATATTTCCTCTATTTATAATTAATATGCGTAAGTCAAAGCTGAAAATGTTGGCTATATGCATTTTTTTTTCTTGTGATCCTTCAAAATGGAATATCCATTTGCAGGCGACATGTTGACTTTATATTCAAAATAATTAAAATCTCTGAGTGTGGAGATTAACCAAGAAAACCATCTTCAGTAGAGAAAGTGTTACAAGTCAAAACAATATTCGAAATTGAAAAGGAGATTATATGTTAATTTATATTGACCAATTATATTGTCTTGTTAATCAAGCTATCACGTTTCGTTTTTTCCTTTCTCTTTAGCACGTTGTGTGCATCATTTTGGGCATTTTATATTGTGACTCACGATACACAAAAAAATCATGGAATTAGAATGTGAATAGCATTAGTAGTAGAATGGATATAGTTTGGTAGGTTACGAAATATAATGGTTTTTTAAGTCATTTAATTATTTGGTAAGCATAACTAATATAGAATTGAATCATTATTTTTTTTAAAAAAAAAGTATATATAGAGCACGAATTTATTATTAAATTCCTTAATTCACTACTAATCTGATTTAAGCTAAATAAAAATATGAAAACAATAAATTTTTTCTTATCAAATTTTAATGTAATTACATTTATATGGCTTCAACCCAAGACCTTTTGTTAAGCTAGAACAATCTCACACTAAATAATCTATAATAAAATTAATAAAAAGTATAGTTTAATGTCATTTTATATGATTATAGAGGATAAACTTAAAAATTAACCAAAGGGCCAATTATGTAGAGTATGAAAGGAGAACGCTTATTCACATTCAAAATAAGAATGTTTATACCTATTTTCATAAACTTAGAATGGAACATGTATTTTGTTTATATATATATATATATATATATATTACCAAATAAAGAAATAATTAGTTTGTATAATATTGCATGCAATGAATCACTTGTGTATACTAAAAGAGCATAATGTATTGAATTTACTTTGAAAGAAAGCTTTCGTGGTGTATTAGCAAAAGTATAAGCAAAAGAAATGTTTTTTTGGCATTGATTTTTTTTGTTTTGCTTTTTCTTCTCAATAACAACGAGGCTCTTCGAAAAAGAAAAAAATAAAATAAAATAAGCTTCTCAAAGTAATCTGGAGATTTCATTTATTTATTTTTTTAACTTAGTGGCCTAGAGAAATTTGCGTTGCTTCAACATCAAAATAAAACAAAATTTCCAAACAATGAAATATGCTCCAATTATTTTAATTATTTTTTCTCTTTGTCAACAGGAATTTTTAATTTTTAAAGTCAAAGTTTTGATATTTATTAAAATAATAAAAAAGGAATTAAACAAATAAGAAAAAAAAAAATCGGATGGCGTGGATTCCCTGCCGGCACCAGACTAGGACAGGTAGACGGGCGTAGAATAAACCCTGTGGCTATCATACGCATCATGACACGTGTCAAAACCATTGTGATGTGACTGTTAAAAGTCAATAAAACCTGGATGAACCAACGTGCGAGCACATCACATGCGTGGCATCACTGCCAGTACTTGAAACGTGGAGAAGAGTGTGAAACATGAACTTGTGGAAATGGGATATGCAGCGCAGCAAATCCTGATTCCAACTTATGGACATTGAACTAGAATTATCTTAAACGTTTTGGGGTTTTAGATAAAATTATTGCAAAACTCAGTGTAATATAACTGATTAATTTTTATATATTTTTGTTAATTTTTGAGCTACAAAATTATTTTTTAAAATTTATAATTAAGTAATTTTAATCTTTTACTCTTAATGTATTAAGAATGATTTGATTTATTCAATTTATCTTGTAAAAATAGCTTATTTAAACTAGAATTTAAGTAATTTTTATTTTAAAAAATAACAGTTACACGTATTTGAATTTTTTTTTTTTTATATAGTTTAGTATTTCAAAGAAATGTGAAGACAAGGAGGAGAAGAGATAAGATAATGAGAGAGGTAAGAAAATTTGAAGACTTGTAGTTGATATTGAAAATCAAATTGTCAAAATGTAATAATGTAATATTTTTACTACATACTCTTCCTTATTTAAACTTTTTTTTTTTTTTTCATTTTTTTGGTAGAGATAGTCATATTTTTTTAAGATAATTTTTATACTTTTAATCATTCATTTCTCAAATTTTGTATTTTGTAATTTATTTAATTATTTGGAGATTTAGACCTAAATATACATAATTATATAAATGAGGCATGAGGGAGCTGTTTTAACTAAACGAAGAGCTCAACCAATCCATCCACGTGCACCTCATCTACAAGATAATGCTGCAACTTGATATAGACCAAGACTTAATAGGGCTTGGACATAACAAAAAAGAGAGAGGCCCGTTATTAAGCTAATACCCGCAAAAAGAACAAAGATCAAAAAGGGGTTGACACTATAAAAAGAGAATAAAGCGTAAAAAAGATTAAAAAAAAACCCTCACCACTCTAGCATTTATTACAGAAGCTTTCACCTTTGGATAAGAATTCTTTTTAATTTATGCGTCTAAGTGTAACCGATCAACTCATTTTCTTTGTGTATTGCAGATAAAAATGAAACCCACATGATCTTGAGTCAACCTTCAAACACAACTTCTTTTTGAAGTCTATACCTATCTGTTGTAATCTATCTAGAGTTATCTCCTGTAACTAGTTCTCCTTTGCTGCTGTAATTCTATTATCTCCATCGTGTATATCTCATATGAATAGAGAAGCAAAGCGGATTCAATCAACTTTGATTAAGTTAAAATAGCCTCTTATGAGTTGATCTATGTGTGCTTGGTTGGATATGGATTATTTTTACTAACAGTAATATGGATTTATATATAAACATTGTTTCCATGTGCATTTGCATTACGAAAATGCTATATGTACAGTTGTTTACATATAAAATTAAAAACTAAAAAATAAGAGACAAAAAAGTAAAAAATTAAAATTAAAATAAAAAAAATAAAGTGTATACAAATATTGAATAGCATTACTATTAGATTAAACTTTATTTCATTATTATCTTAATTATGTTCTAATTTCTTAAATTAATTCTGTTTCTACCGAGGCTTCAAGGGAAGGGAGGTGAGGCTTCATGTGTCAAAATTGGCCATCTAGAGTGAACCTGTAGTAAGAGAACAAAGAGATGAGATCTAAATGAGTCGACTTTGACAGTCAAGTTAGAGTTTTCTTTGAGGTGAATGGGTGCATTAACTAGAGAGATATTTATACTCTACGGCTGGAGTGGCATTTTGGTAATTCCGGATTCTTGAGTCCTTGTGGGCCTCTTGGGCCGCATGCTATAGGCTGGACCTTCTGCAGTGATCCAATCCATATCAGATTTCAACATGAATTGATTAGAGATCAAATTTCTAGTTTTAATATCTATATCATTTATAAAATGCAGGTTTAAATAATAGGATTTGATTTAATGCAGATTCTCGGTCAATTAGCAGCAGAAATGAACTTCTTACACAATTTCCTTATGAAAGAATAACTTTGTCCAATCAATTTATGATTTGAACATTGAACATGATCAAGAATAATAATGCATGAGACCAATCAAGAAATGTTTATTTAGTCTCTAGTAACTATACTCAATGAAGTTTATTGAAGTATTAATTTTTTCTTGTTGAAAAAAAAAATAAAAAAGTTCAAAATTTACAAAAATGACACAGACTATTTCTGGAAATACTAAAAACATTTTTTTTTTAATTTTCAGTTTTCAACTCATTCCAAAAATTATTTTTAATGAAAACATTTCTAATTTATTAATCAAACATGTTTTCATACTTGATTTTCATTTTCACTAAAAATAAAAACACAAAATTTTGAGCTAGTTGTTTGTAACCTTCGTAGCTTTGGGGAATTGTGAAAGGTGATGTTTAGCTTGTAAAACCAAGGGATTGAGGTTTTTGTTAACGTGGAAACCCAAAGTTGAGATGCGTTGCTTGGTGAGCCTCCGCATAAAACCAAAGTAGCCTTAAAATCTAAGGAAATGTTTATTGGTGAACCTTAGTAAAACCAATTGTAAAGATTGTTTGGTTATCTTAAGAAACCAAAACTAGATTTTATGGAAATCCTTTCATATATTGTGAGGGACTATATGTAGGCTTTGTTAGCCAAATCACTATAAAATCTTTTGGCTAAGTTCTCTTTACCTTTGTCTCTTTTTGGCTTTGACATTTTCATTCACAAAACACGTAAGGCATGATTGCTTCATTGCACTGCTTATTAAGTTTCAACAATTGTAGCTCATGCTCATCTAAATAGCTCAACTAAATAGCTATTTTATAACAGTTTTGATATGAACCAAAGTTATTGAACTTAGTCCACTTCGCATAAATAAAGGATTAGGCCTAAAGTCTAACTTGACATTTGCAGAGCCTAAGTAAATTATGATGATGTCCCATGACCAAAGCTCTATAAATAGAGTTTCCATTAATGACCGTTAGAATACTCTTATTTGTCTTTGGTCAAAAAAACCATTATATTGACCTGAGTGTTAAAGTATTATCACTTGACTAACCCTATTTCTCCTTGCAAATTAGCTATGACTTACTCAAAGTTCCAACAGACCCCACTCAAGGCCTAATCTAACATTTCTCTATTGACCTACCAACAGTTTATTTGAAATTAATTCTACGATATCTTATTCATCCTCCAAGACACTTTTTGCACTGACAACTGATATATAAAGAAGCAATTACTGGTTAAGTCTTACTTCGATCAAATATCTAGAATTATAGCTGCCAAGTGACAACTCCATGGTTAAAGCTGGACATTCCTTTTTAACTCGAACAGCCATTCTCTTCTTCTATCTCTATTAAATAAAGGATTTCAAGAGTAATGAGAATGCTTCCAAGAGAAAATTTGGCCAACACATCGGTAACTTAACAAATTTATTTTTTCTTTTTATTTTTCTTAACAATATTCATAAATTCATACAAGTAATATATAAACTATGAATTATAGTTACTGCCAGTGCCAAATGCACAAGTAAATAAAGTGGACAATAAAATCACACAGCTGCAATCCATTTGATGGTTTAGCTTCTACAATCTGATCAATTTTACGTAAAATATCATAAACACTGATTAAAATTTCTTGATTCACATTGGCCCCAAAACATTTACTCTAAAAAGTTAAAGATTTCTGAGTTGATGATTCAGATTTTGGCACTTGGTTCAAACACCATTCACTGTGAGTCCTCCATCAACACAAATAGTCTGTCCTGTTATGTAGGATGCTGCAGGGAAGCAAAGGAATGCCACTAAGGAAGACACTTCATTTGGCTCTCCAATTCTTCCAAGAGGGGTTCTTGTTATAAAAGCCCCATGAAGGGCACTGTCATCTTTGACAACCTACAAGGAATATTCAAATCTTGAACTCATCAGGGTAAATAGAGAAATTAAAATAAACTCTAAAAAAAAGAAGAAGAAGAAGAAGCAGATTTTGTAACATTTTTTTTTGTTAACTGATTTTTATATTGGGGAGGGTTGGGTTTGAACCCACCAACTAAAAACTAAACTTTGAAGGGCTGCGCCTCTACAGTGAGCTTACTTCTCTAACATTTTTAACTATTGGCTATTATAAAGATGACACAAAATTAATTAAACTGGAAGACTTATATTTCATCATAATTTTATTATTGTCCTTTATGATATTTTCATCAAAAAAGTTTATTTTAAAGTAGTAATAGCTTCAATTGAAATGTTTAGGACTTTGTGAATTTAGAATTTTTTTTTTAATATTTTCATTTCTTATTTTTATATCTATTCACTGCTGAACATTCAATTTTAACGTATTTTATTGAATCACTTGTAATTTCTCATGGAAAAAACAACAGTAGTCAATAGAATTACAAAATAGCCACAACACATTTTTTGAAATTCTAAAAATAACCTCTTTTTTTTTCCTCTTTCTATTTTTATTTTTCAATATATTTTCAAAAATGTTTTGGATGTTCTATTTATTGAACTAAACAATTTTTTAGACCAAATTTTGTTTTGACTAAAAATAAAAAAAAAACTAAACATGCCCCTAAATAATTTAATACTAATATTGTTTTGGATTTCTTGGAACAAAATTATCTTATTTTAAATTTTTTTTTTTGGTTTTCAAAAATATCCTCCAATTAGAGGTAATTTATTTGAGATACCGTTGAGAGGTGCTTATTTAAGAGATGATTCAAACTCAAGTTTGCCATAATTCCTTCCGCTAGACCAAGCCCGCCCCGCACCCCCACCCCCCCCCGCGTCTCTCTCGGTGTTATTTTAATGGTTTGTGAATATATATATCTTTGGAATGTGGAATAATAACTCTAAAAAATTATAAAAAAGAAAAAATACCGATTCAGCCAGAGGCGTTTTGATTAAATTTGGTGCTACAGCATTGGATCTTATATTGTCTTTTGCCCATTCACAAGCCAAACTTTTTGTCAATTGGATCAACGCACCAGCAAATATAGCCATATTTAATATGGAAAGTAATAACCTGAAGAGAGAAAACAGTCACCAATTTTTTTTGATTTTGGTAGGAAGGAAAGAAAGAAAGGACAAACCAAGCGAGGAAATTATAAACAATCTGAAAAGATAAAGAAGTAAAACAAAATAAAAAATAGAACTGATATTCACTGAACCAGAAAAATCCAAAAGAAAAAATTCACTTGATTTAATCTATTTAACCGTCCAATGGCAACTTTTTGAAATAGTTAAATATTCATCGTTTTCTAACAAGTCATGAATTAATTGATCTGTTATATCGTGACACTTCGATTTATCTTTGATTCACTTATTAGATTCACAGAAACAAACCAATCAAAAAATAAATCATGATTTATTTTTCGGTTCACACTTTTTCTTTAATTTTATATAGACTTACTCTTGTGTTTGAATTAAACATTTTATTTTTTAAAAAATGCTATCACCAAGAAAAAGAAAAAACAAAGAAATGAGAAAAAGAAGAAGTGAGAGCCTACATAAAAATATTACAAGATAATACAATTCATAAGGTATTTGAGTGTATTAGTATTTTATTGCACTAAAGAAGACTATTCCTAAAAAAATATTATTTTTTAAGTTAAGAATCATGTATCCATTATCGTTATGTATACCAAAATGAATTATGAATTTGGTAACTATGCTTTTTTGATTTGTTAGGGCAGTTTTAGTAACACTTTAGAAAAAGTTATACGGATTACTATTTACATTTCATATAAGAATTAATTCTATAACCTTAACTGTAATTATAAAACATGTTAATATACCTTTGGTGACACCATATATGCTTCCAACATCTACTGAAACCACACCAGCAACGGAGGATACGAAAACGATGCTTCCAGCTCCAGAAGCTTTAAGAAGAGGGTGTGCCAGTTGGCTAATGTGGTATGCAGATTCAAGATTGGTACTCAGAAGAAAAGAGAAATCTTCAGTTGTGTAGTCAACTGTTGGTTTCTTTATTGTTGTCCCCACATTGTTTATCTAAATCAAACCAATATAAACCATCATTTTTATCAAGAGAAAAAAATAAAGTGTTAAATTTCATGCTAATATTCCAATTCATTAATAACTCACAAGGATGTTTAGTGTGCCATTAAAGAGAGAGGAAACTCTGGTTATGAGCTCCTCTCTTTAGGTTCGAGAGGTCACATCACACACTGAGCCAATAACTTGGTATCCCTTTGTTACCCATTGATTTAAGCATTCATTAAGTTGAGCTTCATTCCATGTACAAGTGTGTACTCTTGCCCCAAGCTCTGCCAATTCCTCCACAATAGCATATCTGGCATATATATGTTACCAATGTTCTATTAATATTGCAAATAACCAAATTAATGCAAATACCAAAACCCTAAAGTCTATATTGTTATTCTAACAAGGATAGCAATTTATGTCAAACTATCTCATTCTCTATCTGAAAGGTTTTTTGATTTTTTATTTTATTTAAATATAAAATTAAGTAATGTTAAGTGTGATTTTCTTAACTAATAAAAAGCATTAAACAAGAAATCAAACAGTATATGGAACAGGAAAAGTTATCTTATTCAAATCAAATCAATAAAGATAGATAGATAGAGAGGGGGAGAGAGAGAGAGAGATACCCAATTCCTTGGGTTCCACCGGTGACCAGAGCTGTCATTCCCTGAAGAGACCACCGGCTACTTTTGCTAGTCATCTCTACCTTTGCTATTATCTCTGAGCAGTAACTACCTCCAACTCTTGCACCTTATCATGTTATCAAGTATTGTCTTTATATAGCGATGCCACCACACAAATTTGGAGATAATTTATTGTAATTTGTGTGAGTAATTTATTTGGACGTGTCTTTCCTTTTTCTTTTTGTTTAGAATAATATATCTGACTGTTTGCAATTGATCACACATGAATTGGCAGATCAATATAATAATGATCCTTTCTAGCCTGTTAAAGTGTAATATTCAATTAATTAAAGAAATGATCGTGTGAAATTCGAGAAATCTATGCTGAATATGTTTTTGAGACTTACTATAAACATGAAACTGCTTACAAGATTTCCATGAATGTTCTTTAGGTTGAGCTATTTGGGTTCAATTTTGCCAAGTGATAAAAAAATTAATGAGGATGTCATGTATAGGATTTAGAAGTTAAAATACAAAAAAAGTTTTTTTAGTTATTTATGACTGTAAAATATTTACTAAAGGGAAGTTTTATTGTATTACTATTCATCTAGCTATACTCTATGAAAGTGAATGATGAACTTTGAAAGAACAATAAGGGCATAAAGTAAGAGTAACAGAAATGATAATATTAAAATAAATATGTAACTAGAATAAGAAAGAATATGATATAAAATAATTGTATAAAAAAAATATTAGAATAATATTTATTGAAAAGAAAGTAATAAAAAATCGTTTAACATAACTTAGACATGTACGGATGAGATCACTAAAAAACTAATTAAAAAAATTATTTTTATGGTATTTAACGTCATAAAACTGTACAGAGAGAATTTTAAAAAACACGTAAAAAAAAATGACAATATTTAAAAGAAAATATAATTTTTAATAAAACAATCTCACTTTAATGTCACGTCATGTGATCTTTTTTTAGTAAGGCATTGATTGCGTAAACTGCTTCATTACGCAAGCACCAAAATGCATGTAAAACAATGCGTAGTAAGCATTTCTGGTTCAATAATTTTCAGGATTTGATGTTCTTTCTTCTCTCTTATACAGTCATAGTCATTCGATGGGTCCTATTCCCATGCTCATCACATGGCAGAAGAACGAACGGTTTTCATATAATGGCATATACTGGTTAAGCTTACCCATCAACCCTTAACTTGCAATACCCCACTTGAGAAAAAAAGCAGTGCTGTCAGCATACTTGCGTATATTTTCAAGATTCTAGTCACAATCAGCTTTTTTGGGCGTCCAATGCTTTGTTGCGATCCGGATGTGCTGCAGTTGGGCCTCTGCAGTCTGTCCCTGCAGTCGCGATCGGACGGCTGCCATCAATTCTCAGCTGCCCTCACTCCATCTCGTCCGTCGATTCGCCAAGACTAAGAGAAGGCTCATTAAACGTGCGGTGAATCGTCGGACGAGATGGAGAGAGGGCAGCTGAGGATTGATGGCAGCCGTCGGATCGCAACTGTAGGGGCCGACTGCAGAGACCCAACTGCAGCACATCCGGATTTGCTTTGTTGGTATCCAATGCTTCTTTTGTTAGCTGACCGACGCTTGCAATCTGCACTTCTATTGTTTAGCTCAATTTCATTTAGACAAAACGTTTATTTAAGTATTATTATTATTTTCTTCATATGGCACACACACTTAATAATCATACTTGATTCAAGTAATTAAGCTAATTATATCAACGTCTATAGACCAAATGATCAATAAATAATTTTTTACAAACTAGATTGCTCAAATATTTTTACACTAATTACCTTTCTAATAAACTTTTTTTAATATACTTAAAAAAAGGTTGATTTACAATATATTTAATTGGTTGAAGCAATATCTAACGAATACAAAAATACCAACATATTTTGAATTAACAAACGTGTGCAAAGCACGGGTGATAAACTAGTTCATTAAATGAGAAAATATTCCTCAATTAATATGATTTTATATATTAGTCGAATAGAAAATATATCTTGAGGCATATGTAGTGATTAAGATTTTATCTCCACGACTCCCAATTCTCAACAACAATAATCCAAATAGAATGAAATGTCCTTAGCTAAACAAAGTCTATATGATTTTTTTTCTTAAAATTTAACAAGATTTATGTTAAAAATCATGGGTATTTAAAATGAAATTCGACTAGTAATACTCCAATTATAATCTAACAATTTTTTAAAAAAAGCAACATAACACTTTGTTTGGTTGCTATAAACACAGTGTGGTGGTATTAATAAATAAAAATCTGATTATAAGATTGCATGTTATTGAGTTTGGTTTCACTATAAACTTATAAATACACTGTAGTAGTCTATATCATTTATTATACTAGCTTGGATAGATATCAACACATGAATGAGTCGTGAATAATTTTTATTTCTTAAAAAAAAAAATTAGAATAAAATAGGACAAAAATATTTAGGATGAAATTGAGATAAAATTTAAATAAGAATGAGACAATATAATTTAAAATTAGGACAAGATGGGACAGTAAAAAGGGGGATTTCTTGTATGTGCCAAAACCTACCATTGTTTAGGATCAAGTGTATATACAATACACGATATAACATATTGTCTATGGTAAAACCAACCTTAATTTATACATTTTCCTTACATAACAATGCATCTTGAGACCTAGATGTGATACACTTTGTTTTTTTAAAATATATATTATTTTATTTATACATAATAAATTGGAAAAATTCAATTGAAAACATGTTTACTTTAATAAACTATTGAAAACAATTCATGAAATAAGCTGAAAATTAAAAATAAAAAAAAAAAGTTGCTTGCCGTGTTTCCAAAAAAGAAATATTAAGAGTAATTTTATTAATTTTATTTTTTTGATAAATAAAAAAACTAATATTTCAATAAAATTCATTAAAGACTACTGACCAAGAAGAGTACATAAAATTTTTAGTGAAATGATGATATTATAATTCAAGGCATGAAAAATCTCTCGGCACAAAGAGTATGAGGGCTTATGTTAGGTACTAGATTGACTACTACTCAAAAGGGTCGAGAATGGTTAAGACCCAAGAAGGTTATGAATAGGGTTAAGGGTGGTTATGCAATTTGGCACTAAGTTTTTTAAAATACTCTATTCTGTATATATGTATCAATGGGTGAAAAAGATAAATTGAGAAATAAATTACAATAAAATACTCTATTCCCTATTGGACCTTAATCATTCTCGGTCCTTTATGAGTAATAGTAGGTCTAATATCCAACAACTTATATTTATTTATCTTCAAAGAGATGAATGAAGGCTCCAATAAATTTAATCTTACCAATCTATTGGAGTTCCACTGAATAGAATCTAATCTTGCATGATTTGAATGAACTTTTGTTTTTCCTAGGTAGGCGTTAATTGCACAAACTGCTTCATTATACATGCACTAGCATAACTATGATTTGGATGAATCTTTTTCTAGTACAACATTAAATGCTCGGTCCATTTTTTTAAAAAATATATCTATTAAATTAATTTGAATGATTTATTTTCTAGGCAAAGTGTGCGGAGCAAAAAAGTTTAATCCTTCACTATACATGCAGCTACAAAGAAATTTGATCGAGGAAAAAAAAAAAAAAACACATAAAATTGATGCGTCGTAAGTATTTTGATTCAGTAATTTTCATGGATTCGATGTTCTCCTTCACTCTTAGAAACAGTTGCTGTTTTTCCAATTCTCATTACATGTCAGAACTACACACGTTTTTCATATGTGGCATACACTGGTTGAAACTTATACATCTAATCTTGTGAGATCCCACATCCCACTTGATAAAAGTGATATGGTGCTTTCAAATTACAACTACTTTTTATTTGCTCTTGCCCTTGATGGTGACGTATCCCTGATCAGTGATCAATACGAAAGCTAGAACATAGGCATTGGCTATTATCCACAATTAAGTTTGACATTTAGCTTTTGAAAATGGGAAAGGAAAAGGTAAAAGTTGGATCCAAATCAAAGAATAGGCACCTACCATTATAAGGGTCTACAATTAGGTATCGTTGATTTTGATTTTCCAAAATCATCTGGTATTTGGTATTGCATTGTGTAAAGACCAAATTGGATTCGAGCAAATGAAAACAATAAAATAATATTTACTAAGTTTTAATGGAGCTGTATGTATTTTTAAAGCTTAAATCTATTAGTTTTGAGAAATGAGTTTAACACAACAGTACAATCTTCAGAGTTAAAACTTTGTATTTTTATGCCTTGGGTTCAAACCCGTTCTTGTCCCTTTTAGGTTGAAATTCCCTCTTACCAATTGACAAAAAAAAGTTTTATAAACTATGATTGAATTAAAATAGCCTCTTAAGAGTTGATTTATGTGTGCTTGGTTGGATATGGCTTATTTTTATTAACAGTAATATGGATTAATATATAAACATTTTCACATTAGACCACTGTGGTTTAATTATGTAATCCATTGGCACTCTGGTATTTATCTATAACCTTTCTCGTGACAGAATGGTCGCTTTCACTTGCTCTTCCACATAGTTGAACTGACCGGTACGAACTTGTAAACCTGTTGTTTCCATGTGCATTTGCAATATGGAAATGCTATATGCACTGTTGTTTACTGTACTCGATTACAGATGCAAAATTAAAATATAAAATATAAAATATAAAAAGTAAATGTGTACAAACTATATAGTACCACTCTTTGCAATATATTATGGGTTGTGGCTAAATGTTTACTAGTACTTAACTATTAGATTGCGTGTTGGACAATGCATGTGTGTTGACGACTAGATTAGCATGCTGCGGGATGGGATATTGGATATATGTGATTCTGGATAAGTATATGCTTAAAAAAGAATGTGTAAAAGGTGCATATAGGAGAAGAGTATTTATGGCAAGTTTTAGTGCCGTGATCATTTTTTGATAGTATATTGTTGATGTTATTGCAAAAGATTATATTACAAGTTTTGATGGTTCAAAATCCCAAGTTTAAATTGTGCTTAATATATTATTTATTAGAATATTTCATTGCTTGAAATATTTAAATTAATTAAAGGAGTTTTTTTTTGTCAAAATTTGAAGGGAATTTATTTTAACCTAAAAGTCAAAGAAATGATTAATTTAACACAACTATTGGAACATTACTATTGGTCACAATGAGCTTTTGGGAATTACCTCCTCCTCTCCCCCCACCCCTAACCCCAAAAAAAAGAAAAGAAAAAACCTTTACGACCACCCCCAGTGTGTGAAAAGACAAAATTGCCTTTACAGGCTAAATTTCAGCTAACCTTCCCCTCCCCCTGAAAGCCATTCCAAGCATCCCCTTGCAAACTCTAACCCTTTGATCTAGTACTTGCTTTTTTTTATTATTTGAAGTGATTTCTGGGTTTGTGTTAGCAGTTTGAAGTTCAATCCCAGTATAAAACGAGGTATGCACTTTGCATTTTGAGCGGATTGGTGGAAAGGCTACTGGTATGAATAACGGGACAGTTGTTCTCTCTTTCAAACGGCTATCCACATCCGTTATTCATAACATCACATGTTTCATCTTCATTTACTTGTGAACAAACAATTTTGTACCAAACATTAAATACGTAAATCGGAGACTTGACTCATCTTTTTAGCACCGATCAAGTATGTACTTTTTACTGAATAACTCAAATGCAATGCATGATTTGATTAATGATCGTTACTTGAGACTGGTTTTCTTTGTCTACATACATTTACCACAAGGGATGACCTTTTGAAAAGAGTAAGAGATATTGGAAAGACGATTGGCTTTGTCATTTTAATTAGTAAATCGGAGATAAGAGGCGAAGGAAAGCGTACACAAGTCATATTAGTGTGCGAACGCAGCGGTAAATATAAGTGTCGATGGAAAAGCCACACAACAGTGCCCGAGATTGCAACAAGAAAATGTGGATGTCCATTTAGACTTAAGGGAAGACAATGGGCAAATGGTTTTATGGAAGGTGCGAGTGCGATGTGGATACCATAACCATCCTCTAGCTAAGTCATTGCTTGGGCATCCATATGCTGGATGTTTGAATGAGGAAGAGTTAACCATGGTGGAAGAGATGACGCAAAATAGGGTACCTCCTCGAGATATATTGCTATCTTTGAAGAAAAAAAACACAGAAAATGTGACAACTATAAAACAGATATATCATGCCAGAGAACAATATAAGGTGAAGATTAGGGGTCCGCAAACTCCAATATAGCATTTAATGAAATGTTTAGATAAATTGAAATATTTGTATTGGTATAGAACTGATGAGGGGTCTGATGTTATTAAGGACATATTTTGGACACACCCTGACTCAGTGAAGCTGTTGAATGCCTTTCCTATTATTTTGTTGATGGATAGCATATAGAAGACCAATATGTATCGTCTTCCACTACTTGATATTGTTGGTGTGACATCGACAAAATTGACATTTTCGGTCGGGTTTTCATACATGGAGTTTGAACGTACCTACAACTTTGAATGGGCTCTTGGGAGGTTAAGAGGCTTAATTTGGGAAAATAACTTGTGTCCACAAGTGATTGTAACCGATAGGGATCTTGCATTGATGAGAGCCGTTGGTATTATATTTTCTACTTCAATGAATTTGTTGTGTCGGTATTACATTAATAAAAACGTTGAATCAAAATGCAAACAGTTGGTTCGCAATTATGCCGAGTATGAAAGGGTCATGGATATGTGGGGGATGGTTGTTGATGCTTCTGATGAGGAAGAGTACCATCATGCTTATAGGGCGTTTCGGACCACATGTGCCGCACTCGATAGCTTTGTTGCATACGTTGATGATACATGATTGAACTCGCAAAAGGAGAGATTTATTCCAGCTTGGACTGACAGGTTCATGCATCTAGGCAACACAATGACAAATAAGTATGAAGATTTTTTGTTTTTTCTTAATATGTAACGTCCATTTGTGTATTATATGTATGATGGTGTTATTGTTCTTGTGATAATAGGGTGGAGGGTGCACATGCTAGCCTGAAAAGAATTGTGCAATCATATATAGGAGATCTTCATAGTTGCTGGGAAGGAATAAATGCTTTAATAACATTGCAGCACAATGAGATCCAAAAATCCTTTTAACATAATCTTCGAAAAGTGGCGCACAAGATGAATTGTTCCCTGTTCAAAGGTTTGCATCATTGTGTTTCACTTGTTCCACTTAGACATTTGTGGAAAGAGCTTCAGAGAGCCCAATCGTACGTTGGGACAGACATGGTAACATGTAGTTGTCGCATTAAGACTACACATGGATTACCATGTGCGCATAATCTTGGGCAATGTAATATTTTGAACATATTTGTTAGGTTGACCTCAATTCACCCTCATTGAAAGACTCTGACATGGGAGGTTAAACGTAAAGATTATGCGCAAGTGAAACATTATTACCCTCATTGGACGGACAGGGTTAGTGCCTTATTGGGAAGCCATGGACATGTTATGGGGTAGGTTCTGACAATTGACTACCGAGAAGGAGCAGTGGTCTTTGTATCACAAGACAGTTGAACTAGCGTGTATAGAAGCCTATTTATTAAAGCCACCACTAGAGAAGGTCAAAACAAAGGGCAGTAAAAAGAAGACCACAAAGAGATCAGAATCATCTACCAAGTGTGACCCTTCATATTTTGAGTTGGTGGATGCACAATGGGCTTCTATGTACAATAGCATGTCATCAGGATCAAGACAATCCACAAGAAACTCAATAACACCTGCTAAGCCCCCCCGTGCACGTAGTAGATCATCAGTTGGCAGAGGTTCATATGAGCCACCTAGCAAAGACCCATCCAGCAAAGACAACGATGCATGCCCAGGTACATTTGATGAATCAACATGGCTCATGCAATCTCAAGTGTATGGCATGGGTGACACCAGTGGAAATATTCCTTTGCTACACCAATTACCGACATGCATCCATCCCTTCGTGGATGATGTCACTGATGTTTGACCAGATGGGAATTGTGGCTATTGGACAATTGCTTTAGGCCTTGGTCTTTCTGAGGATGAGTGGTTCCGAATGTGCCAGGAATGCATTGCAGAGATGACAATGTGGTAAATATTGTATACTGAAATGTTTCTCCGACGAGGGTACACACAACTTTTATCATCACTTGTGATAGAACCTTTTGCTTTTGGTATGTTGCCTGATAAGTTGACGTCTATGCTAGATATGCCATATGTTATTGCATCTCAGTTTAATGTCGTCATTGCTGTATTGCACCCACAGATGTCCCAAACATATCTTCCACTTCACTCTGCGCTCCCGTTTAGTTTGTCCAACCCGGAAGAAGTTGTCATAGCATATGTTCACAGAAATAATTTCGTATAGGTAATGGGTTATCGTTCACAGAACTCATAAATTTTTTCTTGTCTTTAATTTTAATTTATTTCATTTATGGTGCCATAGGTCAAGCTAAAAGACAATTCTCCACTGCCACCCGTTGCACCATAGTGGTCGTATGCAACATCAGCTGAATCACGTGCCTGGATAATACCGTACATAAGACACATTAGACAGTTTCAGGCGTTAGCTGTACATATTCATCGTTAGATGTATAATTGTAAACGATATTCATTCATTTATGTAATGAATCATAACATGTACTTTTTTGCTCACGACAATTTTGTACATTCTTTCATCCCAAACAAACTAATTTTCACTCTACACTTGAAAGAAATTATAGGAAACTATTTACTGGGACCAAAAATGGCTCTACACAATCGTTTGGGATGTCAAACGGTTATGTAAAGCCGTTTACACTACTAAACAACTGTGTAGAGTCGTTTCTGGTCCTAAATAGAGCTGAAAAGCTATTTGCTTGTTCCATGTCTCTTTTGGCAGTGGTTTTGCTTATTTATGCTTATACGTAGTCCTTTCCCACATCTCACGTCATGAGCAACATTAATGAAGTACAAAATGATTTCATTTAATTGCATACACACATAAAATTTGCAAATGTAACAAGTTCATTAATATAAACAACTCAGTTTTACAAGTACTAGTGGATACATCAAATTAGTTGGGACAAATAAAACACAATGTCAGCTAACTAATGATGTCGACCCTTAAATGGGCCAGCACCATGACTAAAATCATGACCGGTACGACTCTGATCAGCATCATCAGACCCACGATGTATCTCAACATGAATAAGATGTAACAACTGGCCAAGCTTGGAATACTCATTTGCTAATCTTCCGTCGAAGATTGTTTGGACAATGCCATCTATTATCCCTAAATTGTCCTATATATTCCATAAAAAAATGTTATTAAAAACATTATCATTCAGAAAGCTAATAAATAACAAACAAATATATATTTTAGAATCCAAGAACATACTAGCAATTGATCAACCGTTATACGTCTTTTTATCCTCCCTCTACTCGTCTGAGAATCTGAACATGTCAGAAGGTCAATCACATGAACGGATGTAGGTAGCACGTACGGATGTGATATCATGTGATATCACTCCATGTACCCTGGCATGACTTCCCTTGGCACAATCATAGCTAGACCACGTCGTCGAAATGCTCCCACATGGTGTCAACCTCTGCCAAGTAGATGGGGCCATCAGCTGCACATATCGAAGGAGGAAGGATCGACCGGACATGCAAGAATTGTCTCAGCACCCTTTCTGGCGGATGCAGTTCTAGCCATAACCCAAATTTCATCATGCCCGAGAAGAAGGAAACTGGGTACACAGAAGGATATGTGCGAGTATCATCGTAGGGGGACCATTCAACATCCAGGTGCCGCAAACAATGTCATATGGGAGGAAGCTGACTACTCTCTTTACGAGATGACCAGCGAGCTACTCGCGGGAGGTCCTCCTGATATGGCGAGTTCAGGTGGCAAGAATGATGCAAACTGGGGAAATACTCGTAAATCCATGTCTGCAAAAAAATGCAAAAGGAAAAAAATGAGTTCGCCAGACAATAAATACAAAAGCATAACTTCATCAAACAGTTAACATACCAGTAAAAGTGGTAAGCAACTAGTGACCTGCCTCGCCTTATGCCTTGCAGCATAACCGAGCTGCCTATATAGATGAGTGAGACATA
Source organism: Bauhinia variegata (assembly GCA_022379115.2). NCBI lineage: Eukaryota > Viridiplantae > Streptophyta > Magnoliopsida > Fabales > Fabaceae > Bauhinia > Bauhinia variegata. Next base: position 11,207,760 of record CM039434.1, on the reverse strand, counting down.
TAGCTCCCCATGACAGATCATGAATAGCATCGACGTCCCGAAGCAGTTTTAGATAGTCGGTCTACACAGTGGTCTATGATTTGTCTGCAAAGATAGTGCAGCCCAGGACAAAAAGCATTATTGCCTTAGCTGCTTGGAGCCATCGGCCATAGCTCAGCTAAGCGACAACGATGTTCAGCAATGACTCAAACCTCATAGATGGTTTCCTACACGCTTCAAATTCTTCAATCATTGTTTCAGATGGTACTCCCAGCACATCCACAACCGACCCAACCACTTGCTCCATGGTTAAGGTTGGGACAAGAACAAATTTACCTCCCATTGGGAGGTGCAACAGTGATGACACATCATCTAGTGTGATGGTCATCTCCCCGATTGGTAAGTGAAACGTGTTAATATTTGCATGCCACCTCTCGATGAACGTTGCTACCAACGCCTTGTCGACCATACAGTAGTCCAAAATAACTAAGGGCTCCAGCCCTGAATGCCAGACTATGTGGCGCACTTGCTCAGGCAGTGCGTCATATTGTAACACTTTTATCTTATTCCTGTGAACCATTGTTTTGATCAGGGGCTGCTCTTGTTTTGTGACAACACCTTGTTCACCCACCCATATGTGCAGTGCAGTATGCCCTCCGTATCTCCTAAGCATTGAGATATTATGTGGGCCACCTGGTGCTGTAAACGTCAAGAGGTCAGTCCTGCATATAACCTCCATGACAATCTCACGATATGCTGCCCCAGCATTGTCTGAAGAATCTGAGTCATTAGAGGGGGAGGTAGGTCAAATATCATGAATCGGTTGGGGTTTAGCATCACCTTGTGCCTGCCTCTGGTTGACACGTTCTCTACGCTTAGAAGTCGTCGGTTGATGGCGATCACATGGTTCTCCCTGCTATGCCAGTTCTGCATCTCTAATAGATGGATTTTTCATTATCACCATTTTGTCCTGCAATAATGTTAATTCATATACTTAAAGATTAATTGAATGCTAACATTAGACAACAGGTGTTAAACAATTAATTTTAACTCAAACAAATTCTAACAATTAAGAACAAGTGTTAATTTAACATAAAATTTATCACATTAAGTCAAAAAAACTTAAAAAAGAAAAACATAAAAACACTGCATCCCAAAAACAGCTTTGGAGAGTTGTTCAATGGGTCAAACAGTTGTGGATAGCCGTTTCACCCATTGAACAGCTCTCCAAGGCCGTTTGGGTCTCCATTTATCGCCTCCTGAACCAAAAACTGCTTATAGGTCCATACTAGGTGAAAAATGGCTCTTTGGATCTGTCTAGATGTCAAAACAACTCTCTATGGCCGTTTTCATCATCAAACGGCCCTATAGAGCTGTTTTCCATTCAATATGACCCTATATAGCTGTTTACACACATTACACACATGAGACTATCAAAACGGCACTATATAGCCATTTCCAGAACCAAATGGCTCTATATAGCTGTTTTCTTCTATAAACAGCTATGTAGCGCCGTTTTGGTCCTCCTTCGCCAAACCACTACTTCCAATTTTCTACAATTAATCTTCCATTTTCCAATCATCAAACAACATGCTTTAAGAGTTAAAGATGAATGAAGTATAACCTATACCTTAAATTGGTGAAAAAGGCCCAAGAAATTGCACAATCGGCAAACAGCAATGTGAGAAATGGGAAGAAAGGGAGCTTGCTACGGCGGCTAGGGGGGATAGGGTTTCGCGAGGAATGTGGTGGGTTGGGGGGGGCGTTATGGGTTCTTAGGGGTAATATTGGAATTTTAAAATATTATTAAGTGAGAGGGGTGGTAAATGGTGAAGTTTTGGGGGGAGGGGGAGAAGGGAATTCCCTAAGCTTTTTTGGGTGTCTAATGCTTCTTTTGTTAGCTAGCCGACGCTTGCAATTTCACTTCTTTATTTAGCTCAATTTCAATTAGACAAAATATTTATTTAATTATTTATTTTTTCTTTTGGAAATAAACAATGGAGACAAAGTGATGTGGTACAACCCATCTGCAACTGCTTTAAACTTGCTCTTTATGGCAAGGTATCCCTTTTAATTTTCAACTATTTTCAGCCATTTCAGTGATCAATAAGAATGCTAGAAAATAGGCACTGGTCCAAATCAAAGAATAGACATCGACACATACAAGGGTCTAATCATAATTGTATATGAAGTTGTAAAAGCATGTGCCTATGACATTGTCTGTCACCAATTCTATGATTCTAGTGATGTGGATGTTGCTGCCAGGGGTCCTACCTTTTGCAGCCCCTCCTTTAACATCTGTCACCCTCTTTTTAATTTTTTTTTTAAATTCCAATAATGCCCTTAATGACTCTTTAGTCCGCCCTCCCTTCCAAACGCTTGTGTAGAGTTGTTTCAAGATAAAAACATTCCTCTAAAGGTGTTAGGGTGAGAAGATATATGCATTTTACTCCCAATGCCTCTGAAGAGGCATTGAGGAGGTGTCGGAGTGAGTGAAATATATATATATATATATATATATATATATATATAATATATATATATATATATATATTATCAAAGTAAATTGTTCTCTTTCTTCAAATTGAAGATCTGGAAGGTAGGTCTAGGATAATAATTTCTTGTTTTATTAGTTTGAAATTTTGGTGTTCTCATTTTATTTATATTAATTACTTCTTGATTTATGGTATTAATATTTTTATCTTTAAGAGTTATTAGGGCTAATTTTTGAGAGACTTCTCTTAATAAATCTTCATGATCTTGAAATTTTATTTCTCTGGCTTTAGCCATGGGTATTGGTTCATGTTTAAATAGGAAATTTTTGTGAACAATATGATTGTGGAATTATTAGAGCACCCTCATCCTTAGAAAAAAGACAAAGTAAAAAAGCTTATAAATCTAAAAACTATACAAAACCATATAAAAAACATAACAAACATAAACATCATAAATATTATACAAAACCTTCTAAAAATCCACAAAGAGAACAAAAAAGAAAAAAGAAAAAATATAATTTGTTATAAATCTAATCAAAGAGGTCATTATGCTAGCAATTGTTCAACAAAAAAGAAAATTCAACAATTAGATATTGATGAAGAGCAAAAAGAAGCATTAATTAGAATAATTATTAATGAAGAATTCTCTGAATCTTCTGATTACTCTAGTTCAGAAGAAGAAGAAGAATCTCAAAACATAAGAAAAATAGAACAAGAAGAATCTCCTGAAGAATCTTCTGAAGAAGAATTAGGACTAGATGAAAATATTATTAACCAATGTTCTAAATCATTATTTGAATATATGTGATTGTGAAAAATGTTCTAATCCTAAAGAAATCAAAACAATATCTTTAGAAAAAGCTCAATTTCTTATAGAAATTATTGATAAAATACAAGAGAATGAAATTAAGAAGCAATACTTAAGAAAATTGCAAGACATTATTACGGAAGATAATAATAATAAAACTCCCCCTTTTAAACCATTACATTTATCTGAAGTATTAGGAAGATTTAAAGAAGAAAGTCATCCTATTACAATTCAAGAATTACAAAAGGAAATTAAAAATATTAAAAATGAAATAAAAGAATTAAAAGAAAAAAAAACTAATCAAGATTTAGAAATATTACAATTAAAAGCACAAATTATTTCTTTGGAGCAAGAATCTGATTTACCCCAACTAGAAAAAGAAGAAAACTTAGATTAAGAAAATTTTATAAATAAAATAGAAAAATTTACATTTCAAAAATGGTATTGTCAAATAAAACTACATATAGGAAAAGAATTTTCTAGGACATTAGTAGCCTTAATTGACTCAGGAGCAGATTTAAACTGTATAAAAGAAGGATTAATTCCTATCCAATATTATGAAAAAACAACAGAAATAGTCTTCGAAATAGGACAAAATAAATTAAATATCCAATATAAATTAACTAATGCCTATGTTTGTAACCAAGGAATATGTTTTCATAATATTTCTATTTTAGTAAAGGACATGACAGAGAGTATGATTTTAGGAACTCCTTTTCTTCAACAATTAATACCTTTTATAGTTACAACCCAAGGTCTTAGTACAAATATAGCTGGTCAAAATATTTTATTTGAATAGATGAGTCCACCTAGAGAAAAAGAAATTGATAAATTAAAGCAAGATTCAATAACCATAAAAAGAATTAAAAACAAAATCATTTAAAATTCCTACAAAAAGAAATTCATTATATAAAAATAGAAGAGCAATTAAAAAATCTCAATATAATCATTAGAATAGAAAAACTTCAAGAAAGATTTCAAAAAGAAGTTTGTTCTCCTCATCGCAATGCCTTCTGGAATAGAAAGAAATATGAAGTAGAACTCCCATACGAAAATAACTTTGATGAATAAAAAATTCTCGCTAAAGCTAGACCAATTCAAATGAATAAAGAACTCTTAGAATATTGTAAACAAGAAATACAAGATTATCTTGACAAGAATCTCATTAGACCAAGTAAGTTTTCCTTGGAGCTGTGCAGCCTTTTATATTCAAAATCCAGCAGAAATAGAAAGAGGTGCCCTAGATTAGTTATAAATTATAAACCTCTCAATAAAGTTTTTAAAATAGATTAGATATCCTTTACCCAATAAAAAGATTTATTAGGAAGAATATCTAATGCCTCAATATTTTTAAAATTTGACATGAAATCAGGATATTATCAAATAAGAATTATAGAAAAAGATAAATATAAAACAGCTTTTAATGTACCGTTTGGTCAATATGAATGGAATGTTATGCCCTTTAAATTAAAAATTGCACCATCAGAATTTTAAAACATTATGAATAATATTTTAAATCCATATAGCAAGTTTGTAATAGTTTATTTAGATGATGTTTTAATTTTTTCCAATTCTATAGAACAACATTTTCAACATTTAGAATAATTTATAAATCTTATTATACAAAATAGATTGCTTATATCTGAAAAGAAAATGAAATTATTTCAAATAAAAATTAGATTTTTAGGATTTGAAATATATCAATCAAAAATTACTCCTATAAAAAAGAGCCATAGAATTTGTTGATAAATTCTCTGACAAAATTCTCAATAAAAACCAATTAAAAAGATTTTTAGGATATCTTAATTATGTAACAGATTTTATCCCAAATATGAGAATTATTTATAAACCATTATTTTTAAGATTAAATAAAAATCCTCTAGAATGGAATAATAAAATGACTCAAGCTGTTTAAAAAATTAAATCATTAGTAAAAACCCTTCCTTGCTTAGGAATTCTAGATCTACATGCATATAAAATAGTAGAAACATATGCCTCTGACATAAGCTTTGAGGTATTCTTAAACAAAAAAATTAAGGGAAGAAGGAACAAGTATTCTTAAAACAAATATTTTGTTAAATTTTTTTATTAAAATATTACTAATTATATTATATTTTTAAATT